>BSUD01000006.1:14796793-14864170 GCA_033239045.1 Fagopyrum esculentum | reverse complement strand
TTCCCTTAGATGGTGTGTTAGTTTGAGGTTATAGTTCTTTATCTTGATTCCTTGAGACTTACCCGGTAATAGGAGTTACGGTTTAGGATTAGTGTGTAGTGAGACTTACCCGGTGATCTACTCCACTTTAGAAACGCCTTCCCCACGCAAAAATCTCAGCTTTGTCCGCTTATCTATAGATCTTGAGTTGGAACCACAACTAGATGCTTTAATCCCTAGAATTGCATGTTTGTTTATTTGACATCTTATTCATCTTTGATTGTATTATTTGCTCTTGTGGTTAGCATTGACATTAGCATACTGTACTGGACTTTGTTTCACCAAGTCCCTGTGATCGACCCCTGGAATTTTCTTGCTTTTACTACGATTGACCCGTACACTGCGGGTTCGCATCCTTGTTTTAAGCTTAAGTCTAGGGTTATAAATTTAAAGCTTGCACACACCGTTTGGAGCGAACAAGTTTTTGGCGCCGTTGCCGGGGACAGTTCTGATATGTTTAAGTTGCTAAATGCTTTGTTTAAGTTGCTAAATACTTACAGGTTATTTGACTGAGAAAAACGTCGAAACCGAAAAAAAAACAAAATGGTTTTAAAAAAATTTTTGACCTCGACCGGGACAGTTCTGGCAAAACGAGGTGTTTCACCTCGGTTGAACCAAGAACACCTCGACCGAGGTGGGCGTAACAGAGAGTTTTCGAAAACGATTTTTGTGTTACTTATCTGGATATGATCTCAGTGAAGATTTTGTTTACCGACTGGATTTAAATTCTTTATATGTTTGAAATGTTTTATGATATGTTTAAGTTGCTAAATGCTTTGTTTAAAATTATTGGCATGTTTAATACTTTATTTTTATCCAAATTATGTTGAATTTGAAGGTTGACACCGCAGCATAAGTTCTCTCACGTTCTTCTTGGAAAGACCAAGGCAATTCATTCTTCTTCTTCTTCTTCTTCTTGATCATGCTTAGCCCCTCATATACATATTGCCTCCCTTTACCTATCCGGGAATTTGGAAGCAAGCGAAGTGGTGAAAGCAAGTCAAAAGTTGAGAAGTGGCTGAAGGTGAAAGTGTTAGAAAGTAATTCTAGGTTTGGGGAAGTCAATCATGAAGATGAGTAACTCGGCACCATTCACATAGCCGGGTGTTTGTGTCTTGCCAAAGTCGGATTGAGCGATATTCCTAACGGGTCATGGTATGTGCATCAAGGGTTTGATGCATCTCAAGAAATTGATGATTGCGGATTTCCTAGGCTTCGGTTATTGTGCACCTCTATCCATGCATCCCAAAAAGTAAAGTAAAAGAAAAAGTGTGAAATAAGCAAAGCTTATTGATGGAAGATGTTGAAAGTCAAAGTGGAAGTGAAGTTCATCCTTTTCCCGGATTCTAGCACCACATTACCTTACACACATCCCTACCCTACACGTTTCTTGACCTTTTCTTTTGGGAAGCCCTTGAGACCTTGAGCTTTGTTGATTGACTTAGCGGTTTAAATCGGATTATACATGATTAATTTTGATAATTATGATTTATTATGCATTCTATGATTTTATGCAAAGATGAACAACTTTCCTATATTTATAAAATGTTTTGATCATATTGAGTTTTTAATTTCCAGGAAGTATTCTCTTAGAGTGATCTATGATAGTTTCACACCATAAAATGTTTTTGAAAGACTTTTCACTGATTTTCTTGACTTATAATCCATTCTATCTTGATTTCTATATGAGGAACTTGCTTAGGGACAAGCAAGGGCTAAGTATGGGGTATTTTGATAGCATGAATTATAGTCTATATTTGGGGGTTTGTTTGGACGTTTTATCTTTCATAATCTGCATGTTTGTATGTACATTATGTGATTTTGCTACCATTTCATCTACCTTTGCGAGAATCGAGGTCTACACCTAGTTTCGTTGTAATTGCAGGTAATATGGTACGTATTGCATCGAAAAGGAGCAAAAGGAGTCAAGAGTCATTTGGAGCTACATTCAGGAAGCACGACCATGGATTAAAGATTTACTTTGGAGCAAATTCGAGAGATTTCACATTCTGATCACCTCGGTTGACCAGAGATTCATCTCGACCGAGGCGATCCAGAGACGCCGACTCGACCGAGGCGAACACCTAGGACGCGGCGAGAATATTTTATTCTTGGAAGAGATCTTTTAATTTTGGAAAGTGATCTTATATTTTTGGGCTGAGCTTCTGGAAGGAAGGAGATATGCAGAATCATATATTTTACCTATTTTTATGGGAATATATCTTCTTAAGATTTATTATCTTTGGAGGTTTATTTTCCTATAAAAAGGGTCGGATTTCCCATAATTCCGACATCCGCTTACAGCTGGAAACCTCGCATACACGCGCAGCAGCCGCATCCTACTCCAAGTTGGGAGTTGTTGAAGAACCTTTTTGAAGGTTGAAGGAAGATTGAAGACTATAGCTTTATAGCTTTTTGGAGGGTTTTGTAAGATTGTCTTCAATTCCTTTCCTTGTTGTCTTGTCTTGTTGGATTATTATCCAAGGAACGATTTTTGTGTGATATTTGATTCAGTTATTGAAGTGTTTTCATTAAATTCTTCTTTGTTCAAATATTCACCTTCTTCCCATATATTTAATACTTTCATTATGATGATGAGTGGCTAATTTCCTTGTGTGATTCTAGGGTGATTGGCTGAAGGTTGTGGGAAAAACAATGATAGAATGATCTTAATCACAGTAGGATCCTGAAAGTTCGAGTCTTTAACCTTAACCCTAAGCATCTCGTTCAGTCGATGAACATCTCGGCCGGGGTGGAATTCTTCTGACCGAGGTGACTTACCCTATCCTAAACTGAGAGTTAAGTGTTAGAGTTTGCCAAATCCTATTCTTATTATACCTTTCTGGCTCAAAGCAAGCTTAGGATGAGACTTACCCGAGATTACATGCATACTTACAGGTTATTTGATTGAGAAAAACGTCGAAACCGAAAAAAAAAAAAAAAATGGTTTTAAAAAATTTTTTGACCTCGACCGGGACAGTTCTGGCAAAACGAGGTGTTTCACCTCGGTTGAACCAAGAACATCTCGACCGAGGTGGGTTAACTGAGAGTTTTCGAAAACGATTTTTGTGTTACTTATCTGGATATGATCTCAGTGAAGATCTTGTTTACTGACTGGTTTTAAATTCTTTATATGTTTGAAATGTTTTATAATATGTTTAAGTTGCTAAATGCTTTGTTTGAAATTATTGGCATGTTTAATATTTTGTTTTTATCCAAATTATGTTGAATTTGAAGCTTGACACCGCAGCATAAGTTCTCTCACATCCATCTTGGAAAGACCAAGGCAATTCATTCTCTTCTTCTTCTTCTTCTTGATCATGCTTAGCCCCTCATATACATTTTGCCTCCCTTTACCTATCCGGGAATTTGGAAGCAAGCGAAGTGGTGAAAGCAAATTAAAGTTGAAGATGGATGAAAGCGAAAGTGTTAGAATGCAATTCTAGGTTTGGGGAAGTCAATCATGAAGATGAGTAACTCGGCACCATTCACATAGCCGGGTGTTTGTGTCTTGCCAAAGTCGGATTGAGCGATATTCCTAACGGGTCATGGTATGTGCATCAAGGGTTTGATGCATCTCAAGAAATTGATGATTGCAGATTTCCTAGGCTTCGGTTATTGTGCACCTCTATCCATGCATCCCAAAAAGTAAAGTAAAAGAAAAAGTGTGAAATAAGCAAAGCTTATCGATGGAAGATGTTGAAAGTCAAAGTGAAAGTGAAGTTCATCCTTTTCCCGGATTCTAGCACCACATTACCTTACATACATCCCTACCCTACACGTTTCTTGACCTTTTCTTTTGGGAAGCCCTTGAGACCTTGAGCTTGTTGATTGACTTAGCGGTTTAAACTGGATTATACATGATTAATTTTGATAATTATGACTTATTATGCATTCTATGATTTTATGCAAAGATGAACAACTTTCTTATATTTATAAAATGTTTTGATCATATTGAGTTTTTAATTTCCAGGAAGTATTCTCTTAGAGTGATCTATGATAGTTTCACACCATAAAATGTTTTTGAAAGACTTTTCATTGATTTTCTTGACTTATAATCCATTCTATCTTGATTTCTATATGAGGAACTTGCTTAGGGACAAGCAAGGGCTAAGTATGGGGTATTTTGATAGCATGAATTATAGTCTATATTTTGGGGTTTGTTTGGACGTTTTATCTTTCATAATCTGCATGTTTGTATGTACATTATGTGATTTTACTACCATTTCATCTACCTTTGCGAGAATCGAGGTCTACACCTAGTTTCGTTGTAATTGTAGGTAATATGGTACGTTTTGCATCAAAAAGGAACAAAAGGAGTCAAGAGTCATTTGGAGCTACACTCAGGAAGCACAACCATGGATTAAAGATTTACTTTGGACCAGTTTTGAGAGATTCTACATTCAGTTATGAGTCACCTCGGTTGACCAGAGATTCATCTCGACCGAGGCGATCCAGAGACGCCGACTCGACCGAGGCGAACACCTAGGACGCGGCGAGAATATTTTATTCTTGGCTGAGATCTTTTAAAATTGGAAAGTGATCTTATATTTTTGGGCTGAGCTTCTAGAAGGAAGGAGATATGCAGAATCATATATTTTACCTATATTTATGGGATAATATCTTCTTAAGATTTATTATCTTTGGAGGTTTATTTTTCCTATAAAAAGGGTTGATTTTCTACAATTTGAGGAGGCTGCATACATCGATTAACATCCTACAAACGCAGCAACGCAGTATACTCCAAGTTGGGAGTTGTTGAAGAACCTTTTTGAAGGTTGAAGGAAGATTGAAGACTATAGCTTTTTATAGCTTTTGAAGGGTTTTGTAAGATTGTCTTCAATTCCTTCATTGATTGTCTTGTCTTGTTGGATTATTATCCAAGGAACGATTTTGTGTGATATTTGATTCAGTTATTGAAGTGTTTTCATTAAATTCTTCTTTGTTCAAACATTCACCTTCTTCCATATATTTAATACTTTCATTATGATGATGAGTGGCTAATTTCCTTGTGTGATTCTAGGGTGATTGGCTGAAGGTTGTGGGAAAAACAATGATAGAATAATCTTAGATTCCAGTAGGATCCTGAAAGTTCGAGTCTTTAACCTTAACCCTAAGCACCTCGTTCGGTTGATGAACATCTCGGCCGGGGTGGAATTCTTCTGACCGAGGTGACTTATCCGACCCTAAACTGAGAGTTAAGTGTTAGAGTTTGCCAAATCCTATTCTTATTACACCTTTCTGGTTCAAAGCAAGCTTAGGATGAGACTTACCCGGTAATTCCTTAGTTTGTGTACAAACGATCATAAGTGTAGGTAATAAAGGTTTGTCCTTTATTGGGGTTCGAGTGTGCTTCCATCCCATCTTTGTGAGTTAGCCTGAGACCTACCCGGTAAAGGTTGATTCTATTCCCTTAGATGGTGTGTTAGTTTGAGGTTATAGTTCTTTATCTTGATTCCTTGAGACTTACCCGGTAATAGGAGTTACGGTTTAGGATTAGTGTGTAGTGAGACTTACCCGGTGATCTACTCCACTTTAGAAACGCCTTCCCCACGCAAAAATCTCAGCTCTGTCCGCTTATCTATAGATCTTGAGTTGGAACCACAACTAGATGCTTTAATCCCTAGAATTGCATGTTTGCTTTATTTGACATCTTATTCATCCTTGATTGTGTTACTTGCTCTTGTGGTTAGCATTGACATTAGCATACTGTACTGGACTTTGTTTCACCAAGTCCCTGTGATCGACCCCTGGAATTTTCTTGCTTTTACTACGATTGACCCGTACACTGCGGGTTCGCATCCTTGTTTTAAGCTTAAGTCTAGGGTTATAAATTTAAAGCTTGCACACACCGTTTGGAGCGAACAAGTTTTTGGACGAGGAAGGATTGGTCCATGAAATTAGACGATGCTCTTTGGGCATACAGGACCGCATTCAAGACTCCCATAGGCACCACCCCTTATAACTTGGTGTATGGGAAATCTTGCCATTTGCCCGTTGAGTTGGAGCACAAAGCGTATTGGGCTATCAAATGGTTGAACTTTGACATTAAGGAGGCTGGTGAGAAGCGACTATTGGAACTTAACGAGCTGGAAGAGCTGCGTTTGAACGCCTATGAGAATGCCAAGATCTACAAGGAAAGGACGAAGAGATGGCATGACAAGCGTATCGTTCCAAAGGAGCTTAACGAAGGAGATTTAGTTCTACTCTTCAACTCCCGCCTCCGTCTTTTTCCAGGTAAGTTGAAATCTAGATGGACCGGACCTTACGTTGTAAAACACGTTTTCCCTCATGGTGCAGTTGAGATATGGGGCGAAACTAGCGGAAGCTTCAAGGTCAACGGTCATAGACTTAAGAAGTACCAACCGGAAACGCCGGTTGAGGAGGTCGCACCGATCCACCTCGTTTGAGACGCACCATGGTCCAGCTAGCGACCTTAAATCAAGCGCTTCTTGGGAGGCAACCCAAGGTATTGCTTTCTTCTCCCTTTTCTAGTTTAGTTTAGATAGTTGCTTTGTTTTTGTTTTCCTCTAGACAACAACCAGGTATTCCAAAAGGAAGGATCACAGTTCAGGAGCTACACTGGAAGAACAAAATTTCGAGAAGTTGAGGAAACAAGCTTTACTGAGATACATCTCGGGTACTGTCAGAACACCTCGACCGAGATGTGCTTCGCCAACCGAGATGGTCTTATCTGGGAGCTGTTTCTTACTTCTTCATGCAGTTTAGCTATGTTCGGTGAGTATCCTGTCCTTAGACTTATTCTGACCCACTGGGACAGTGTGTCCCAAGTATGGGGTGTTTGTACTTATTTGACTACTTGACGTTATTTGACTACTTTTGATGTATGACATTTTATCGGATATTTATATTTATGCTTCACTTTTGCATTTATATGTTTATCTGAGATTGCATGCATACTTACAGGTTATTTGATTGAGAAAAACGTCGAAACCGAAAAAAAAAATGTTTTTAAAAAAATTTTTTGACCTCGACCGGGACAGTTCTGGCAAAACGAGGTGTTTCACCTCGGTTGAACCAAGAACATCTCGACCGAGGTGGGTTAACTGAGAGTTTTCGAAAACGATTTTTGTGTTACTTATCTGGATATGATCTCAGTGAAGATCTTGTTTACTGACTGGTTTTAAATTCTTTATATGTTTGAAATGTTTTATAATATGTTTAAGTTGCTAAATGCTTTGTTTGAAATTATTGGCATGTTTAATATTTTGTTTTTATCCAAATTATGTTGAATTTGAAGCTTGACACCGCAGCATAAGTTCTCTCACATCCATCTTGGAAAGACCAAGGCAATTCATTCTCTTCTTCTTCTTCTTCTTGATCATGCTTAGCCCCTCATATACATTTTGCCTCCCTTTACCTATCCGGGAATTTGGAAGCAAGCGAAGTGGTGAAAGCAAATTAAAGTTGAAGATGGATGAAAGCGAAAGTGTTAGAATGCAATTCTAGGTTTGGGGAAGTCAATCATGAAGATGAGTAACTCGGCACCATTCACATAGCCGGGTGTTTGTGTCTTGCCAAAGTCGGATTGAGCGATATTCCTAACGGGTCATGGTATGTGCATCAAGGGTTTGATGCATCTCAAGAAATTGATGATTGCAGATTTCCTAGGCTTCGGTTATTGTGCACCTCTATCCATGCATCCCAAAAAGTAAAGTAAAAGAAAAAGTGTGAAATAAGCAAAGCTTATCGATGGAAGATGTTGAAAGTCAAAGTGAAAGTGAAGTTCATCCTTTTCCCGGATTCTAGCACCACATTACCTTACATACATCCCTACCCTACACGTTTCTTGACCTTTTCTTTTGGGAAGCCCTTGAGACCTTGAGCTTGTTGATTGACTTAGCGGTTTAAACTGGATTATACATGATTAATTTTGATAATTATGACTTATTATGCATTCTATGATTTTATGCAAAGATGAACAACTTTCTTATATTTATAAAATGTTTTGATCATATTGAGTTTTTAATTTCCAGGAAGTATTCTCTTAGAGTGATCTATGATAGTTTCACACCATAAAATGTTTTTGAAAGACTTTTCATTGATTTTCTTGACTTATAATCCATTCTATCTTGATTTCTATATGAGGAACTTGCTTAGGGACAAGCAAGGGCTAAGTATGGGGTATTTTGATAGCATGAATTATAGTCTATATTTGGGGGTTTGTTTGGACGTTTTATCTTTCATAATCTGCATGTTTGTATGTACATTATGTGATTTTACTACCATTTCATCTACCTTTGCGAGAATCGAGGTCTACACCTAGTTTCGTTGTAATTGCAGGTAATATGGTACGTATTGCATCAAAAAGGAGCAAAAGGAGTCAAGAGTCATTTGGAGCTACATTCAGGAAGCACAACCATGGATTAAAGATTTACTTTGGACCAGTTTTGAGAGATTCTACATTCAGTTACGAGTCACCTCGGTTGACCAGAGATTCATCTCGACCGAGGCGATCCAGCGACGCCGACTCGACCGAGGCGAACACCTAGGATGCGGCGAGAATATTTTATTCTTGGAAGAGATCTTTTAATTTTGGAAAGTGATCTTATATTTTTGGGCTGAGCTTCTGGAAGGAAGGAGATATGCAGAATCATATATTTTACCTATTTTTATGGGAATATATCTTCTTAAGATTTATTATCTTTGGAGGTTTATTTTCCTATAAAAAGGGTTGATTTTCTACAATTTGAGGAGGCTGCATACATCGATTAACATCCTACAAACGCAGCAACGCAGTATACTCCAAGTTGGGAGTTGTTGAAGAACCTTTTTGAAGGTTGAAGGAAGATTGAAGACTATAGCTTTATAGCTTTTTGGAGGGTTTTGTAAGATTGTCTTCAATTCCTTTCCTTGTTGTCTTGTCTTGTTGGATTATTATCCAAGGAACGATTTTTGTGTGATATTTGATTCAGTTATTGAAGTGTTTTCATTAAATTCTTCTTTGTTCAAATATTCACCTTCTTCCCATATATTTAATACTTTCATTATGATGATGAGTGGCTAATTTCCTTGTGTGATTCTAGGGTGATTGGCTGAAGGTTGTGGGAAAAACAATGATAGAATAATCTTAGATTCCAGTAGGATCCTGAAAGCTCGAGCCTTTAACCTTAACCCTAAGCACCTCGTTCGGTTGATGAACATCTCGGCCGGGGTGGAATTCTTCTGACCGAGGTGACTTATCCGACCCTAAACTGAGAGTTAAGTGTTAGAGTTTGCCAAATCCTATTCTTATTACACCTTTCTGGTTCAAAGCAAGCTTAGGATGAGACTTACCCGGTAATTCCTTAGTTTGTGTACAAACGATCATAAGTGTAGGTAATAAAGGTTTGTCCTTTATTGGGGTTCGAGTGTGCTTCCATCCCATCTTTGTGAGTTAGCCTGAGACCTACCCGGTAAAGGTTGATTCTATTCCCTTAGATGGTGTGTTAGTTTGAGGTTATAGTTCTTTATCTTGATTCCTTGAGACTTACCCGGTAATAGGAGTTACGGTTTAGGATTAGTGTGTAGTGAGACTTACCCGGTGATCTACTCCACTTTAGAAACGCCTTCCCCACGCAAAAATCTCAGCTTTGTCCGCTTATCTATAGATCTTGAGTTGGAACCACAACTAGATGCTTTAATCCCTAGAATTGCATGTTTGTTTATTTGACATCTTATTCATCTTTGATTGTATTATTTGCTCTTGTGGTTAGCATTGACATTAGCATACTGTACTGGACTTTGTTTCACCAAGTCCCTGTGATCGACCCCTGGAATTTTCTTGCTTTTACTACGATTGACCCGTACACTGCGGGTTCGCATCCTTGTTTTAAGCTTAAGTCTAGGGTTATAAATTTAAAGCTTGCACACACCGTTTGGAGCGAACAAGTTTTTGGCGCCGTTGCCGGGGACTTGGTCTAGACCGAGCCGGTACGGTTTGCTTTCGAGGCACTTGCCCCTATTGATACTAACTACTCTTTCTATGAGTTTTGTAGTTTTCAGGATTTCCGATGACTACATTTGATCCAGCCTGGATAGCAAGACAAAGTGCTAGGGCGGACTATTATGAATACTTGGAGGAAAAGTACTCCTTCTATTGGTTCAACAATGAATGGGAAAGAGAAGAGGCCATTCAACATGAACTTGCGATATGGGATGAGAAGAATGTCCCTAAAAACATTTATGAGCAACCTTTTGAAGACTCTCTCGAATCAAGATTGGAGAAGTTGATGAAGAAGGTAGAGGAGCTCAAGGAAAGCACCCTATCCTATGCTAAGCCGAAAGAGGAGCATAAGGAAGTGTTGCACGTTCCAAGCATTCCTTTGGTCGAACCGGAAGTTTCTCCTGAAGCTTTTGTGGAAGAGGGGGATGTGGAAGAATTCGATCTGACTGTTGAGACCTCGGTCGAAGTGGAAGAGATTTTGGCCGAGATGGAAGAAGAATCTGCAAAACTAGAACTTGAAGATGCGGCGAACCTTGGCCAAATCACTGAGACTGTGGTCGAGGTGGAAGAAAGACCAGCTGAACTGAGAGAGATTTTGTGTGTGGATCATCAACCCAACATGAAACTTGTCTCAAACCTTGGAGAGCTTTGCAAGGTACATTCTCCTACTTCATTTGAATTCCCTATTAATATTTCTGAGTTTTTTAGGAAGGCGCCGGAGAGTTGGAGGTCTCTTCCGAAAGAACCTCCTAAGATCAAGATGAAACCTCCCTTGAAACTGTTGGAGGAAGATACTCCTTGGATTATAAGGAGTGAAGTTCGCAAGCACTACACCGCTAAGGCGATGAAGTGTTTCTTGTTCAAGTATGGGGTCCCTCGCATGCTCAGGACCCTGTACCATCCCCAAGTTCTAGATGGGGAAGCTGCTATGATTCTCGAGAAACTGTTTTCTCGATCCAGGAAAGGATGGGACACGAAGATAGATTATGTCCCATTGAAGTGCAGGAAATCTAGAAGAATTCCGGTGAGAATCAAACCGTACAAGCTTGTACGTGGGAGATCTTACCATTTTCCGGTGAAATTAGGAACCGGAACTTTTTTGGAGGATTTTTATGATGGATGTGATGAGCACTCCATGGTGTTCAAGGTACATTGAGTAATTCTATGGAGAAGGGTCCAGCTAGCGACCTTAAACCAAGCGCTTCTTGGGAGGCAACCCAAGGTATTGCTTTCTTCTCCCTTTTCTAGTTTAGTTTAGATAGTTGCTTTGTTTTTGTTTTCCTCTAGACAACAACCAGGTATTCCAAAAGGAAGGATCACAGTTCAGGAGCTACGCTGGAAGAACAAAATTTCGAGAAGTTGAGGAAACGAGCTTTACTGAGATACATCTCGGGTACTGTCAGAACACCTCGACCGAGATGTGCTTCGCCAACCGAGATGGTCTTATCTGGGAGATGTTTCTTACTTCTTCATGCAGTTTAGCTATGTTCGGTGAGTATCCTGTCCTTAGACTTATTATACCCACTGGGACAGTGTGTCTCAAGTATGGGGTATGCGGATATGTTATTTGACTTTGATGTACGACTCTATTGACCGGATATTGATATTTATGCTTCATTCCGCATTTATATGTTTATCTGAGATTGCATGCATACTTACAGGTTATTTGATTGAGAAAAACGTCGAAACCGAAAATGAGAAAATGGTTTTAAAAAAAAATTTTTTGACCTCGACCGGGGAGAGTCTTGGCAAAACGAGGTGTTTCACCTCGGTTGAACCAAGAACATCTCGACCGAGGTGGGTTAACTGAGAGTTTTCGAAAACGATTTTTGTGTTACTTATCTGGATATGATCTCAGTGAAGATCTTGTTTACTGACTGGTTTTAAATTCTTTATATGTTTGAAATGTTTTATAATATGTTTAAGTTGCTAAATGCTTTGTTTGAAATTATTGGCATGTTTAATATTTTGTTTTTATCCAAATTATGTTGAATTTGAAGCTTGACACCGCAGCATAAGTTCTCTCACATCCATCTTGGAAAGACCAAGGCAATTCATTCTCTTCTTCTTCTTCTTCTTGATCATGCTTAGCCCCTCATATACATTTTGCCTCCCTTTACCTATCCGGGAATTTGGAAGCAAGCGAAGTGGTGAAAGCAAATTAAAGTTGAAGATGGATGAAAGCGAAAGTGTTAGAATGCAATTCTAGGTTTGGGGAAGTCAATCATGAAGATGAGTAACTCGGCACCATTCACATAGCCGGGTGTTTGTGTCTTGCCAAAGTCGGATTGAGCGATATTCCTAACGGGTCATGGTATGTGCATCAAGGGTTTGATGCATCTCAAGAAATTGATGATTGCAGATTTCCTAGGCTTCGGTTATTGTGCACCTCTATCCATGCATCCCAAAAAGTAAAGTAAAAGAAAAAGTGTGAAATAAGCAAAGCTTATCGATGGAAGATGTTGAAAGTCAAAGTGAAAGTGAAGTTCATCCTTTTCCCGGATTCTAGCACCACATTACCTTACATACATCCCTACCCTACACGTTTCTTGACCTTTTCTTTTGGGAAGCCCTTGAGACCTTGAGCTTGTTGATTGACTTAGCGGTTTAAACTGGATTATACATGATTAATTTTGATAATTATGACTTATTATGCATTCTATGATTTTATGCAAAGATGAACAACTTTCTTATATTTATAAAATGTTTTGATCATATTGAGTTTTTAATTTCCAGGAAGTATTCTCTTAGAGTGATCTATGATAGTTTCACACCATAAAATGTTTTTGAAAGACTTTTCACTGATTTTCTTGACTTATAATCCATTCTATCTTGATTTCTATATGAGGAACTTGCTTAGGGACAAGCAAGGGCTAAGTATGGGGTATTTTGATAGCATGAATTATAGTCTATATTTGGGGGTTTGTTTGGACGTTTTATCTTTCATAATCTGCATGTTTGTATGTACATTATGTGATTTTACTACCATTTCATCTACCTTTGCGAGAATCGAGGTCTACACCTAGTTTCGTTGTAATTGCAGGTAATATGGTACGTATTGCATCAAAAAGGAGCAAAAGGAGTCAAGAGTCATTTGGAGCTACATTCAGGAAGCACAACCATGGATTAAAGATTTACTTTGGACCAGTTTTGAGAGATTCTACATTCAGTTACGAGTCACCTCGGTTGACCAGAGATTCATCTCGACCGAGGCGATCCAGCGACGCCGACTCGACCGAGGCGAACACCTAGGATGCGGCGAGAATATTTTATTCTTGGAAGAGATCTTTTAATTTTGGAAAGTGATCTTATATTTTTGGGCTGAGCTTCTGGAAGGAAGGAGATATGCAGAATCATATATTTTACCTATTTTTATGGGAATATATCTTCTTAAGATTTATTATCTTTGGAGGTTTATTTTCCTATAAAAAGGGTCGGATTTCCCATAATTCCGACATCCGCTTACAGCTGGAAACCTCGCATACACGCGTAGCAGCCGCATCCTACTCCAAGTTGGGAGTTGTTGAAGAACCTTTTTGAAGGTTGAAGGAAGATTGAAGACTATAGCTTTATAGCTTTTTGGAGGGTTTTGTAAGATTGTCTTCAATTCCTTTCCTTGTTGTCTTGTCTTGTTGGATTATTATCCAAGGAACGATTTTTGTGTGATATTTGATTCAGTTATTGAAGTATTTTCATTAAATTCTTCTTTGTTCAAATATTCACCTTCTTCCCATATATTTAATACTTTCATTATGATGATGAGTGGCTAATTTCCTTGTGTGATTCTAGGGTGATTGGCTGAAGGTTGTGGGAAAAACAATGATAGAATAATCTTAGATTCCAGTAGGATCCTGAAAGCTCGAGTCTTTAACCTTAACCCTAAGCACCTCGTTCGGTTGATGAACATCTCGGCCGGGGTGGAATTCTTCTGACCGAGGTGACTTATCCGACCCTAAACTGAGAGTTAAGTGTTAGAGTTTGCCAAATCCTATTCTTATTACACCTTTCTGGTTCAAAGCAAGCTTAGGATGAGACTTACCCGGTAATTCCTTAGTTTGTGTACAAACGATCATAAGTGTAGGTAATAAAGGTTTGTCCTTTATTGGGGTTCGAGTGTGCTTCCATCCCATCTTTGTGAGTTAGCCTGAGACCTACCCGGTAAAGGTTGATTCTATTCCCTTAGATGGTGTGTTAGTTTGAGGTTATAGTTCTTTATCTTGATTCCTTGAGACTTACCCGGTAATAGGAGTTACGGTTTAGGATTAGTGTGTAGTGAGACTTACCCGGTGATCTACTCCACTTTAGAAACGCCTTCCCCACGCAAAAATCTCAGCTTTGTCCGCTTATCTATAGATCTTGAGTTGGAACCACAACTAGATGCTTTAATCCCTAGAATTGCATGTTTGTTTATTTGACATCTTATTCATCTTTGATTGTATTATTTGCTCTTGTGGTTAGCATTGACATTAGCATACTGTACTGGACTTTGTTTCACCAAGTCCCTGTGATCGACCCCTGGAATTTTCTTGCTTTTACTACGATTGACCCGTACACTGCGGGTTCGCATCCTTGTTTTAAGCTTAAGTCTAGGGTTATAAATTTAAAGCTTGCACACACCGTTTGGAGCGAACAGACACCGACTACCTCGCTCTTGTAGTCATCTTCCGGCCAACATCACTGATCTCTCGCTTCCTTCGACTTCGAGCACCCAAGCAACAGGCGTCTACCCCTCCCTCTCCTCCTGAGTCACACAACAATGATTCTGCCCGTGGACGTACACCAGCCTCTACCTTCGTCGCACAAACAATAAGAACAACGCACCGCAACCACGCCTGCACCAAACCGCGGGTGCGCCACCTTGTGTAGCCGTAGGTGTGCTACCATCAGGCTGCAGGTGCACCACCCTCTTGATTGCGGGTGCACCAACACCATGACGCGGGTGCACCACCTCCTCCAGTCCGCGAGTAAGCCTCTTGGATCCGCGGTCGCACCATGTCTTCCTTTCTGCGATCGCGCCCTCTTGTCTCCGCGCTCGCGTCATGTCTCTAGAAGGTACCCAATTTTGGTACTTGTTCCTTTCCTACTGTCCTAGTGAGTTTTTTGGTGTTTGAACACCTTAGGTAGCTTGTGGAAGCTTTATGAGAACTTAGAGTGGTGTTGTATTGTTGTTGATCTTGTGAGGATCTTGAGACTAGGAGTTGGAAACATTCTAATATATCGTTATATGAACGTGAACGGACCTTTGAGACTAGACATATGAACCTTCTAGCATGTGGTTATATGATCTTGTAGACATTATTGCGACTAGAAGTAAGAACCTTCTAGCATGTTGTTATATGATATTGTAGAGATCATTGAGACTAGAAGTTGAGGACTTCTAGCATGACAGATAATTGTTGATTGTGTGCCTTGTTTGATCTAGCTTAGAGTACTTTCCTGCGGGAAGCTGAGCGTGATTTATAGTTGGGATTACCTCGAGACGGGTAAGTCCCTTGGACTTACTTAGTTGTATTATGTATGTTAGCTTAATTGTAGTAGTGGTTTGTGCTTGTGTGTTATTATAACAACTTGCTAGGACAACCTTTTATTGTTGTTTGACCCAATTAGTAACGGGCGGTGACAACTCGTCCAGTTCTACAGGAGATTGGGAGTTCTCTGCGACTAGTCTAGACAAGTACACGGTGAGATGCATCGGATCCAGTCTTGTTGGGATAAGGGGACAAATGTGAGGTTTGGGAGATCCTCGTGTCGCAAAAGAAGTTGAATTAGTAAAGTGAATCACATAAACAAGATAATAACCGGTCAGTAGGATAGGGATGTTGTCGAGTGATCCGGTCGGAGTGGTCAGTCGGGGTTCCCTTACATTATTGGACGGGATGTGGGTTTATATTCCATGTTGCATTTGACATTGTAGTGTTAGTACTCGGCTGAGAGTTACTCTTGTTTTTGTGTTATGACGTTTTGGATATTTTATCTATTTCGGTTTTATATTTTTTTGTGTCTTGTTAAAAAATCCGGTGAACTTGTTGTCACGCTAGGGTTAGAACTCATTGTGAGGTCCTAACCCGTAGCATCCCGAGTTTTGAGAATTTGGGGTGTTACAACATTGTATCAGAGCCCTAGGTTGATAAAAATGACACTCACAATCTTCTAAAGGCCGAATAGATAAATAAACGGAACCCGAAAGGGGTATGAGTTTTAAAAATGAGTATTGGTTTTCAAATCATGTGCATAGTCGGTCTAGGCTAGAATGTACGGGGGATCACCACTACTTTCGCGGATCTCGACATCATAGTATCTTAGTAGATATATGTTGGAATTATATATTTGTTTATATTTATATGATATATATTTATATATACATGGGATATGTTAGTATCCTAGTAGTGATATTAGACCTTGTAGTTAAGATGATAGGTGACGATCATCGCTCCTTGGATAATGCCTAGTAGGCCTTAAAGAGTGTCTATACAAGGACAAATATACTCAGGTTATTGATTTGAGCATCATGTTCTGGCGAACACCCTAGTGACTCCTTGAATTCCTTTAAAGAACGTCAGGGCGGAAAGGTGAAGACAAGAGATGACATTAACCGCAAGGATAAACAAACAGGGAGGAACCTCAAGTCAACTCAAACAAAACCGATCTGGAAGCTACACAAGAAAGGTAAAGATATGAAGACATGGGAGTGGATCTGAGGAATCAATGAACAAGCGACAATTAAGCAAACTAGGGACAAAAAACTTAAGGTTCTTCCAAGTGTCACGTTGACAAACGGAAGACGCGAATCAAGTAAAGAGGAGTACAATCTTGCTCGAGGATAAAAGTGACATTCTAATCAAGGTGGATTTCCCCTAGGCGCTCCTAAACTTGAGAGTCAAGATGAGAAGTGTGGTAGAACCAATTATGAAAGATTAAAGAGACACATAATTTAAGCTTACGGAGAGACCACAAGGCAAAGTGTTGATTTTACGAGCCTATAGACGGGTTGACTTCTTTGGAGATGCGAGAGTTACGAAAAGAACCACGATGGGGGAATTCAAATGGTAAAATTCCTGTAATGGGGTCAAAAGATTTCTATTATAGCGATAATGTTTAAGCAATGCCAAGAAGAAGGAAGTGCGTATGGAAAATGGCCTCGAAAAGGATGCGAGACTCCACAAGGGTCTTTTACTAATCGAAAGACTTAAGATACCAACCAAGAGAAACGCGAGTGGATGATAACTAAGTTTAGAGTATTTGAGAAGACGCGCTTACAAGCCATCATAGAAGAGTGGTTAAGCCTATTAAAGTGGGTCAGATGACACAGCACGACCCGAAAGGGTATAGTTATCTCATAGAAGAAGGGAGCGGAGAACATATAATGAGCTAGAAGAGTATAAAACATATTATCTTAAGGGGGTAACTCTTCACGAAGAATAGCAACATTAAAAGTTAGGGAAGAATGGTAAGTTATTGACCTTGGAGAAGGTTAACTACAAATAAACCGGTGACAACCGAGAACACACATGTGTGGGTGATTATTGACGAGTTGTAGATAGGAAGAGTAACCGAAATTGCGAATTTATAAAGGAAGGGTAACAACACCTTGGAGGACTTTCCAGTTGGTTCAATGTCGATAGTTGAAGTATATCAGGAGAAACACGAATGTCTTATTCGAGTAACATTAAATGAGTTCAAAACAAGTAACTATAAACAAACCTCCTAGGGAGGAATTGTAACGACCCTAGACGGCCTTCTTCAGTCATTGGATCGGTATATGGGTAACTGACACTGATAAGAAAATTTCAAGGTTTGATTAGTGTAAAGAGAACTAGAAGAGCAAGAGGAAGGTGTAGGCTTCAGTTGTTGCTTTACGTAATGGAAGTAGCTAAAGAGGACGCATGGTAATATGTTCCAATGAGACGGATAATGTGTTTCCGCGAGAGTAAGTCAAGTCAACCTTATAGACTCACACGGAAGAGCCATGGTGGTTAGGTGATAGTAACACCGCAAGCTTAGCATACTCCATGGGGCATACTGCTACTATTGTGAGAAAGAAGGAAGGGTCAGTAAAGTCGTACATCAACTACCGAGAGATGCGTAAGGTGAACAACAAGAAGTACCTTTGCCATATTGATGACTCGCTAGACTAGTTGCATGATATTATAGTGTTTTCCATGATTAATGTGAGGTCGGGATGTCACCAACTGAGGGTGAGAGAACAGGATATACTTGAGACGACATTTCGGACTCGATATGGCCACTACTAGTTCTAGTGAGGCCATTTGGGCTCACAAGTGCACTCGACAGGTTATGTAATTGATGCAACAAGGAAATGGCAAATGTTGTATTGTTGTTTGGTGTTCGAACACCTTAGGTGGTTTTTGGAAGCTTTGTGGGAACGTAGAGTGGTGTTGTATTGTTGTTGATCTTGTGAGGATCTTGGGACTAGGAATTGGGAACATCCTAGCATATCGTTATATGACCGTGAGCAGAACTTTAAAACTAGAAATATGAACCTTCTAGCATGTGGTTATATGATCTTGTAGAGATCATTGAGATTAGAAGTAAGAACCTTCTAACATGTTGTTATATGATCTTGTAGAGATCATTGAGACTAGAAGTCGAGGAATTCTAGCATGATGGATAGTTGTTGATTGTGTGCCTTGTTTGATCACGCGTAGAGTACTTTCTTGCGGGAAGTTGATCGTGGTTTATAGTTGGGATTACCTCGAGACAAGTAAGTCTTTTGGGCTTAATTAGGTGACTTTTGTGTGTTAGCTTAATTGTAGTAGTGGTGTGTGCTTGTGTGTTATTATAACAACTTGCTAGGACGACGTTTATGGTTATTTGGTCCAATTAGTAACGGGGGGTGACAACTTGTCCAGTTCTACAATAGACTAGGAGGTTCTCTGCAACTAGTCCATACATGACATAGTGAGATGCATTGGATCCAATCCTATTGGTATAAGGGGATAGAGGTGAGGTTCGGGAGTTCCTCGTGCCACAAAAGAAGTTGAATTAGTGAAGTGAATCACGTAAACAAGATAATAATCGGTTGATGTGTAAGCATGTAGTGTGGTATATCTTGCTGATGTGTGTGTGTGTGCTATTACTATTATTTTGATATATAGAATGTTAGCTAACAGTTTTAACCATTGTTGTAGATGACCTGCAAGATAGGAATGTTTCCGAGTGATCCGGTCGGAGTGGTCAGCCGGGTTCCCATACATTATAGAACGAGATGTGAGTTTATATTTCATGTTGCATTTGACATTGTAGTGTTAGTACTCGATTGAGAGTTACTCTTGTTTCTGATTTATGACGTTTTGAATATTTTATTTATTTTGGTTTTATATTTATTTGTGCCTTGTTGCAAGATCCGGTGAACTTGTTGCGAGGCTAGGGTCAGGACCCATTGTGAGGTCCTAACTCGTAACATCCCGAATTCTGAGAATTTAGGGTGTTACACCGGAGAACTAGCACGGTCTTGAATGCCTTTTTACATACGTATATGCATGCCCTCGTGGATGCAGGGTGACATGTGTTAGTTGATATCGGGGTTGCGTCCATTATTCACGATTCAGATGAGTAATGTGGATCATACTCTTATCCATGCATTTGTATAGAGGTGGCATCCTGATACGAACACATTTCACATGCCATTTGGGGAGATGGCCATCACATTGCATGATATTTTTCACAGTACCGGACTTTTCATAGATGGACATGACCTATGAGTTTTTGGTTCTTGGCCAGATATACGAGAAGCAACATATTAGTTATTTGGGGATTGGAAAGAGGTTGAATGACATCAAATCCGTACGAATAACGGATTTCATACAAGATATATAAAGTCCAAGATAGAGGCATTGATAAAGAGAGGTGGTCCTGCACATGTGATTGTGTCTGCGTGATTATTGTTGTTTCTTGGATACACATTTTTTTATGGATAAGGCGGGCAACAAGGTCAAGTGGGAAATCTTGACCTTCGTTTTTGATCATACACCTACTCATCTGTTGGCATGGGGCGCATCCACCTTGCTAACGTATACCGGTAATTGGGGGAGGACTCGCGCATCCGATACGAGGCATATGACCGGATTTAGTCCCTCATATGAGTAAGATATTCATGCCTTATTTTTTTCCTTCCAAAATAAAAATGTTTTTTTTTTGTATTTACATTTGTACTTGTTAGGGTCAACATTGAATCTCGATGTACTTCCCGTGCTTTCATGTTGATACGAGCACGAGGCATCGAAGCCTAAATGACCCCGTGGGCACAGAGAATTTGACATATCGTATGGGTGTGCGATTGGATATACGTTTAATAGAGATTTGTGGTGTCTTGGCCTGTTCAAATCCGGACAGCCCGCCTGAAAAAACGGGCTGGCATGAACATGAGAACAAGTCCGACTAGACAAAAAATCTGGCCGGGTTAAATTTAAAAAAAGATAGATATATATAATTATTATAAATATTAAGTATTTATATAAAATATCTAGTATAATTATAATAAATTTAACATATTTTACATAAAATATCTTAAATATAAAGCCCGGTCCGGCAGTCGGGCCGAACCCGGGTCCGGCTAAACGAGCTCGATATTTTATAAAGCCCGGTCCGAACCCGGATATGAAAAAGTCTAGTGGTGTCTTAGAGAGCATGGATGCCTATAGCATTACTTGGTTCCCATACTTTAGCAAGTCTATGACATGCACAAGACATCTAGAAGTGTCCATGTATAGAGAGAGACTATAAGGTATGACTCGATATTTGAGCCTTATATGTCAGAGAGAGTGGCTCGACAATCTGGACGGATCTAGGACATCCCACAACCACTGTACCAATACGTAGGCGGAGACCATACTCGGGGAGGAACTATATGTTGGATTTTGCACCGAGACATATATGTGGGAGACCCGCCACCATTTTGTTTGAGCTCGGTTCAGGGTTTGTATGTGTATGCCCGTGGCAGAACACGACACGGTACATGCACTAGTATGTCCGACATTGTCCCATATATTTATTCCACCACCCGTCTGTTACGAATATTCTCGAATAATCGGGTCCTTCATTTTGGTCAAATGAAGGACCATCGTAAATCTACAATAATAATGATAATAAAATAGGTTCTACGCAAATAAAAAAAATTAAAATACAACATAATAAAATTTATAAATTTCGAAATAATATTTTTACCCCGTATCTGAATTTAATGTGGTTGACTTTCTCTTTTATCCGAAAAACTTAAAAATGTGTTATTTTAATTATAATAAAATTATCCAACTCTTTCAACCCTCTCTTTATACGGGAAGTGTTCAAGTAAGGCCCATTATTCCGGTAAGGCCGTGCGGCCGTCTGTACGGCCGACACGTGTCCCGGAAAATATATATATTTTTTTTTTGAACGAGTTTTTTTTTTTTTTTTTTATTTTATTTTTAAAACGAGTAAAGGTAATAGTTCAAAACTTATTATGGAATAGTTCATAACTTATAAAAGGATAGTTCATGAATTATAATAGAATAGTTCATAGTGTAAAATTTATAAAGGATTGAAAGTAATAGTTCAAAACTTATTAAGTAATAGTTCATAACTTTTAAAAGGATAGTTCATGAATTATAATAGAATAGTTCATAGTGCAAAATTTATAAAGGAGTGAAAGTAATAGTTCAAAACTTATTATGGGATAGTTCATGAATTATAATAGAATAGTTCATGAATTATAATAGAATAGTTTAAAGTGCAAAAATTTATAAAGGAGTGAAAGTAATAGTTCAAAACTTATTATGGGATAGTTCATGAATTATAATAGAATAGTTCATAGTGCAAAATTTATAAAGGAGTGAAAGTAATAGTTCAAAACTTATTATGGGATAGTTCATGAATTATAATAGAATAGTTCATGAATTATAATAGAATAGTTTAAAGTGCAAAAATTTATAAAGGAGTGAAAGTAATAGTTCAAAACTTATTATGGGATAGTTCATGAATTATAATAGAATAGTTCATGGATTATATTAAAAAGTAATAGTTCATGGATTATATGAGAATAGTTCAAAGTTTATAGGATAATAGTGCATAAATTATAAATGGTAGTTCAAATAAATTTTCATTAGTTTCCGAAAAAAAAAAAAATCGTTTCAGAAAAGAGTTTCGAGACACGTGTCGCCCTTACGTACAGCCGTACGACCGTACCGCAATAAAAGGGCCGTACCTGAACATTTACGCTCTTTATACATTCAAAATTTCTTCAAACTTCTCTTCAAATGTTATCCATTTTTAAACTTTTAACCTATATATATACTAAATTAGCCGTAGTATTATATTTAACCCTCAACCCCTTAAAATAAAAAAGAAAACAGGAAAATAAATAAAGTTCACTCTTATTTCCATTTCTGATCGGAGACCTCTTAACTGTACTTGCATTTGGGGATCGGCCATGTGATGTCATCGCCGCAGATATCTCTACCCCTTCTCTTCGCCTATTCTCAGACTTGATAGATCTTCAGCACTTGGACGATGAAAAATACTCGCCGTTTGACTGCTTTCGTCTTGCTTTCTCTTCTCAAATTTGCCACTAGTTTCGTTGCTTTAGATCCTGCTTTGCCCGATCAGAATCATCTACCCATCTCCCCACTCCCAATTCACTTGTGAGTTCCCCTCTTTCAATCTAATACTTTCCGTTATTCTCTATTTCAATTTCAATTTCAATTTCGTGATATTTAGGGCTTTATTGGATTTTATCAAGCTTTTAGTTTTGCCCCCAGTCAATCTCTGATGGGATTGTTTTTAGTTTTTTCTATGGATCATTGTTTTACTTTCTGATATTTGACAGAAATAATAGTGTCATTGTTGTGTCATGGGACGGATCTATGTCTCTAGCCGATTTGGATTCGAAGAAGGTTCATTGGACCTACAAGTCCGGTGTGCCGATCTATTCATCTTATCAAGCTTCCGAAAACGTTGATAGCTACATAGATGTTGGGCTTGATTGGCAACTCTATATGCACGATAAGGCTAAAGGCATTAGAAAGGTGTGTACCTATTTAATTTCAAGGGTTGTACATTTGAATTTGCATCTGATTGAATTCATCTTAATGACCTTTGAACATTGCTTAATTTTCCCGATTTTCGAATGTGATTCAGAGACTTAGAACGGGTGTTAGAGATCTCGTTAGTAGTACACCTATTTCTGTTAACGGGACGACAATCATAGGACAAATGTCTACTACTGTGATAATGCTGGATGCTAAATCTGGGACATTGGTTCAAACCTTTTCACCTATGCAAATGGGATTTGTTGGAGAAACCCCAGCATTATTAGGGGAATCAGTTCCAAAGTTGTTGGAGTCTAGTAATTCTAGTCATGCAGGAGTTGAATTGGTTTATATCACAAGAACAGATTATGCATTCATGGCCTACTCTGAATCTAGAAGTGTTTTATGGAACTTCATGTATTCCGATGTAACGGCTGAGTTCTCTTCTGGATTGGGTATTTCTTGTTCCAAAAAGTTCTTTAGCACACATCAAACTGTTGGGTTAGAGGATACCACTGAGACGGGTATACCGACATCTTGCAAGAGAAATGCCATGGTCTACCGTATTCGTGATCGTGCCCATTCTGATCATCCTTCCTTGATTGGCTCTGTTGATCACCCGTCATATTCTTTACCAGGACCTAAGGAGCTTGTTTTGTACTCTTACGAGCAAGATACGGCTCCAGATCAAGAAAGTATTATAATTCAGAGTAGCGGTGTTAAGGAAGAACTGCTAGCTTTGTCCGCTACTGAAAGTACTGCAGTTACTGCCCTAGCTTTAGCTGTTGGTGGTTCGAATACTTTGAATGGAGACACTTATTTAAGGCAACCTTCATGGCTATCATTCATATTGCTGTGTGTCTTCCTCCTGATTATAGTTTGTTTTTCTATGCACCGCTACTTTGGGTTCAAGCAGGAACAAGACTTAAAGTCGAAACCTTCAGTGACAAAGAAAAAGAGAACTCGAAAGTCAGGAGTGAGTAAGAACGGCCATATTGATAAGCTCAAGCTTAGTGAATACAGTGGCGAAGATGAAGGATCATCTGATAGAATTGTATATCCACACATGAGTTTGAATGGTTTAATAAGCGGCCATGTTGAGGGTCGACAGATTGGGAAGTTGTACGTTTCTAGTAAAGAGATTGCAAAGGGAAGCAATGGGACAATCGTGTTAGAGGGGGTTTATGATAGTCGCCCTGTAGCTGTAAAACGACTTGTTCAGACTCATCATGATGTGGCACTCAAAGAAATTCAAAATCTGATTGCTTCTGATCAACATCCTAATATTGTTCGTTGGTATGGAATGGAATTCGATTCAGACTTTGTTTATCTCTCTCTTGAGCGGTGTACATGTAATTTGAATGATTTGATACACCTCCACTCTCAACCACCGAATAATGCAACGAATGCAACAAATGTTTCCTCATTGAGCGAGTATTTTGTGCAACTACAAGAAAGGGTAGGTCGTACAGCGGATTTTGAATTATGGAGGGCCAACGGCTATCCATCAGCACAACTTGTCAAATTGATGAGGTAATTTTATATCCATCCTCTTTCTTTGCTTTTGTTTGCATGCGTCGTAATTCGTAATTTTCATATTGTTTTTATTGATGTTTTTTTTATCAACTACAGAACATTTTTTTCTCCTTATGGCTGCGTAAACTGATATGTAGTTGCTTTTTATTAGAGATGTAGTAGCTGGTCTAGCCCATCTTCATGAAATCGGAATTATACATCGTGATCTCAAGCCTCAAAACGTGCTGATAATCAAAGAGAAAACTTTTTGCGCTAAGGTCTCAGATATGGGCATTAGCAAGCGCCTTGATGGAGACACGACTTCGTTAACTCAACATGCTACTGGTTTGTATTATTTTCCAATACACTTCAAGTTTTATCATAACATTTTTCTTAATATTTCCAGGAATGGCAAATCAGTTTCTTTATCACTATTATATATGTGGCCGACAGCCTTATTTTTCACTACAGCTACAATGAAGTTTCTATGAAAATGTTGTTAAAACTTTCAGGGGTCGGGAGCTCAGGTTGGCGATCTCCCGAGCAGCTAAAAAATGGTCGTCAGACCCGTGCCATGGATCTGTTCAGCCTAGGATGTGTTATCTTTTTCTGCATGACCGGGGGTAAACATCCCTTTGGTGATGATATATATGAACGTGATGCAAACATAGTGAACAACAAAAAAGACCTATTCTTAGTGGAGAATATTCCAGAAGCCTTCGATCTCATTACTCTACTCTTGAATCCTAAACCAGATCTTAGGTAAGAATAAGCCCTCTTGTGTGATACCTACTTATATGTTTGATTGTGGATATATTTTATGTATGCAAAGGATTGAGTTTGCATGGTTTTATACTAAGAATTCTGCCAATGCTATTCTGCTGAATTGATGCCTTAAATTCATGAACGCTGTGTTGTTGCTTGTTAGGCCAAAAGCTGTGGAGGTATTTCATCATCCAATGTTTTGGAACTCAGATACGCGACTTTCATTTCTTCGGGATGCAAGTGACCGTGTTGAACTAGAAGATAGAGAAAGTGAATCAGAGTTGCTAAAGGCATTGGAAAGTGTTGGATCTAAGGCTTTAGGTTGTAAATGGGACGAAAAGCTAAACAGTTCATTCCTTGATAACATTGGTCGTTATAGAAGGTACAAGTACGACAGCGTTCGAGACTTACTACGTGTTGTAAGAAACAAGTTAAACCACTATAGAGAATTGCCTACAGATATTCAAGAAGCATTAGGAGCGGTTCCTGAAGGATTTGATCATTACTTTACAAGTCGGTTTCCGAGGCTCTTAATGGAGGTCTACAATGTTTTTCGCCATTACTGCAAAGGGGAAGAGCCGCTTAGCAAGTATTTTATGAGCTCTATAATCTAACCTTTTGACAAGCTACAACACTAGTTGCTGTACATATTCTTACTTTGTACAATTACTTATGATTGTATGTATAATCGGACATGTATTTAGGGAAATGTAAAAGTGCAAGACCTTTGTTGCATGATCTTGAATTACTGGACTTGCAAATTGCCTACATTTTGGCAAGTAGTATAACTATTTTGTTCAATGGGTATAACTAGTAGAACGGTCTTTGGAACTTTTTGCCAAGTAGGACCTTTCCTGTCAAGCTTAAGCTGCAGGATTGTGTAATTTCATATCGGCCTGTCAGGGCAGAAGAAGAAAAAATCAAGGGGCTAGCAACAAAGACAAAAAAAGGAAAAGAGAATCAAGGTCTAAGATTCAATCAGTTTTGGTACCCGGAGTTAGTAGTTTGAAATGGGGGCGGGTTCGGTTCGAGGAGTCGCAATGTTGCATACCCATCTCGTTTAGTATAAGGGCCCGTTTGTTTCAAACTCCGGAAACGGAAACGGAATGAAAACGAATTTAGTCCATATCTATATCCTTGATTCCCCACATTTTATTATTCCTTGTGCCTTAGTCAAATTGCACTTGATTCCCCACATTTTATTACCTATAAGTATACGTATGGTCCAAAAACTTTCATCTTTCATGAACAAGGTATACGTTTCCATCCCGTTTCCGATTCCGGAGTTAAAACCAAACGGGCCCTAAATGTTACCCCTATTCGCTAGGGATTAAGAGTTGTACCTATCCTTGTCGGTCCTTCTGCCGTCGGGTTCCCCAACCTCGTCTAATATGTCCCATTTATAATCCCAACGGAGTCGGAATCGTTATGGAATTCCCAACCCCATAGTCGCTAGGGATTAAGAGTTGTACGTATCCTTGTCGGTCCTTCTGCCGTCGGGTTCCCCAACCTCGTCTAATATGTCCCATTTATAATCCACGGAGTCGGAATCGTTATGGAATTCCCCAATGGGTCGGACCCTGATACACGTACAAGGTTCTACGCTTGGTCGGTCAATTACAAAGGAAGGCGCTTCACATATACTTGAAATGAACTTACATAAAAAAACTCCCGCCAATTTCTTCCTTTGGCGGCTGGCGCATATAACCTCTGTTCTGTGTTGTGCTGTGCTGTGTAGTGTCGTCTGTACTCTTCTTCTCCGAACACTACGAAGTGGAAGACGACGATGAGCATCGAAACTCAAAACCCTAGAAATGTGTACCACATCGGAGGAGTCCCGGTCGAATTCCCTTACCAGCCTTATGGCTCACAGCTGGCTTTCATGGGAAGACTCATCTCCACTCTCGATCGCGCTCAGCGGGATGGTCACTGTCACGCGCTGCTCGAATCCCCCACCGGTACCGGCAAGTCTCTCTCTCTCCTCTGCTCTGCTCTCGCATGGCAGCGCCACCATGGTCCCAGGTGCCTTAACACTAACCCTAGTCCTAACCCGACTCCTTCCACCCCCGACCCTAGGGCGCCCGTTGATCCTCTCAATTATGGCGGTGGTTTTGTCCTTGATTCTCAGCAATCTTGTAAGTATATCTCTCTCTCCGCATTTTTCCGCCCCAATTACTCTGGTTAGTTTAGGACTTGGGAGGACAAATCTTGATAAATTGTGATTGCAGAATCACAGATTTGGGGATCTAGGATTTAAGGTTTTGTGGTTTTTTTTTTTGCTTAGTAAGACCACTTGTTGCATTTTTCATCTGGCTTCCGCTATCTTTGAGGTGCACGATTAATGCCCGCGTTTCTATCGTATTATAGTAGTGTGTGACTCTTTCAGGCACTCCAGCAGCAGAGCCACCTCCTTCCACAATAAATGGCAACAATCAGAAGAAAAAAACAGTCCCGACTATATTCTATGCCTCGTAAGTTTGTTTATTTTAGTAGTTGGGGCCTAAATGCTGCTATCTTTCGCTGCCAAACAATACAAAGCGTATTCGATTTTAAATTGGTTGATATTGATGTCAAACTATACTCCTTGCATGAACGCAGTGCTTCTTATTTTCTTTTGAAGCTTATTCGATTTTAAATTGGGTGATATTGATGTTTGACATGGTGATTGGAATGCAAATATAACATGCAATTGTTTTCATGTTGCCTGTTTAGGAGGACACATTCACAAATCTCTCAAGTGGTTCGTGAATACCGAAAGACTGCTTACCGGGTGCCAATGGCAGTTTTAGTAAGTCTGACCCCCCAAAAGTATCTATTTATTTCAGCATTTTTTTTTTTATCTCGTGGACTGAATTTTGTTTATTTTTATCTCGTGGACTGAATTTAGTTACTCCTACTTCGGCACTAGTTTGTCAAATTTACAGGATGTAGTATCCTTTCCCAAGCTTAAGCTACCAGACTACTAAAGCAATCAAGTCATTGCCATGATTATGGAATAGTGCTAATTACTTTTCATTATTATGTCCTGCACAGCTTGCACTTATGCTAAACATCTATATGCAGGCATCAAGAAAACATTACTGCACAAACAAGGCAGTACGTGGCAGAGAGAATTTAGATGAGGAGTGGTCAGTTTTATTCACATTAAAAGATCTCTGCCTGTTACTTATGTTCTTTTTAGCAGATCCTTTTTCCGATACCTTCAATAGTCCTTTCATCTTTCAAATAATTATCCTACAACATTTTTTCAGCAAGCTTCTTCTTGAGAATCCTGAAACTGGATGCGCAGAGTTTAAGTATGTACTTTATAGTTTATACTCTTCCTTATTCTCTCTATAAGGAAAACTATTGGTCTTAACATCTTTAGTTTTAATACACAGAAATGCCCATAAAGTGAAATGTCATCCTTCACTTCAAAAAGGAGGTTGCAATGAAGCTCACGATATTGAGGATCTTGTAAAAGTTGGGCAAATCGTGAAAGGTGTTTGTGTTTATCCATCTTAACTTGAGCTAGAAGTTTTACCCGAGGAACTTCTGTAATACTTTTGTACTGAAAAAGCTTGTGCATTCTGCAGGTTGCTCATATTTTGCTGCCCGTTCCATGGCTGAAGATGCACACCTTGTTTTTTGCCCGTACAGTTACATCATTAATCCTGTTATACGGAGAGCTATGGATGTGAATATTGGAGGAGCGATTATCATTCTCGATGAAGCTCAGTATGCCTTCATTTCATATCTTTACTAATAAGTTTTGTGATTATGAAATTAAAAAGTCTGCTAACAATGTATATGGAGACATTTGCCCAGAATATTCCATTGTTAAACAATCTCATTAAAGCAGTAATGCCTATTCATAAATTGTGACATTGGTGTAACTAGTTTTTTTTTATTGTATGGGAATGGGCAATTGACATAGTTAGAACACATATATGAAGAATTATTTTATTAAACAATCTCACTAAAGCAGTAATGCCTATTCATAAATTACTGAATGCTTTCCGAAAGGAAAGTGGCTTGCTGCTCAATTATTTCTGAAATCCTGATAAACTTTTGACACGTGTATACTGAAATAGACAACTCTTTCCCTACCATTGCATAAGCTTATTGTCCAACTTTCTCTTATTGAAGCTATGTTTGCAACTGAAATATATTTTTGTTCAAAGTTTACTTTTAAGCTTTATCTGATAATCAGCCTTGTGTTAGGATGCCTCTTATCTGTTTGTTATGGAATATAAAGTTTTTTCTTTTCTTTTCTTGAGTTCCTGGTTTGCTTTCTTTTATTTAATGTTAAGGGCCTCCATTTGCACGTGACGGCTTTGATGTTGAAGCACCTTTCATAATTTTGTATAGCTAATATGGTTTTAAGTATATCTGATTTTGGCCCCATAGTTCTTTAATGTTGGCTCTTTATTGATAGTAACATAGAGGACATTGCTCGTGAAGCAGGCAGCGTTGAGGTCAATGAAGATGCATTACTAAGTATGTTCGCATTGTGTACATACTTTCCCCAATGTAATTTTCATCTTATGTTTGTTTTACTTGATGAAAGGATTGCAGAATGAGCTGAGTGAACTCTGCTGTAACGAGGCAATGATATATCAGCCCCTTTATGAAATGATACAGGTAATTATTGTCATTTTCTGTTATTGTCATAATTGTAAAAACAGCCATTCACTATATCTAGCTTGCTAACACTTTTTAGGATATCATAAGCTGGATAGAGCATCGTAAGAGTACCTTAGAAAAGCGCGACTTTCAACATTACTTCTCATCGTAAGTTGATTTGATCTTCTTTGAGTACTTGTCAATTTCACGACTAGCATTTTTTTCTTCTGGCTTTTGGTTAGTAGTGGCAGAAGATTAAAGGGAGGATCTTGTTGACTCAGTGGTAAAATAATTTTAGTGATACAAGTGCAAGTGTAAGGACTAAGGATAACTTCTGAAATTACTTGAAATTTAGGCAAGCTATTCAATAGAAGTTATGGATCATGATTATTTCTACTGTTAGAATGCATATCTGTATTTTGTACTTTTGATACATTCAAAAAGCTAAGCTTTCCTTAATTTGGATATTTTTAATGATAATTAATGTATGCTAGCTGGACTGGAGAAAAGGCTTTGAAAGAGCTTCAAGAAGCCAATTTGTCCCAACAATGCTTCCCAACTTTGCAAGGATGTGCTGCTGAGGTATAGTATGAAGTAGTTATTTAAGTGCTCACTTTCTTGATTTCCTGTACTGATGTGAACTTTATAAAGGCCATCAAAGCTGCTTCTGAATCAGATCCAACATGTGCTCATTTATCTGGCATGTCTTCCATAACCTTAGAAGGTAGTAAATTTTATATGTTCTTACTTAATCATCTTACGTTTCATCAATATACACTACACCAATATTTACTGACGTAACAGGGTTGATGTCATCACTCGGTTATTTTTTCAAAAGTTCGGGAACGCACGTAAATGATTACCAGCTTTCTTTGCGAAGGATTGCCAAAAGAGAAGCAGGTATCTTTTCACTTCTCAAGGTCACTTCTTATAGAAGTCCATCCCTCCAATACCTAGCCCTAATGCTATTATGACATAAGTATGCACGGAGAGATATGTTATGTTCTTACTTTACCTGTGATTGAGTTGCTCTTACCTCTTATAAAATGGATGGTCTTTAACTTATAGCTTTGGTGTTCTTAATTCCTTCTTACTTCTTAATCTTGAAAGGGGCTAGGTTAAAAGGGAGAGAGATTTTTATAAGAAAGATCTTATTTCAGGTTTGGATCTTCCCAAAATATACTGGAAATCATCACGCATTTTCCTTGCTAGTTCATAATTCTGCAATATCTGTGTTTACCATGTTTTCTAATGGATTTGTTGATGTTATTTCTGATTAAATAGTCTTCATGTATTGGCTGAATTGTAACTGCTTGTATTCTGGCTACTTGTGTTCGAATTGCATTTCTACTTAATTATCTGAATTTCTGGTGTTGATGTGCATCAGGGAATCCCTCTGCGTACTTGCAATATGTTTTCAGCCTATCATGCTTGCATCCAGCAGTTGTTTTCAAGGACATTGCTGATGCTTCCCTTTCAGTAATTTTAACATCCGGGTAAGCAACGGCAAACTTTAACAGTTCAGTGGAGACGTTTTTTTCTTCTTCTGTGAATCATAAGTGAACTCTGTGTTTCCATGTAGTTTAGAACTGTTTTTTTTTTAAAAAACAATCTGTCTCAGTTTATATACTAAGCTAAAATCTTAGGTTCACTTTTCAGTGTATTTTTGCAAAACGGAACAACTTTGAAATCACCGTATCTTGTTTTTGTGCTGGCAGTTTTGAAAATGAAGCTTACTCATAGAGATATAACAAATCTTTAATTATTGTAGAATAATTAAAAAATGAAAATACTTTAAGATTTAAAAATGAAAACTCCAAAGGATGCCAAATGAGTCCTTAATTATTGAACGCAATCTAAATGAGTCTGTTGACCTGACACTTTCTTGGTGACCATAATTTATTTGGAAACATGTATTGTTTCTGTTACACTTGATCATGGTCCCAATTTCCTTTATTTCACTGTGTTAGGTTCTGTTCTTTATTGGGTCCTGCATTATTATCTTTCTTGTCTGTTGAGGTGTGGTCAACTGTTCATAGAAAAAATTGATGATCAGAGTGACACTTTAGTTTTTTTTTTTCTTTTACACGATATGTAGTTAAGGCTTCTTAGCTTTCTGGTCGATCTTAAAGCTAATTAGGAATTTTCCCGATACATTCTAATGACGTTTTTCGTTCTTGTGCTTTTAGGACACTCTCACCCATGAATTCCCTTTCCTCGGAACTTGGAGTACAGTTTGGAACTTGTCTAGAAGCTCCACATATTATTGATGCCGAATCACAGGTCTGTACTAAATTCATAGTGCAGCCTGGGCAGATGATTTTTGTTTGTTTGGAAAACTCATTTATGTCCTTGTGAAATGCAATATTGGTTATCTGATCACAGGTATGGGCTGCTGCAATCTCCACTGGTCCAGGAAATTATCCACTGAATGCAAGTTATAAAACTGCTGATATGTATGCCTTTCAGGTGTTGCTTGGCTCCAATTCTATTTTTATCTTAACCTCTTGCGTAGTTGCATGTACTGCGAACTCTTTTGGTGAAGTACTCAAGATTCATTTTACTGTGGGGATCATTTTGAAGGATGCACTTGGCAAGGTACTGGAGGAAATCTTTGATGTTGTTCCTGGAGGCTCTCTGGTTTTCTTTCCAAGCTACAAACTCATGGACAAGCTTTGCAGCCGCTGGCAGGAAACAGGTCAATGGTTGAGGCTAGTTGCAAAAAAAACCCTTTTTATTGGTAAGAAATTTGTTTTTACTTCTTCATTTGCGGGTATTCTAATCTGCTTTACCATTAGTCGTATGAAAAAGGGTCTGTTCGGAGATATATCAATCTAAGCCTTCTAACTATTAAGTAAGTCAAATATATTGATGCACAGAACCTAGAGGAAGCCAAAATGACTTAGAGGATGTGTTGAAGGGTTATTACAATGCAGTTCGTCACGGGAGCAAAGAATCTCTTGGTAAAAAGCGAAGGGGTAAGAAGCCTGACCTGCATTGCTCTAACACAGAGTTAGTAGGGGCTTCTAAACAGAAAGGAGCTGGTTTTCTTGCAGTTTGCAGAGGGAAGGTAAGCTCACATAAATTTATTTTTTCACCCACAACTTGTGTGTTCTGTTTGTTACATGGTCCATATCCATTTTACATTGTCAATTATTGTGCAAGTATGCTTCAGTGTCCTGAATGACTAAATGTAGATTTCTGTCCAGTTAAAATGAAATGTACCTACTGCCTTGATGCGTCACCTTTTCTCAAGGAACATAGTGTAATATTGGTATTATCTTCCTTCAGTTCCTTGATAGTTTTCAACAGTCTTGACCTTATTGCTTAATAACTCAAATACTAGTAGTCTATTATGATAGTAATGTTTAATCTGTTTAGCTTTATCAATGGCATATTGTGTGATGCTTCCTTTGTCCAATCTACTTTTTTGGTGCTACCACTACCAGTGTGGTCAAGCTGTTAAGGTAATAGGAATGCAGGTTAAGATAGAGTTGGCCTTTTGTTAGTAATTAGTAATTACATATGAAGGTTGCAGACAGGCAAGAAGAATTCATGAAAAGGTTACTTAATCATGAAACTTAATTTTTTCTCCCTTGAATTATGTTAATGTAAGAATTTGGTAGGATAACCATTTAAAGTTATGAAATTGGGAATCTAACCCCCAACTTTCATCTCATGGTTTTTGACCCCTTAATTAAAAAAAATGAAATTTATTTTTACAAAATTTTTGTTGACAGTCCGTTGACAACTGTCAACACTTGTTGACTGTATATAATTGATTGTCAACAATTTCCAACAGTTTGTTGATAGTACAATTGTTGTCAATGGACAGTCAACAAAATTTCTGAAATAATTTTTTTTAAAACATTTTTTAAAAAAATTTAGTGGTAAAAAAACAAAAATGAAAAGTTGGAATTAGATTAAGTTAGTTAAAAAATTCAGCCGGAGATAAGTTAGATAACTTATTTGAAATGAGCCCACAACCATATTATTGTCTTTGGTGTGTTTGCCCCATCAGGCAGGAATTTATATATAACTTTGAGTTTCAGTTGATAAATATGATCTGGAAATAATGCATTAAAGGATCTTTATTATATTTTCTACTCTTGCACGGTGTATACTGTTTCATATAGACTATGATTCCTGCCTCATTTTTCCAGCAAACTTCCCTAACAGAACTGTTTTTTTTTTTTTACTGAATTCCCGGCTTTCTATTGTGTACCAAGCAAGGTGTAATTTGATAACCTTTGTGGAATTTGTTTTTGTCTGTCAACACTATGATGCACGGACACGGATACGGGAAACGGGCACGGTGAGAAACAGGGAAACGACGATCCTCAAAAGTATAGGATACGGGGACACGACGAGTAAAACAAACAATATATCATTTTAAAGATATTGAAATATAGAATTCTTATATCATAATGAGATAGATATATATGGAAAAAAAATAATGATATATGAGTAGATAAAGTATTAATATGATAACGAAATAACCGAAACAAAAGCTTAGAAACAAACATTTTCGGTCTTACAAAACATAGAAATCAAAATATTTAGTATATCCGAAATAAACATACTTAGTGTCAAAACTGAAGAATGAACCATTCATTTTGCAAATCAACAACAACCGAACAACATGATCAACCAATTAAAACAATAATAAATATTTGTAATTTATAAAAATTGAAAGAATTGGAATATTACACTCAACATTCAACAAATAAAGATTACACAATAAATTAGTAATCAAAGATTCAAAATTAATTTATGAAATCATAAGAAAAATGGAAAGAAGAGTCGGTCGGCGGAACAACATTTCAAGTTTCAACATTAGAGCCGAAAAAGAAGATCGGTGTCCTCTTTCGGACAACCACAATCTCAGGTGGCCATGTGGAACTATGTTTAGTCGGAAAAAAATGGTGGCCATGTGGGACTAGGTTTAGTCGGAAAAAAATGGGAGAGAAGAAAAAATATTACGGTGGATTAGTTTTTCTTTATGTTTTTTAAAAAAATGTTTTTTTTTTCTAGCCTTAAAATAATGTGAATTTCGTTGACCGTGTCTTGACCGGACACAATCCGCGTCTCGCCGTGTCCTACCTTCGAAATGTATCTTGACCGTGTCCGAGCCATGTCCGGTTGTGTCCCCGTGTCCGACACGGCTGTACACGGGGCACGCCCCCTGCTAGAAGTGTCCGTGCAGTCAACTTATTTCTTACCCAATAACAGTCAACTGGCCCTTGATGGGGACAATTATAGTTTTAGTGCTTTTGTGTTGATTAAGCTTAATGTATGATTAATATTTTAACAAATTCTCTTGTTATTAATTCTTCTATAATTGCATGCAGGTTTCAGAAGGAATTGACTTTTCTGATGACTATGCACGAGCTGTTGTATCCTTTTAATAAAGAATTTGATCTCTTGTATAAGCATGACTAAGTACTAGCTTTTACTTGATTTAATTGTTTAAAATGGAAGGGAAAGATATTAAATGCATGTGTGCTTAGGATGTTGACTTCTTTAGTACTCCAGTTGTATTCCTTGACAATCGCAGATACTCGTTGGCATTCCTTTCCCAAATACGTAAGAATTTTTGCCTAGTTCCTATTTCCCTTACTTAATGAACCATTGGTTGATAATAGATACAATGGATAATACCTTTTCAGACATGATATTCAAGTTGCTGAAAAGAAGAAATATAATGACACGTACAAACAATCCAAGCACCTTGAGAGTGGGAGTGTCTGGTACTGCCACCAAGCCTTTCGGGCACTCAATCAAGCTGCAGGTCTGCTGTACATTCTTTCATTTTGTCAATCCTCGTTAATATTTGAAATTTCCTTGTCAGCATTTGACCTTTAGGTTCTCATATGTAGACATTGCAAAATCATCGAATTCATTGTAATTTCATCTATTGGATGCCCTCCAAATCACTATATAGGTTGAGTTCCAATCCAGGATTTTGTTTGTTGAAGTGATAAAGCTTCATTTTTTGACCTTTGGCTGTTTCTCGTACATTCTTCAAGCTATGCCTTTTCATCTATGCATCTTTAGAAGTTGTTGCTAATTTGCCATACATGTGTAAGCCTGCAACTTACTGGACTTTATCTTTGATTGCTAACTAGTTTGTTTTGATTATTTCTTTCATAGGCCGTTGTATAAGACATAAACATGACCATGGAGCCATCATCTTCTTAGGTAAGATTGATGTTTTGGTGTTTCTTTGAGCATTTTTTTTTTCACAATATTTCTTTGATACCTTATGGCTTCCCCATAAGTCTCCTTCCATGAACTTTACTTTTGTCTAATTCGTTACAGATGAGCGTTTCCGAGAGACCCGAAACACAATGTACATTTCCAAGTGGCTAAGAAAATCAATTAGACAGTATGACAACTTTGAAACATCAGTTGAAGGATTACGATCCTTCTTCAATGAGGTCAAGGTGCTCCATGTGCTTCCTTTTGGCCTTGAATGATGTGTTTTCTTTACATAGTTGTCTTAATATATATTCCCTTTTTTCATAGACGAAGGTTGCTGCTTTGAACCATCAGCCAGAGAATGCCCTGATCCAAAAAAACATTGGTCGTGACAATTGTGACAAGGCGTATCTCGTCAAGAAAATTCCAAAGCCGACCAAATCTGAAATTGCCGGACGGAGATTCTTGCCAGACACTCTGATAAAGAGAACACCTTCGTTGGGTCTAAAATCTATTGGTGATCAAACTGCTACTTGTTTTCTGTCCAGATCTAGACCTTTTGAGGAAGTTGAAACATCTAAAATCACAAATCTGGAGGACGATGAAATACAGAGAGAGATGACTGATATGACATGCAGTTTTCCAGGAGGGCTGAGGTATATTCTGCGTGATTTATGTTTTTTTTTGCCTCATTACCTTCATTTCTCTTTGCTGGAGTACATCTTACTGGGTGATATGTTTAGGCTGATTTTTCTGAATTTTCCTTCAGTTGCTGCGAAGGACGGAACGCATGTAATGTTGAAGGCACATCTGAAAGCGTTGTGATGGAAACTCCTGTTATCGATGGTAACTGTATCATATCTAGTCCAGCTTTCTCTCCCAAGAATGATAATTCCAGTTCAATTGTCATTCAGTCGTCAACGTCCTTGAAAACTTCATCACAATCTCCTTTTAAGGTGACATGTTCACCGCTGAATACTCCCAAGAGTACCGGGACAAAGGCAATGATGTCAGAAATTGAATCCACTTTTAGTTTAAGCGTAAACTCTCACGCAACCAAACGCAGGAAGCCACTCAGTTCACCACTGCGAAACTTCCTTCTGGACAAGAATCCAATTTTGACTTCTCCCAAGTGTACTCACGAGAATGGTGTTTCTGAAATTGAAAATGTAGATGAAATATCTGACATGTGTGTGGATGTGAGCTCATCAGCGCAAAAGCTAAATACACAACCATCAACGGGTAATGGCAGCAAGGATCATCAAGCATCATCAAAAGAGGTACTTCTAAAGACTTAGCTTTTCCCAATTTCCCCTCAAAATGCTGCCAGTTTGGAAGGATTGACAATAATATCTCCATGGTTCATAGACTATACAAAGAAGTAAATCTTTGGTCGATAATTGGGAACATAAATATTTTTTTGCTTACCTGTTTATAACTGTAGGACACTTTGAAGGGTGATTCTATGCAACGTGCTGTTGCTGATATAAGTTCCATAGATAAATTTGCGTTCCAGTCCCAACGGCAAAGTTTAGGTGGTTGGCGAACTACAAGATCAAAGGTAAGAAATCAATTGAGTGATGCTCCATGTTTTTCTTTTTTGTGTCCTTTCTTGCTTGTCTCTTGTATCTTTATTTGCTGCCCAATGTGATATTTCACGATCCTGCAGTTGAAGCTACCAAGAAAGGCCCTGCTACGCGATGATGAAGATTAGGAGGTATACAATTCACAAGATTGCACTTGTATGATGCATACTCACTGGGGCTCAGCGATTGACGACTAAGTGCCAGGAAAGGTTGTCACAAACTTGACTTTGGTACGAAGGTACATAATTAAAGATTGCACATCTGCACTTTTCTAACGAGCACTTGTATGATGTATCTGACTAGGGCTCGTTTAGTTGCTGCCAAGTGCCAGCATAGGTCTCACAAACTTGGCTTTAGTTTCGAGTTGAAAGTGTACATCTTAGGCTGTGTTTGGTTCTTATACATAAGGACATTTTTCATTAAGTACTTAATTTATACGAGTTTCATTAGGGCGTACATAGCTCGTTGTTTATTCTCCAAGAAGAGGCTCTTGCCGTAGACAAAAAAGACTTCTAAAAGCCAAGTTTCTTGATTTTCCCATGGTTTTTGTTATTTGTGTTCATAGAAGTCAATTCTCACTATCAAACTTGCAATGCTTGCCTGCTGGTTATTTTTCCCTTATATGTATATTATGTAATTCTATAATATAATATTGTTTTAAGAGTTAAAAAGAAGTCTACAGAAAATAAAATAAAATAAAAATTTTCTTTTGGTGTCCTTTTAAGTTAATTTCAAGTTTTGGACCTTTTTTCTTAGTATTCACAAGTTCTTAAGTCTTTTCTTTATACCTCATTATTTAATTTGTTTTTATCTTATACCCATTCTTAGGGCTTGTTCGGTAAAGCGAGATTTTTGAGTAGTTTTAACTTTTTTGGTAGATTTGTTAGTAGAGTTTTAAAGAGCTTTGTAAATTCTGAAAATTTAACAAATAACCTAATTGATGTTTTTGATAAAAGTATACTTGTGGATAAATTTATATGGTAGATTTATCAAAAAGCCAAAATGACAAAAATGTATAAATTGTTACAGATGTAAAAAGAGGGGTAAAATTGTAACTATTTTTTGATAATCTACTAATATTATGCTCAATAAAATTGTAACTTTATCGTACCCATATATTTATAACATTTATAAATACGTAGCTCAAACATATATGTATATAATCTAGCTATATATTAATCATGCAGATACATGGTATGATTATTTTGTTTTATTACAAGAAAAGTACGAGATAGTTCGACAAACTAAAATTTAGATTGAAGGTCCTTAACGATTTTGGGATCGAGTTGAAAGGCCTTGGAAATAACATCAACCGAGATGGGTGGATCCGTCCCGAAAATCTTATTAGCAATAGGCCCCACTCTCGGATTCTGGGAATTAAATCCCGAAACTGTTTGTGCGTAAGTATCACTTGGGTTGTAGAGGAAGTGGACGAGCCCTTGAGGGAAGACGACAACATCACCTGCATTGAGAATGTTAGAGTAGAGTTTGTTGGTCTCACTCACAAACCCTACATAAAGGGTTCCTTCGATAACAACTACAATCTCCGAGGCTCGTGGGTGGTTGTGTGGCGCTGATGTCCCCTTTGGGGCGTATTTAGCTTGAGACACCGATATCCCCATCGTGTTTAACCCAGGGAGGTTCAACGGGTTTACTAATGTTCCGCTGATACCAAGCCCATCATCGTTAAATACGGATATATTTGGACTCCTGAAGACAAAGTCATCCGCAGTTACTTCGTTGGGATTTTTGCACGGCAACCCATTTAGAAACACTATAAAATTACAGAAATTATATCAATAACACTATAATAAAGGTGAAATTAACTCAATAGATATCTAACTACTTACATTTATGATCGTTAGTGGCAACGCAAAAGTCTTGAAGCATGTTAGGATCAAATGCATACGCAGAGAGTGCAGTCAGGACAAGAGCGAGAGCTAGACAAATCAAAGCTGCCATTATTTTGTATAAGTATGAGCAACGTTGAATGTTGAAGAAAACTCTGCAGTTTAAGTAACTTCAATGAGGCAGTGGCTACTAATAGGTTAGTAAAATTGGTTATTTGTTAGAACTAGGTTAGTAACATTGTCTTGCACGGATATTTGAAAAATATACTAATAAGTAGTGGTTAAAAACTTATTATAAATATAAACTTATTATAAATCATATCTTTCATTATTTAAAACTAACATGTAAAAATTTTTTTTGTTTAAGATTAAACAAACCAAACATTTTTTTGACTTTTATTTTGTATAAGGATTTAAAGATTAAACAAATAAACATTTCTTGCACTTTTCTCTAAAAAAATGTTTGATACGAAGTAAGCCAAAAAATGGCAGCTTTCATTATTTAAATCTAACATATAAATTTTTGTTAAATATAAACTTATTATAAATCATAAAAAATATCATACAATTATCAAATATAGATACTTATATTTATTTAAATTAAAATAAGTTACGTGCATAACACTGATAATACAACAGTTATAATTTTATTCTAAGAGTACGTTTTTTTAATAATCTTTTTGTTAATTCTGAATGCATTATAAATTTCTACCTATCCTAATTAACTCATTTCATATTCTTTTTGTAGGAAAACCATTTATTATATATGACAACCTGTTTAAATTCGGTAGAATTATTTCATCCAGAATTAAATTAAATTTAATAATAATAATAAGATAAAATAACTCTACATTATCTACCGAAGTTGCTAATTTCCATCATGTTAGGTTTAGTAATTACCATTCAACCTATTATTACCTTGAAAATATTGATTTAACATGTGTTTCATCAGTTATGTATGTTAGTATATAAAATTCACATGTTATATCATATGCTTAGGAATTGTAACTAACAAAAAATAATGAAGAAACAGTGAATGGTTCCATCAAGTAGGGTAAATGACATCAAATTAAACCAAATATTATGTAGTCTCGTCTTGAACAACTTTTTCTATGTCAAAACATTATATTATATATAGATATAGATATAGATATAGACAAGACTTTATATAATTTACACATGTTTAATACTATGAAAAGTAGTAAACCTTAATTTCACACATGTTTAATTAGTAGAAAAGTAGTACCGTCAAATTATTAATAAGGTATATCTAATCGGGTTATTTAACTTAGTTGCGAGTGAGAAGGAAGATTTGGATTGAAAACGTGTATATATATATAGGATCAAGTAAGAACATGTGTTATGGTAAAAAATAAGAACGTTTATAAAGCAGACGATTTAAATAATTCAACGGTTATGATGAGATCTATATATAGCTACTAATTAATCAAATATGACGTATTACCTTATTTATACAACGAATAATTATTTCCTTAATTACTAAATCTTACAATTATTGTCATATCTTACTAAATTGAAAAGTGTTGAGCACTCTTCTCGAAAATTACACGAACATATAAATTACAATAACAAACTCGTGCACAAAAAGCACAACTTGCACTACTCGTAATATCAATAAACACCTTTGCACTACTAGTGCAATCAATAAACATCTTTGCACTACTCGTGCATTGCTTAATTATGACATTAATATTATATTTTAGAATTTATTATGTGTATAGTTTAGGAAGTTGTGTAGGAATTTAACATGCACGATTATTCTATTAGTATAAACTAACTCTATTATGCACGAGTTTATATTTCTGGCACCCTTAGTTACCGATTATTGCTTTCCATAATCAGATGCGTATAATATATACTTACCATATGCACGTTGTCCGTAATCACTTATACATCACCATATCTTTATATGGAGAATGAATCTGAGTCATTCATGCATTAGTCCAACGATTTATAAGCGTTCTTATTTCTCACCGTAAAACACGTTCTCACCGGATCCTATCCCTATATATATATATATATATATATATATATATATATATATATATATATAGGGATAAGATCAAGTAAGAACATGTTTTACGGTAAGAAATGAGAACAAATCTCATTCATACGATTAATAATATTCAACGCCCGTGATCAGTCAATAATATTAGATATTAAAAACGTAATATTTGTCGGTTGCCTAATATGATAATAATGATATTAATTTCCTTAATTAGTGATATATCATTATTACATAATTAACAAGATCAACACGACTTCACAATCGTCACACTAGTATATTTCAACGTGCTTCACACTCGTGCACATAAACCGAAAAAAAATTTAAACGTGCAGATCTAAGTTCACGTCCATTTTTCATAATTTATGCAAATGACTTATTTTATTATTTTATACTTTTAAACTGCATATTAGGTGTGCACTTGTGCAATCATGTGCACAACAAAGATTTTCTTAAGTTTAGTAGTGCAATTGTTCTCACACGAATATATGCTTATGGTCGTGCATTCTTGAATATGTTTATATTTGATTTGTTAGTATCAAATAAACAAGGATATAAGTGCATGAATAAATATCAATGCACAATTCAATTTCACATGGGATGCACGACTGAGTTCGTTATGATAATGAGGTTATTGTTGGTGGTCTTTAAAAATTATCTAATTATAATGAATTACGTTAACATGCACAATTAGTTTGCAACTTGTAATATTTCTTTCCATTTGAGTAAGATAATATACATTATTTATCTAGTACTTACCATTAACATAAAAGGTACAATAAATGTGAATGAACAATTACCTTTTATAATTGACAAATCCAAGACATTCATTGTTTAATCTAACGGTCCATATACGTTCTCATTTCTTACCGTAACACATGTTCTTACCGGATCCTAACCCTCTATATATATATATATATATATATATATATATATATATATATATGCTTGAGCTGAAATTTCTGAGGATGTCACGCAATTTGAAATTTCTGAGGATGTCACTCGACCACTGAAAAAGATATAAGTTAATCATAAATTCTCATTCAAATGATGCGGGATGATAATTTTACGGGGTATTGTACGGAATATGAGTACATCGTTCTTTGGTCATGCGTATGGGACACGGGACCTTGCTTAGAAGTGTGGATGTATTGTCGTGAGGATTAATGGCTTCACTCGACTAGATGACGACGGTGGCTTGTCAATATTTCATAGTCGAAATTACGTAATATACGTATAGATTTGGTATAATATCCGGTGTGTTTTTGTAATTTATTCGAACATAACACTATCATAAGAGACTTTACGTACTCAAATCTTATCTTGTTGTTAAGCGATAATTTATTCCGGGTATATTATTAGAGTATTTGTTAGTTTATTTGTGGTAAAAAGTGATCAAAATTTCCAAAACTAAACAAAATCATCTTTTGGGGAATAAATATTGTTTTTTTCCCTCCTAACTTTGTCAGATACAAAAGGATCGTAGAGCGCGATCTCGTGCATACGAGCGTACATGTGTGTTAACCTCAAGCTCATAAACTCAACGCAATTTCGTCTTGAAATCAACTAGCAATAAGAGGAATACTCCACCTGAAATCAACTAGCAATAAAAGGAATACTCCACCGAACTTATGTACTAAATTCTGAATGTCCTCACTTTAGACATGAGAACTTATTATCTTCAACATTCTCATTAACAAATTTATTAACAAAATATATATGTTTAAATTTTGTTTAATATTTTTTTTTCCTCCTCAAGGTATGCAACTCATCTGTTTATTTTTCATTTACTTAATTTGCTTTCTTCCGATTTAAGATATGCAAAAACCATACATAAATTTCGTGTTGTTCAAACAATATCTCAATAAAGATATATTAGAGTGATATTTGTTAGTTTATTTATAAACTAAAAATAAATCAAAGTCTTACAAAATCAAATAAGTTCTTGAAATAACGGTGACTATTCGAGAATAGATATAGAAGAAACTCAAAAACACGTAAAAATTATGCTTACACGTACTGATTAGTCATGCGCGCAAGCATAAGCAGCCATGCAGGTACACAATATGCTTCTTTTACCTTTATTACAACAAAAAGAAGTAGCTAGCTAGGTAAAGAGTACTCAAAGCTTAGATTGGAGATCCTCGACGATTTTAGAATCAAGTTGAAAGGCCTTGGAAAGAACATCAACCGAAATAGGTGGATGCGAACCAAAAATCTCATCACCAACATATCCTCCTCCGGGATTTTGGGAACTAAATACTAATATCGCGCGGGCATTAGTCTTCCCTATGTTAGAGATAAAATGAACGAGCCCTTGAGGGAAGACAAATACGTCACCCGAGTTGATTATCTTGGAGTAGAGCTTGTTTGCTCCGGTTACAAACCCTACGTAGAGGCTTCCTTCGAGGACGGTTATGGCCTCTGAGGCTCGTTGGTGGATGTGTGGCGGTACCAACCCATTTGGAGCGTATTCATCTCTAGCCACCGTGATCCCCATTGTATTTAACCCCGGGAAGTTTGTCGGGGTTAGTAGGGTTCCGCTCAAACCAAGCCCTTCATTGTTGTATTCAGATGCATTTAAACCCCTAAAGACGAAATCTTCTTCCGTTACTTGACTTGGGTTTTTGCACCATAACCCATTCACGTACACTATAAAACAAACATCAATATAAGAAAATCAAGTTTATATATATATATATATATATATATATATATATATATATATATATATATATATATATATATATATATATATATATGAAATTGAATGATGAAATTAACTTACTTATATCGTTGGGATCTTTTGTGCCAACGCAAAAGTCTTGGAGCATGCTAGGATCGGATGCATATGCGAAAAAAGCCATAAAAATGTAGAGACATAAATAAATGAAAAATAGATTTGACATCCTTCCTTAATTGACTATTTGTAAATTGGCAGCGTCTTGATGAAAATTCTCAAATTACGATTATTTATATTTTATGATGATGTTGGATTTGAGGCATTGGCTATTTATAGATTAAATTAAGGTGGTTATTTGTCATATCGTTGAATTTGGTTGCGTTCGGTTTTATAGAAACTAGTGTAGGTCCCGTGCCAAGGCACAAATATAATTTGAATTTTATAATTTTTATAAAAAAGTTTATGTAACATAATGATTTTAATTAACTAACGAAAGATTAATTAAACTTATTATTAAATTAATTATAATTTAAGATAAACAATAAAATAGACTAATTTAGACAATATTACATATCTTAGTTAATGTTAGTAGACTATTTTATAAAGTTGATAAAAGTGAAATAAAAATTTTCAAAAGAAAAAATATAAATAAATTTCAAAATTAAAATATTAATGTTAAAGTAGAGAACATTTAAAAAATTCAATTGCAAAATTATCTTAGGTTGTTTTAAATAATATCCATAAAAAAAATGTAATAATTATATTATAAAAATTTATACATTTTTAAGTTAGTGATTATTTCCTAATTAATATAAAAACTATATATTTATATGTTAAAGTTAGAATAATAAATAATCTATTCATTTTATAATTAAAAGTGAGAATTTTTTTTAAAAATAATGAAAAGGATATCTTAAGAATATATTGAAGATTGTGATAAAATTATAAATGGAAATAATATATCTATAATCTCTATCATTGCTTTTTTTTTATTGATTTGTTAATTACTATAATTATAAAATTAAGATGCGCAAAAAAATGACACGTGGTGTGAAGTTTATAAGATCACGACACGTGACAAAAAGTGTTTCTTCTTTAATATATGTATATAGATTAATTGATAGAAGTTTAATAAAAATAATCTCTTCAATTTTTTAATAAAATTAAAATACATTAGCATCTATACATAAAATAAAAAAGTATTATGTAGTATAGATAAATATATGTATAACTATATATATATAAAATTATTTTGGTATAATTTTTATCATAGAATAATAAATCTATTAGTATAATTTTAACTATGTTTATGTATATGTGTAGATATATAAGAAGACATGTATGGTAAGTAGATAAATATAACTTCTATTATAGGATAATTATACTATTACATTATTGACTAATTTAAATATGGTAAATGTATATATATATATTTTTTTAAAAAAATAAAAATTCTAAGAAAATGACACGTGGCATAAAATAAGTTAAGATGAACCACGTTGAAGGAAATGCTTTGGCTTTAATATATGTATATAGATAAGGGGTAAAGTTAAAGATTATAAATTATAGGATTACAATGATTTTATTCTTTGTCTTAATCTCTGCCCCACCAAACGGACCCTTTATATATCATTTTGGACCGTATTTTCTTTGATTTTATGGTGTTTTTTCTAATATAACTAGTTTAGTGCCCGCACCTTGTGCGGGATTGTCTAAATAAAAAATATTATATGTTCACTTTCATACATCATATATTTGATATCAATCTATAGTAAAAATTATTTTTATTAATTAATATGACTAACATATGAGGATTTTTTTTTAAATAAATAAAAGAACATAATTAAAAATCTATTACAAATATTATTATTTGAGTATTATATTTATATCTTAATATATTATCACTTTGACTTAGATTTAGATAGAGGAGAAAATTTTGATTTAGTTTAAATTTAAAAAATTTGTCAAATCTTGTTAGAAGATTTGCGTTAGATTTTCTCAACAAATCGAGTTAGAATACATAAGTTTTTTTTTTTAATTTTGATTGGTAGATAGGTAGATATTATTTTTTTTAATTATTTATTTTAATAAATTGACGTGGCACGATGACTGTTGATGACTGTTTACAAATTTTAATAAACAATTTTCTTATAAAATAATTAATGGCAAATCTGTAAATACGTTGTGGCAAATCTGTAAATAAATTGAAAAAATGCTGATGTGGACGGCCTTAGAGGTTGACACGTGGACAAAATGGGTGCTGTTTTAGTAGTATATATAGATTGTTAAATTTTTATCTAAAAAATAATATTAAATCAATCGCTTATATTTTCTTTAATGATTTGTTAGGGTTATTTATTTGTTAATAAAACTTCTTTTTTACTATTTTAGGTTATAAACTAGAGGCACTAAACTCATATTATATTATGTTTGAACTTTACAAATATTATTATCGAAATGAATTTTAATCTAATTTTATTTATTTAAAATTTTAATTTGAAAATAAAGTTTTTCTATTAATATTTTAATTTATACGACAAGCCTAGTTACTTGAAAAACGTTTCACCATCATCTAAAAAACGCTCTTTTTTAACCTAGAGGATAAAAGTCAAAGCGAGGTGTCTGCTTAGCGTTTCTTACGGCGGCACGAAGGAGGCAAGACCATCGGCGGATGGGGACGAGGTGGTGACCACGACAAAATGTTAGAACGAGTTGTTGTTATGGCGGAGATGGTTGCTTTACCCACAAAGAGAACCGCTTGGATTTTAGTTGAGATGGAGAACCAGAAGTAAGGAACGATACTTGTGTTTAGGGGAAGCAACGACTGTACTACCCTGAACAAGGCAAATGGGATGAATAAGGTAGAAAACATGGGAAAGTTATCCATGGAACTACTTCTACAAATAAATGTTCGCTCCAAAAGGTGTGTGCGCGTAAAAAGCTTTAAATTTATATCCTGAATTATAGACCTAACAATAAGCGAACCCGCAATGTACGGATCTATCATAGTAAGGGCTAATATTCCGGAATCGATCTCAGAGATTTAGTGAGAACAAACCAACAAAGTGTTCGCTTCAAACGGTGTGTGCAAGCTTTAAATTTATAACCCTAGATGTAAGCTTAAAACAAGGATGCGAACCCGCAGTGTACGGGTCAATCGTAGTAAAAAGCAAGGAATTCCAGGGGTCGATCACAGGGACTTAGTGAAACAAAGTCGATAACGGTAAGCTTTAGCAATTACTAACCACAAAGCAATTAAAACAATCAAAGATGATAAAAAGTCAATAAAGGAAATATGCAATTCTAGGGATTAAAGCATCTAGTTGTGGTTCCAACTCAAGATCTCAAGATAAGCGGACAAAGCTGAGATTTTTGCATGGGGAAGGTGTTACTAAAGTGGAATAGATGACCGGGTAAGTCTCACTACTCACTAATCCCAAACCGTAACTCCTATTACCGGGTAAGTCTCAAGGAATTAAGATAAAGAACTATAACCTCAAACTAACACACCACCTAAGGGTATAGAATCAACCTTTACCGGGTAAGTATCAGGCTAACTCACAAAGGTGGGATGAAAGCACACTCAAACCCTAATAAAGGATAAACCTTTATTACCTACACTTATGATCTTAGGTAAACAAACAAAGGAATCACCGGGTAAGTCTCATCCTAAGCTTGCATTGAACCAGGAAAGGTGTAATAAGAATAGGATTTGGCAAACTCTAACACTTAACTCTCAGTTTCGGATCAGATAAGTCACCTCGGTCAGACGAATTCCACCCCGGCCGAGATGTTCATCGACTGAGCGAGATGCTTAGGGTTAAGGTTAAAGACTCGAACTTTCAGGATCCTACTGTGATTAAGATTATTCTATCATTGTTTTTCCCACAACCTTCAGCCAATCACCCTAGAATCACACAAAGAGATTAGCCACTCATCATCATGAAAGTATTAATCAAATATATGGGAAGAATGTGAATATTTGAACAAGAAGAACTTAATAGAAAGACTTCAATAACTGAATCAAATATCACTCAAACAAGCGTTCCTTGGATAGAAATCCAACAAGACAAACAACAAGGAAGGGAATCTAAGATGATCTTACAAAAACCCTTCAAAAGCTATAAAAGCTATAAACTTCCTTCTTCAACCTTCAAAAAGGTTCTTCAAATCTCCCAACTGGAGTATGGCTGCAGCGGTGTATTAGGTGTAAGCGGATGTATGCAGGATGTCGGATTTGTGGGAAATCCGACCCTTTTTATAGGAAAATTACTCTCCAAAGATAAGATATCTTAGAAAGATCTCTTCCCATAAAAATAGGTAAAATATATAATCTAGCATATCTTTTTTCTTCCAGGAGCCAAGCCCAAAAATATAAGATCCTCTTTCCAAAGATAAAAGATCTCAGCCAAGAATAAAATATTCTCGCCGCGTCCAAGGTGTTCGCCTCGGTCGAGTCGACTTCTCTGGATCACCTCGGTCGAGGTGACTCTGTAGTCAACCGAGGTGAGTCACAACTGAATGCGAAATCTCTCAAATCTGGTCCAAAGTGAATCTTTAATCCATGGCTATGCTTCCTGGATGTTTCCTTATGTTCCTGAATGTAGCTCCAATGACTCCATAGCTCCTTTTGCTCCTTTTTGATGCAAAACGTGCCATTTTACCTACGATTACAACAAAACTAGGTGTAGACCTCGATTCCCGCAAAGGTAGATGAAATGGTAATATAATCACATATTATACATACAAACATGCAGATTATTGAAGATAAAACGTCCAAACAAACCCCAAAATATAGACTATAATTCATGCTATCAAAATACCCCATACTTAGCCCTTGCTTGTCCCCAAGCAAGTTCCGCATATAAAAGGCAAGATATAATGGATTATAAGTCAAGAAAATCAATGAAAAAGTCTTTCAAAAACATTTTTATGGTGTGCTACAATCATAGATCACTCTAAGAGAATACTTCATGGAATTTAAAATCAAAAATATGATCAAAACATTTTATAAATATAAGAAAGTTGTTCATCTTTGCATAAAATCATAGAATGCATAATAAGTCATAATTATCGAAATTAATCATGCATAATCCAGTTTAAACCACTAAGTCAATCAACAAGCTCGAGGTCTCAAGGGCTTCCCAAAAGAAAGGTCAAGAAACGTGTAGGGTAGGGATGTATGTAAGGTAATGTGGTGCTAGAATCCGGGAAAAGGATATGTTTCACTTTCACTTTGACTTTCAACATCTTCCACCAATAAGCTTTGCTTATTTCACACTTTTTCTTTTACTTTACTTTTTGGGATGCATGGTGTTCGCCCCTAAACGTGTGTGCAAATAAGCTTTAATTATAAAACTAGAATCAAGCAAGCGAACCCGCAGTGTACGGATCGATATAGTTAAGCAAGAATTCCAAAGTATCGAACACAGGGATTTGGGTGGGAACAAATTCAATTGCAGATTATCAAGCAAGTAAATATGAGAGGTTTTGCAAATATTGGGAAAACAACAATCCTAAAGATCCAAGTATCCAGCTGTGGCAATCGATTCAAGATATACTAATGATATAAAGACAGAGTTAAGATATGCAAAGGTATGCTAATGTAAGGTAATCGCACGATGAAGTTCCAAAAACCTTATATGACTCACCTACAAGACACTCTCTATACAGGTTGTTGAGGCTTCAATATAGAAAGGTTCTAAAGGTAAGAATTAATGTCAAATACCCAAACTTACAATCCAAGGATCGAGACTAACTAAACCGATTAAGGTTGTGACACTCACAATCGAGGTAGAGGTTGTTGAGGCTTCACTACCACCTAGAAAAGGCAAGCCTAAACTAAGTTAAAGCAAATCTTTAACTTTGGATTGAAGTAAAAGCAGGTTCGTAAACTTAAAGGAAATTACGGGTGGATCTTGAGATTCCACGGTCGTGGAACTCAAGAACAAACCGTGATTTAGGGTTCGTCGACGATTCTCTCTAACTCTCAGGGTCTAATCTGTTTACGATCGATCTATCATCATCTAAGCCACAACTATCAACCCTTCACCTTAGAATTGTTAAGGGTTTTTAGCCAATAACCGTCATATTGATATCAAATTCAAGAATTAAAAGATTGAAAGATGAAAACTTCCGAACTTTCAATAAACTTCAAACCAATCTCAATGTCACAATCAAGAACTAATATCGTCACAAGATTCGGAATAGAACAAACAAGCACAATCGTAGATAAGAAGGAAGAACGGGATGTCAATCCGTCTTCTAAATCAAACCTAAACAAGAAGAGAAATCTTCTTGCGAATAACCTTCCGAATATTTGATCTTCCGTCAATCCGGAAATCTCAACAGCAATCTCCACCAAAAGTGCGAGATTAGGGCAGCTCCAAGGATGAGCGCAAATTACGTCTTTTGCAAGAATCGCAGAAATCTCCAAGTCGCGGCGTAGGCGAAAGTGTAAAGCGAGGTCGCAAAATGCGTCTAAGCGAACGTGTAAGCGGGTGATGACGGAATCTCTCTTTGTCCGTCTTTTTATAGGGCAAGATAAAATATCGGCCCGGCCCAATCTTCTAAAAGATCGTGGCTTAAAATGTGGCGAAAAGAATCGCCAAGATCACGGTCATGGAAGGTTCCACGACCGTAATTTAGAGCGTGGAAATCAACACGGTTTGAACCATGGATTCCACGACCGTAAAAGCTTCTGGAATGAATCACGCTTCTCCTGCATGGTTCCACGGCCGTGGAACTGAACGTGGTTCGTAGTACGGCCGTATTTTAGAGCGTGGTTTAGGGCAAGAACGTGATTCTTCCCTAGCCTCGTGCATTCCTTAAGTTGGCTCTCTTTTGGCTCCCAAGAATGTCCTTAATCCATGGACATGTCAAACAACTTCATCCTTGCTCGATTCCGTTCGAAAATGGCTCTCAATCACCTATAATCAACATAAAGCTTGTGTAGATATCTATATCGACAATATAGGCAAACTAGCTCACAAATGCAACAATGCTTAATCAAAGACTATCAATATGAATCAAATACACTTAGAAAACGTGCCTAAAATATCACAATATTTCATGCTAACACATGGACAGAGGTGCACAATAACCGAAGCCTAGGAAATCAGCAATCACCAATTTCTTGAGATGCATCAAACCCTTGATGCACATACCATGACCCGTTAGGAATATCGCTCAATCCGACTTTGGCAAGACACAAACACCCGGCTATGTGAATGGTGCCGAGTTACTCATCATCATGATTGACTTCCCCAAACCTATTTATTGCTTTCTAACACTTTCACCTCCAGCCAACTTCTCAACTTTAACTTGACTTGCTTTCACCACTTCGCTTGCTTCCAAATTCCCGGATAGGTAAAGGGAGGCAAAAATGTATATGAGGGGCTAAGCATGATTAAGAAGAAGAAGAGAGAAGAATGAATTGCCTTGGTCTTTCCAGGAAGAAAGTGAGAGAACTCATAACGTGGTGTCAACCATCAAATTCAACATAATTTGGATAAAAACAAAGTATTAAACATGCCAAAAATTTCAAACAAAGCATTTAGCAACTTAAACATATCATAAAACCTTTCAATCATATAAAGATTTCAAAACCAGTCAGCAACAAGATCTTCACTGAGATCATATCCAGATAAGAAGCACAAAAATCGTTTTCGAAAACTCTCAGTTAACCCACCTCGGTCGAGGTGTTCTTAGGTCAACCGAGGTGAAACACCTCGTTCGGCCAGAACTGCCCCGGTCGAGGTCAAAATTTTTTTTTTCTTTAACCTGTTTTTCGATGTTTTTCTCAATCAAATAACTTGTATGTATGCATGCAATCTCAGATAAACATATAGAAGCAAAATGAAGCATAAATGTCATATAAAGTCGAGTCATACATCCATGAGTCAAATAATACATAAATACCCCATACTTGGGACACACTGTCCCAGTGGGTCGAAATAAGTCTAAGGAAATAAAATACTCACCGGACATAAAACTAAACTGCATAATAAATAAGAAAGAAAATCCTGCAGCTCTCAGTAGTCACGATCCGGTGGTGGTGGTGGCACATATGGATACTGAGATGGGTCGAACGGGTAGCCCATGATCTGCTGGAACAGAATCTGCGCCATCATGTGCTGGTAATGCTGTCTCTCCTGCATTTCGCGGATATCCAGTGATAGGGCAGCATAAGAATCGATCATCTGATCCGTCAGATCATCGATCCGACGGTGAGCCTCTGGATCTCTGTGTCGGCGTACCCTACGCCTAGCAGGTCTCACTGGTGATGTGGCTGGTGCAGGCTCAGTATCATCATCATCTAGATCAATAACCGGCGCACTCGTCCCAGCAGTATCTGTCCCTGTATCCATCGGAACTCCGCCATCCCTGTTATCATCATCAGCAATCTCCTCCTCTACCTCCTCCTCCTCAGCTGGTGCAGCTGCTGCCTCTCTATAATCCTCCATCAATGGAATCCAAGCAGTCTGCCAGTAGTGAGGATCATAAACAGAGAATTGGGGCGACCATCTGATCCCCTGCAGTGCAGTCAGCTCCCATGACATAGCCACATATGGTGTAGTCAGTCCTCGGGGAACCAGAATCCTCCGAGTGATCATCTCTAGTAGCCCTAGCGGCTTGGCAGCCGCCACCATAGTACAAGCGCTGAGGTCCATGTCCTAATAGCTAGCAATGTGTGGGTCACAAGGCCTCCGCAACAGATATCCCCCTTCGCCTTGGCCTTGATCTTGTGCAGGTCCTCTGCCAACATCAAGCCGAAGTCTGGGATCCCTCCAGTCACCATGCAGTAAAGGCTGAAAAGCTCCCCCTGTCGGACCTTCTGGGGCGTCTCAGTACGCGCCAGAAGCGTCTCACTGAAAATACGGTGAGCTAACCTAAAAGCTAGGTGAAAAATAACCTTCTCCCTGGAGTTTCCAGGGCGCCATCTATCTGCGTGCTCAACCACGTGAGCAATCTGACCCCAAAACTCCCTAGCTACAGTCCGGGAAGGAAAATCAACAGCGGTCGGGGCCAGGAAACCAAAAATCTCTCTCCAATACTCTAAAGGAACTAGGAAGTTCCGGTTCATCAACCGGTACTTTACTGCTCGCTCTGTGGGAAGGTAGGTGAAGGAGCTGACAAACTACAAGGTAGGCTCTAAATAGGCAGGTGCACGGATCTCAGTAAACTAATCTAGCCCTACCATCGATATCATCCGTCTAAGGTCTCCATCCACATGGAGACAATCAAAAGCCGAAACGTCCAGGAAGCGTGGTGCAATCACTGGACGGGCTGCTATACGGTCATAATCGACCTGGTGTCTCTCGTGGATCACCGGTCTATAAGGTCGGGAAGATGAAGAAGAAGGAGAAGGGGAGGATCTATCCCTAAGGACCAGCTGTCTGTCTGAACTCATTCTCAACAAACTCTGTCAGATCACCTTGGTCGGTCTGACACAACTCAAGAACACCTCGGCCGAGGCACAACACGACTGGACCGAGGCGAAAAACTGTGCGATCTAATCTCTCAAAAATCCAGTTCTTTTCCCCCAAAATCACTACAACTGGTTCCTATGGGGTACTTAATATGTCCTTCAACAAATGTAGGGCAACCAAAGCCCAAATCGAAGCAAAAACAGCGAGATTAGGGTTTTCTGTTGTTTTACCTCGTTCGGTCGTTTTAGTTCGATTTTCTCGCAGATTCGCACTTGCAACTCGATCCTCTACGCTTTAATCGCAATATGGAAGCGAAAATCTTCGAAAACGAGCAAGAATCGAAGAGACGAGGTGAAGGGGCTGCCGCGGTCGAGGAGGGTAGGTAAAGTGAGGAGAGAGAATTTCACCCCTTTTTATACCCTTTCTGGAACTGCTGTCACCTCGGTCGAGGTGGTCTCGACTGGACCGAGGTGGTACGGACCAAGGTGGATCTTCAGAAACCCTATTCGCCTCGGTTGCTCAAGAATCATCTCGGTCGAGGTGCTCTGATAGCAACCGGGATGTGTCTCAGTCAAACTTCGTCTTCTTAAATTCTCGAACTTCTGTCCTCCAAGTTATGCTCCTGGTTTGTACTCCTTCCTTAGATGTCACCTGTTGTCTGTCTAGGACGCCAAAAAAAAAACAAAGCAAAGCAAAAACAAAACTATCTAAGCTAGACTAGAAAAAGGGAAAAGAAAGCAATACCTTGGGTTGCCTCCCAAGAAGCGCTTGGTTTAAGGTCGCTAGCTGGACCATAGTGTGTCTCAAACGAGGTATAGTGGTGCAACCTCCTCAACCGGAACTTCCGGTTTGTACTTCTTGAGTCTATGGCCATTGACCTTGAAGCTTCCACTTGTTTCGCCCCATATCTCAACTGCACCATGAGGAAAAACATGTTTCAGTACATAAGGTCCGGTCCATCTAGATTTTAACTTACCTGGAAAGAGGCGGAGGCGGGAGTTGAAGAGTAGAACTAAGTCTCCTTCGTTAAGCTCCTTAGGGATGATACGCTTGTCATGCCATTTCTTCGTCCTCTCCTTATAGATTTTGGCATTCTCATAAGCGTTCAAACGCAGCTCCTCCAGCTCGTTAATATCCAATAGCCGCTTCTCGCCGGCTTCCTTAATGTCAAAGTTCAACCATTTGATCGCCCAATATGCTTTGTGTTCTAACTCAACGGGCAAAGGACAATACTTCCCATATACCAAATTATAAGGAGTGGTACCGATGGGAGTCTTAAATGCGGTCCTGTAGGCCCAAAGAGCGTCATCCAATTTCATGGACCAATCCTTCCTCGTTCTAGAGACGGTCTTCTCCAAAATTTCTTTGATTTCTTTGTTCGAGATCTCGACCTGTCCACTAGTTTGAGGGTGATAAGGAGTTGCTACCTTGTGGGTAACCTCATACTTCGATAGAAGTGCCTTAAACTTCCGGTTGATGAAATGCGTCCCTCCATCGCTAATAATGATACGTGGAGTTCCAAAACGTGGAAAGATAGTCCTGTTTAAGAACTTCACAACCACCTTGGCGTCATTAGTGGGAGAAGCAATGGCTTCAACCCATCTAGAAACGTAATCAACTGCAAGAAGAATATAGAGGTTTCCTCCGGAGGATGGGAAAGGTCCCATGAAGTCTATCCCCCATACATCAAAGATTTCAACCTCTTGAATGTTATTAAGTGACATTTCGTTCCTCCTTGATAAATTTCCTGTTCTTTGGCATGCATCACAAGAGACAACAAACGATTGCACATCCTTAAATAATGTAGCCCAAAAGAAACCCCGAAAACCCGAAACCCGAAACCCGAAACCCGAACGTAATACCTTAGCGCATGTCTTATCGGTGCTAGCATGTCCTCCACAAGGAAGTGAATGACAATGCCGTATGACGCTATTAACTTCATCTTCCGGAATGCATCTTCGAAGCATCCCATCCTGCCCACGCTTGAATAACAGCGGTTCATCCCAGTAGTAATGGCGTACTTCCTTGAAGAATCTCTTCTTTTGAGAGTACGTCAATCCTGGCGGTATTTCCTGGCAAACAAGATAATTCACAATATCAGCGTACCAAGGTCCTTTATTATCAGAAAGTTGGTGGATAGAATGTTCCACCAACTGAGGATGAATGTCAGAGAAAGGAGTAAGAAATTTATTATTCTCAGTAGTCTCAGTTGACATCATCTCGCCATCGACATCGGTCGAGACGCAAAGGCGTTGACCGAGATGTTCTTCAGTCGCCTCGCTCAGTCCAGGAAGTGCCTCGGTCGAGGTACTATAACTGGAACCGAAACTGGAGATCTTCGTCTCCTGGATTAGCTTCTCAGTTTTAGCTCCTGGATCTTCTTCCATTGCCTTCAAGCTCCGTATATCTGCATCACAAGAAGCATCTATACCTTCCTCATTTAAACTGAAACTAATAACTCTTTCGAGTGGATCGTTAATAAGGATAGAGCTCACCAATTCCCTTGATTCTTCTTCATCATAGATGTTGAAGATATCATCGCTTAGTTGCTCCTCTTTCATGGCTGCAAGTAGTGCGAACTCCACTTCGTCTCCACCAATGTTGAATTTCAACTTGGCGTTCTTACAATCCACGTTGCAACCCGAAGTTGCTAGAAATGGCCTCCCGAGAATGATAGGAACAGGATAATCTGCGGGAATGTCAAGTACAACAAAGTCTATTGGTAAATAGAAGTTACCTAACTTGACCGAAACGTCTTCCAAGATACCCACGGGATGGGTAATGGAGCGGTCCGCCATGTATAATCGAATCTTGACCGGCTTGGGCTCTTCAAGTCCGATCTTCACACATAGCTCCAGCGGAATGATGCTCACGCTGGCTCCTAGATCACATAGAGCTTCACAAGTGACATCCCCAACTTGAATGGGAATGCAAAATGAGCCGGGATCTCTCAACTTAGGTGGCATCTTCTCCTTCATGATTTGTATGAGGTCCGAGGATTTAGATGTCATCCTTACTTCACCAAAGTCCTCCAGTTTCCTCTTCCTTGATAAGATCTCTTTCGAGAACTTCCCATATGCGGGCATCCCTAGAATAGCATCAAGGAAATGAATATTAATGTGCAGTTTATTCATCAAGTCAAGGAACTTACTAAAGTGCTTGTCTAGATGTGCTCTGGCCCTTGACTGGGGGAATGGAAGTGGTGGTTTGTATGCAGGAGGTGGAACATAAACTTCAGTTTTCTCCTCCGCTTTCTTTGGCTCCACCTCGGTTGGCATCTCGGCCGAAGTGTTTTTCGACTGCACCTAGACCGAGGTGGTCTTCGTCGATACTGGCACCGACCGAGGCACTGGATCTGCAGTTTTCAGTCCACTCCTCGTAGTTATGGCCATGATCTGGCCCTTAGGGTTGCTCTCCGTCCTTACTGGAAGCTTCCCTGGATCTCTTGGCGCTTCATTCGCCCTACTAGCAAGTTGTTGTTCAAAGGCTTTTTGGGCCTTCGAAAATGAAGTCATAGAAGTCTCCATAGCACTAAGCTTGATCAAGATGGCCTCTAGCACTGCGTCTTTCTTTTCCGGCTGAGACAAACTTGATCCTTGCCCCTGGCTCTTTAGTGGAGTAGAAGAAGAAGAAGGGGAAGAGAGGAAAGGATTAGAGGAATCGTTAGAGTTGGAGTTAGAATGATTGTTACCAGAATTTTGGTTGTTTGCCCTCCAATTATTGTTGTTGGATCCTCTATTATTGTTGTAGTTGTTGTTCCGGGAACCGTTGTTGTTGTTACGGTATCCATTGTTGTTGTTCATTTGTCCTTGATCTTCCTTCTTGGTTTGAGCAACCAAGAGTTCCTTCAATTGCTTCATGTCATTCTTCAAAGACGTGAGTTGATTGTTGTTGGGCTGAGTATCTTGAAAGTTAACTCTTTTAACTCCACCTTCAGCTCCTTGATGGGTGTATTTCTCCATATACAAAGCTTGCTTCTCGATAAAGTCCCAAACTTCGTCAATCGTCATGTCCATAAAGGTACCGGTGGAGAGTAGTTGGAGGTTGAACTGGGTGCTTCCGTCCAGTCCCTTGAAGTATATCTCCAACAACTCTATCTTTGGAATCCCATGATGCGGGCAATCCAAAAGAATGTCCTTAAACCTCTCCCATGACTTGGACAAGCTCTCCTTGTCCTTCATAATGAATGCATTAATCTTCCCTCTCATTTCAGCGGTTTTAGAGGAGGGAAAGAATTTTGTCAAGAATTCCGTAGTCATCTCCTCCCAAGTGCTGATTTTTCCTGGAGGAAGAGATTGATACCAAGTAAGAGCTCTATCTTTTAAAGAAAAGTAAAAAGGTCTTAGCTTGTAGTTGTTATTTTCAATTCTTGAGGGTCTCAAGGTCTCCATCAAGATCTCATAGTTTTGAAGATGTTGATGTGGGGATTCCTTCTCTAGCCCTCCGAACTGGCATTGGCGAATCATGGACAGAACTTGCGGTCAAAGTTCGTAGTCATGGTCCGCTGGATCTCCTAGGTTTACTCCTGGACGCCTCAGTTGTTGATTGGGGTCCATCCTTTGACCTAGGGTTTGCGGGATTCCTGCAAGAAGAACGCCTCGGACTGGCATCCGAGGTGGAAGTACCTCGGCCAAGGCGTCAGGTACTGGGACCTGCCTCGGTCGAGGGTCAGCGACTGGGACCTGCATCGGTCCAGCATTGGGAACTGGGTCTTCCCTCGGTCGAAGTTGATATTGGTCTCGTAAGGCTGCCATATCTACTTCGATTGCTTCAGTCCTGGTGCGAGTTTCCTCTTTCTCTTACCTTAGTTCTTCCCTGCTAAGGCGTAGCTGTTCTAACGCCTCTTTCAACTCGGCCTCAAGATCGCGATTGTCTTGGTTGGCCATCTTTGCTTCTCTTAAGCGTCGTTTGTATGTCTTCTTTGGTTCGGGATCGTAAGGAACGATTTCCTTCCCAGTGCGGGTTCTTCGCATATACCTAAGAAAGAACCTGCAAAAGTCACTCAAGTAAAGTGGTAAGTAGACACGGGGGCAAGTGCCCCAAAAGACAATCCGTAACCGGCTCGGTCTAGACCAAGTCCCCGGCAACGGCGCCAAAAACTTGTTCGCTCCAAACGGTGTGTGCAAGCTTTAAATTTATAACCCTAGATGTAAGCTTAAAACAAGGATGCGAACCCGCAGTGTACGGGTCAATCGTAGTAAAAAGCAAGGAATTCCAGGGGTCGATCACAGGGACTTAGTGAAACAAAGTCGATAACGGTAAGCTTTAGCAATTACTAACCACAAAGCAATTAAAACAATCAAAGATGATAAAAAGTCAATAAAGGAAATATGCAATTCTAGGGATTAAAGCATCTAGTTGTGGTTCCAACTCAAGATCTCAAGATAAGCGGACAAAGCTGAGATTTTTGCATGGGGAAGGTGTTACTAAAGTGGAATAGATGACCGGGTAAGTCTCACTACTCACTAATCCCAAACCGTAACTCCTATTACCGGGTAAGTCTCAAGGAATTAAGATAAAGAACTATAACCTCAAACTAACACACCACCTAAGGGTATAGAATCAACCTTTACCGGGTAAGTATCAGGCTAACTCACAAAGGTGGGATGAAAGCACACTCAAACCCTAATAAAGGATAAACCTTTATTACCTACACTTATGATCTTAGGTAAACAAACAAAGGAATCACCGGGTAAGTCTCATCCTAAGCTTGCATTGAACCAGGAAAGGTGTAATAAGAATAGGATTTGGCAAACTCTAACACTTAACTCTCAGTTTCGGATCAGATAAGTCACCTCGGTCAGACGAATTCCACCCCGGCCGAGATGTTCATCGACTGAGCGAGATGCTTAGGGTTAAGGTTAAAGACTCGAACTTTCAGGATCCTACTGTGATTAAGATTATTCTATCATTGTTTTTCCCACAACCTTCAGCCAATCACCCTAGAATCACACAAAGAGATTAGCCACTCATCATCATGAAAGTATTAATCAAATATATGGGAAGAATGTGAATATTTGAACAAGAAGAACTTAATAGAAAGACTTCAATAACTGAATCAAATATCACTCAAACAAGCGTTCCTTGGATAGAAATCCAACAAGACAAACAACAAGGAAGGGAATCTAAGATGATCTTACAAAAACCCTTCAAAAGCTATAAAAGCTATAAACTTCCTTCTTCAACCTTCAAAAAGGTTCTTCAAATCTCCCAACTGGAGTATGGCTGCAGCGGTGTATTAGGTGTAAGCGGATGTATGCAGGATGTCGGATTTGTGGGAAATCCGACCCTTTTTATAGGAAAATTACTCTCCAAAGATAAGATATCTTAGAAAGATCTCTTCCCATAAAAATAGGTAAAATATATAATCTAGCATATCTTTTTTCTTCCAGGAGCCAAGCCCAAAAATATAAGATCCTCTTTCCAAAGATAAAAGATCTCAGCCAAGAATAAAATATTCTCGCCGCGTCCAAGGTGTTCGCCTCGGTCGAGTCGACTTCTCTGGATCACCTCGGTCGAGGTGACTCTGTAGTCAACCGAGGTGAGTCACAACTGAATGCGAAATCTCTCAAATCTGGTCCAAAGTGAATCTTTAATCCATGGCTATGCTTCCTGGATGTTTCCTTATGTTCCTGAATGTAGCTCCAATGACTCCATAGCTCCTTTTGCTCCTTTTTGATGCAAAACGTGCCATTTTACCTACGATTACAACAAAACTAGGTGTAGACCTCGATTCCCGCAAAGGTAGATGAAATGGTAATATAATCACATATTATACATACAAACATGTAGATTATTGAAGATAAAACGTCCAAACAAACCCCAAAATATAGACTATAATTCATGCTATCACAAAGTAATCCAACTTGTGAAGCAAGCAAAACAATGATCAAAAGTAATGATAAGGATATAAGAATAATTGGGGAACGTGGATTCTAGAGATCCAAGTATCCGATTGTAGACTTGTAGTTGTCGATTCAAGATGTCTAAGGATGTAAAGGACAGAGCTGGATTGCAAAGGTATATGTTCTAAGGTAGGATATCGTACGGTGAAGTTCCAACACCCACTTATCTCGCTCAAGGGTTCTCTAAACACCGGATGTTGAGTCTCGATATATAGTTGATCTAAGGGTAGGATTATACTCTCAATACCAAACACCAAACCCAAGGAAGTAAAAAGGAAGCACAAAGGTAAAGGCTTTGACACTCTCATCCTTAATAGAGGGTTTTGAATCCTCTATTACCTAGAACTCGTAATCGTTTGTATCCAAGCAAGGATATGGGTTAGAAAGGCTCAAAAAGTCTAGGGTTTAAGGAAATCTTTAACTTTAGGTAAAAGTAAAAGAAAAACGTGCAAGACAGAAGAAACCACGGCAGGATCTTGGGAAACCACGAGCGTGGAACTCAAGAACAGGCCGTGGAAATCCTTCTGCGAGGGTTTCGAATACCAACTCTCAGGGTTCAATCTGTTTACAAGGTTTAATCTATCATAATCTAAACCACAACCATCAACCCATCACCCTAGAATCGCAGGGGATTTAGCCAACAATCATCATCATATTCAATTCAAGGTTTAAGGAATAAATCAAGAATAACATGCAACCAAGAAAACACAAAGAAGAACTATGATTTTCGAACAATGAATCTCCAAATCTCAATAAATGAATCAAACAACAAATAATCATAGTTCTTGTGTTTTCTAAAGATCAAAATCAAAACCTAAGAAAAATCTCACAAATATCTCCAACCTCCAAGTCGCAAATCCAAAAGCTCTTCAATCCGTCCTTCAAGAAAATCTCGAGGATCGACTTCCTTCAATCTTCAAAGCGCGATCAAAATCTAAGTGTAAGCGTGTCTCTGATATCGCATCCGTCAACCTATTTTATAGAATAAAATTAGGTTTAGAAGGCTCCCATTTGCGTTGCTGATGTGTCGATAACGGAATGGATTACTCCGAAGAAAACCACGGGTGACATCATCAAAACCACGGCCGTGGTTTGTCCCGTAATGCCTCTCGACCTCTCTTTCCACGTGTGGAAATCAATGGATTAATACAACCTCGGCCGTGGAAGTTTATTCTTTGCCCGTGGTTCTTCCTTTTTGACGTTTTTTTTCTCTTTGTCTCACTTTATAATCCTTCCTAGGCTCCTCCAATGCTTTCTAATGAGGTCCACTTTGATCAACACTCCATGATGCTCCATTTCCACTCCAAATCATCGCCAATTTACCTAAAATCACAACAAAGCTTGTGTAGATCTCCATTCCAACATAATAGGTGAATATGATCATAAATGCTATGAATATACGTCCATGTACTCAAAATAAAGGAAAAAACTACCTATATGCACATCTAAACTAACATCATATTTCATGATTTCTACAACCCCTCATATGCAAGAGGCCCAAATGAGAAGGTTGAAGATTTTACGACAAAGAATGGAGATTTCCGCTAGATCTTGGTGTGAAGTTATTGGAGGGTTTAGAATTAGCTCTGTCATTAAGGACAGAATAACAAAGGACACGTTGAACGGTAAAGTTAAGGTAAGATTTTCGTTTGAAAGCGATGGTGATCCGGTCTGAGGTTGATAAAGAGGTCATTGCAGACCTAGAAGTCAGATGGAAGGATTTGATAGTCTTCAAAGTCCTAGGCTTCCCGCTAGCGTTTCCGGTGATGGAAAATAATATTAGAGAACTATGGAAGTGTGGAAACAACCTACAACTTATTGACTTAGACGATAATTACTTCCTTGTTATATTTAAGAGTGAAAATGAATTGACGATGGTTCTCACAAGAGAAGACTCCCCGGAGCAGTGTTTGGACTTTGTTTGATAATGAAGAAATGGTCACCGGAGTTTGTTACGTTTGTACCGATTACATCGGTTCCTATTTGAGACAATGAATAACTCAGGAAAGACCCAAGAGGATGTATCCGTATTCACTCAGGGGAAGAGGCAACGGAGCAGGTAACAAAGCAGATTATGATCACTGAGGAAGAGTGTTCCGGGTACGAACCATGGATGATGGTTGCAAGGCGGAACAAATATATTAAAGGAAAGGATCATCTAGATACGATTCAAGGAATATCTCCTAATCAGAATAGGACACAAAATCAGTCATCGCATGGTAGGAACACACAACAAATCGAATGGAAAGAGTGTTGTGCTGCATGGAAAAGGTAAAAGTATTGCTGATGGGTCTACTCAATCAGAGCAAGGGTCGTTGGGCCATAAAGAGATGGATCTAATAATCAGCCTAGATGAGGCACATTGCAAGGGAAACAACGTGGCAAGCACAAGTAAAGAGAACTCAACAGCTAAGAGCAGCGGGCTGATTTTGAAAGCAGAAGCTCGACTCAAGGAAGAAATTGAGGCGTAGAATTACCTGATAGAGTGTGATAAGAATGATGGAGATGGTAAGGTAGGAGAAGATAGAATGGTGAGCGAGCTAGAGCCCAGGGACAAGCTGCTCCTGGAGAATAATGTTGGGAAGGAAAGGCACTTACAGTTAACCAATGATGGTAGTAGTAAGCATGAGACCACCACAGAAACTCAGGAGATACCAGCAAGGACAGAGGGCATCCAAACAATACTAAGCAATGGAAATGCATTAGTAAGGACCTGCCATTGGAATCCACCCCGTCTTCTAGAAAAGCAAAATAGCAATGAATTTCAATAGTGAAGAACACCATGAAGATTTGAGAAGAGTCAACACTGCTGAAGAGGTACTTCAGTAAAACCTTTGCTCTCCCTTTTACTCTGATGTACAGCGTCACCGTTTCTTGTCTTGTGTTGATGAATTGTATCCTACGGAATATTCACGGTGTTGCTAAGAGTAGCTTCCGACGTATCATCTTTACATTCTATCATGGAAGGAGCAAGAGAAAGAATAAGAGTCATCCAATAAGAAGTTCATAGCTTATTAGCATCATGTAGATCTAAGGAGATTCTACTTGTGCTTAAGTCTTCTTTAGTTACAATGATATCTATTTTTGAGGAGCCATACCTGAGTGAAGATGATCAAGGAAGCAAATGAAGACCTCGACCCCACAAAACTTCCACCCGAGATATTAAATCTCTTAAGTCGATATTTGCACGAATCTTATCGAGATTTAGATAAGATTATAGTTAGTTATTTTACACATTTAAAGCTCTAAACATTCTAAAGGTTTTTATCTTCTATCCTATATTTTTTAGGATTATTTTTAATCTTTATCTTTTAGAGACTATTGCCTATATATACCATAGAGGACAAGATTATTAGGTAGCTGATTCTGATCATCGATTTCCACATATTATGAGATACTCGTTGCTTCATTTACGAAGTGTACGTTTTATTCATTCCTATTCAATCAAAAAGAGAGTCTTTGATTGAATCGTTGTGATTCCTTGCTATGATGTTCTTGTGTGTTTTAATCTTCTTAAAGATTAGAACTACTAGTCAATCTAGTCTCTCCTTGTTCTTGTCTTATTTAGAAGGCTTGTGTATGTTGAAGAAGGAAGGGTTAAGGTAACTCTTTGTTGAGGGTTTTGATCCAATTGATCAAGGTTCTTTTCAAATTTATATCTTGGTACTATCTTCCTATATTTTCATCAGTTTTATTCCATTAATCATCATCTTTATCTTTCCATTATCATCCATATCATTCATGTTCTCGTTCTATGAGTTTTCAAGAATCTCATCCTAACCATACAAATCTCATCCGAGATTTTCACCAAGATTTCTTTTTGTCGTCGATTTCGTGGACTTTATCTAGATCGGGAACATGCGGCATTAACCCCGCATCAAATTGGTATTAAAACTAATCTATTTAAGTTCAACTCATCCAACACAACACGGTTTGAATATTTTTGTTTGAGTCTTCTTCGAGTCATATAAAAATCGAGTCTTTTCTTTGTTGCTATTTCCTTGTGCGATTATTTGAGTCTAACGTGCTTTGTCTCGTGTCTATTGGAGAAGAGAGAGAGAGACGTCATATCCCAAAAACAAGCCAACCAAACCCTAAACTGAAATCTTGCCTGAGCTCCAAGGAAATCTCGCCCGAGATATTGTGCACAAAGCCGAGATTTTTACGTTTCTAGGCCAAAAAGTTTCGTGATCTTCTCCATGCCCAGTCGAGATCCCTAACTAGATTTGAGTCAAATCTAATTATATCATCTTCCATATTCAAGGAGGATAGAGATTTATAAGTGATCTTATTGTTGAGATCTTATCTAGTAGGTAAGATCTTATCATAACTTTTAAATACTAACCGAGTATCTACCCAAATGTCTTTCCAAATCTATAGTACATCTTACCCAATTGTTGATATATCTATCTTCTACCCATTCCTATAACTCCACAAGAAAGCTAGATACAATATACACACTTTACCCCAAACACCCAATCATCAACTATATCGTAGCGTTCGGGAAAGCCTTTCAGGCAATAGTTGTTGCGATCCAACTGAGAAGGGATCATAAAGGCAACAATGGAGAAGTATATCCCCAATCATATTCAGTGATTGTCGTCAACACTTGATGTTCGAAAAATCTCGGTCCCTAGTCCAAAATTTTGTACGAGATTTAGGTCGAGATTCGCTACTGTTTTATTGAAATTTTTTGAGGCAAATGTTGAGAAATTCAAGTGTGCCAAGTTCAAAAGGACATCCAGAGAAGAAGTTTAATACCATCCTTAACCCACTTCATAGCCAAAACACCTCACTTTTGAGAAATCTCGACCCTTAGGGAAGAATCTTGCCAGAGATCCCTTTTGTCGAGATTAAACCTACTCAACTATCTCTCTAATTGCATAAGTTCAAAGTGTGTAATACTCTCTTCTTAATCTCTTGTGGGTACACCTTTTGCCTCTTTTTACTCTAACCATATTGAGTCTATTTCTTTGGGTGTGTTAGTTAGTATCTATATACTTTCTATCATATTAGTTGAGTCTACTTGCAATATTATTTCTATTTTGTGTCAATTGTTTGAAGAGAACTCCGGCGGGGTTTCCTTAACTATGTTTCAACACAAGAACCTTCTTTCAAGCCATGTCAACTACTTGGGTCATCCAAGAAATTTCTAGTTGAAGCTAGTCATTAATTTAAAAGGAGTATTAATCCATCCAAGGTAATTATATCAAATTAACTTAAGATATCACAACATAGTGTGAGTGTGAGAGAAAACAAGTAAGGCACATTCGTTTTTACTAACTTCACAATTTTGATGTTACTTTGCGTGTTGTGTATATGTCAAAAAAATAGCCCTCGAGGGTTACATAAAAGTGATTCCTCATGTCCGAAAGCCATATACATGCTTAAACAACTCATGGCAACAGTCTCAACATTGGCTAAACGAATTGAGAAACTGGAAACTCGCCTCGGTGAAGAATCTCGGCCCTATCCAGCCGAGATTCTAGTCGAGATCTACATTCGATGTTGGTGAAAGCTCACACAATCCACTTATGCCTCCAGCTAGGGTTGAGCAAAAATATCCGATCCGACTAATCCGATCCGCTAATCCGAAGATCCGATCAGGAAAAATCCGAATCCGAAAATATCCGGCAATTGGTGATCCGAGTCCGAGTCCGATCCGGGAATATTTTTGGATCATCGGATCGGATACGAATCGAGGTTTGGAGGAAAAAGTCAGATCGGATATATCCGACTAGTCTAAGAATAAATACTCGGATTGGATCTTCAGATCGGATATCCGATCCGGATAAAACTGTCGGATATTTGGGTGCTCTCGGATCAGACCTCCCAAGAGCCAAGTATGAGATATCCAAATCCTAACTTCCATACAACTAATATTCCGGATTTTGTTGATGATTTTCAGACATTCGATGATGAGGATGAAGAAGGCATGTGAAGAGACTATCCTAGACGCAACCATTGTCCTACAAGAGGTCGAGACTTGGCCCTATAGAATAAGATCTTGAAAAATCAACAAGCTATGTCGGGAAAAAAAATCGGGCAATTTTAGTGACTAGGTCTTTTTGAAAAACTATAGTAGTAACTAGGCTTTTTAATGTTTTAATTAAGTAAATATACCCCAACCTTTTGTATTTATTCTCAAACTCTACACACTCTTCTCTCAAGGAGTACATTTACTAAACACAAAACTAGAAAAAGTCTAGTAAACCAAATTGTTTCAAAAAAATCCATCCAAACACAACTCTAAAAAATTGGAACTCTCCAGAAATATAGTACTCGATATAAAAAAAAAAGAAAAAAGAAGAAGAGTTTTTTCATCTTGGGGCCTCATGGTTTGGACTTTTCCTCTTGGTATCCACCAAGTTTTAAAATTTTTCTTGGTACCCTTATAGTTCTATTTGCTTCCTCTTTATATCCGTTCTTAATATATTACAATAAAATTCATTATAAAATAATTAAAAAATATAAAAATAAATTTAAAACTAATTATAACATCTTTACATTTTAAACTAATAAATTTATGATAAAAGTGTTTTTAAATATTTTTCTAATTAAAAAAAGTAGAGTAAATTAAAGATTTTTTTTTGAACTAAAATATTTTTTTTTTGTAAATTTTAAATAAAATATATAAAATTAAAACAAAAGCAATTTTTTTAAAAAAAAATTTAAGAGCCCAGAAATTTAAACATAAGGGTATTTTTTTGAAGTTAATTTTCTATAATTTATTTCAATTTGAAAATAATTTTTTTTTTTATAATATATTTTTCCATACTCTTAAAATTAAAAAAAAACATAAT
>BSUD01000006.1:14745118-14796644 GCA_033239045.1 Fagopyrum esculentum | reverse complement strand
ATAAAAATTATATAAAATTTAATTTACAAATAAATAAATTTTATTATATTTTAAATTTCTAGACTTTAAATAGATATTTTTAAAAAAATATTAACTTAATTTTTTATATATTTTTAAATTCAAAAGTAAAAAGTAAAAATTCAAAAATCAAAAATAAAAAATATCTTTATTTCAAAGTTTTTAAAAAAATATATACAAACCATTTCTATCATAAATTTAATACTTAAATATTGTGAGGTCATAATTTGTTTTAAATTTATTTTTTTGATTTTTATTATTTTATAATAAATTTTTAATGTAATATATTAAGAATAAGTATAGAGAAGAAACAAATAAAATCATGAGGGTATCAAGAAGATTTTTGAAACTTAATGGATATCAAGAGGAAAAGTCCAAACCTTGAGGGCACCAATAAGAAAAACTCAAAAAAAAACTATAGTCTTTGATCTTTTCTCAAACCGATTTCTAACAAAAGAGAAACACACAATAAATTTTGGGTATTTATGAAACTATGCAAAATAATAACTCACACTTCTAGCACATGAAATGAGGATAAAGTTCTCTTGAATGCTCAAACCAGATAAAGTTCTCTTGAATGCTCACTACCTTAACTGAAGAAAATGCCTCTCTTAGGCAAGAAATTGAAGCTTTGAGGGCCCAAGTGCTTACCCTTACGACCGCCCCACCGAATCCAAATGGAACCTTGGTCTAGAGTTGGGTCCGGTTTGAACCAAACCGCCAAACCGGCGGTTTGTGAACCGGCCCAAACCGGCGGTTTAGGTTTGCCGGTTTGGCCAAACCATGGGTTTACGGTTTAGATTTAGGTTTGGCCTTTGACCAAACCTAAACCGGCGGTTTGGTTTTTTATTTTTTTTTAAAAATGGACCAAACCGGCGGTTTGGAGATCAAATCGTCGGTTAACCGCCGGTTTGGTCCGGTTTGGTCCAGTTTTTCAATTTTTTTTTTTTTTTTAATAAACCGGCTAAACCGCCGGTTTGGATTTTGACGGTTTAGGTTTAGGTTTGGCCAAAGGCCAAACCTAAACCGGCGGTTCGCAAACCTAAACCGGTGGTTTAGGTTTGCGACCCACCACTACCTTGGTCGATGCTTCCGCATCCGATGGACGTCGTAAAGGAAAAGGTATATTGGGAGCCGAACCGTCTCACGGTCGACGGCTTGCCTCCGTCACCGAAAATCAATGACCCTTACAAGATGACGGCCATGAGTCCCACAATGAAGTTGACATGAACCTTGACCCTTCTCCGAATGATTTGCTATATGTTGACACGGAGAATCGGCACAAGCGTTATGAGCACAACCGACGTAGGTATGACACTTCCCCTCCTCCATCTAGTGCCCAATGCACCAACCGTCTCTCCCGGGTTGATGACCGGTACCATCATCAAACACACAATCTCTCTCAACGTCCCGAGAATGACGGTCCGGACAACGCCGCCAACGGCATAGCCGACAACCGATACACCATGATTATGAAGAGTATGACGAGAGAGATGACTTTAACGAGTTCTCCGACGATGATTTGGACTTGGACCGGGTGGCACATGTCCGTCCATGACACCCACCCATCCGAGAGCCTTTTGAGATCCAAGATCGAGCAGTAGAATGGTTGTCTCCTCCTAACCCACCAAGGCGTGCACAACCTAATCATGGACGCCAACGGCATAAAGATGGCCACCGGCGAGCCCATCACGCAGAGGCCTACATGGCACCACCCGGACCGGATCCCTACCGAGCTCGTAGAGAAGGTAAGGTTAAATTTCCTATATTTTATGGTGAATATGACCCTTGTGCATTTTTTGATTGGGCACAAGATATGAAAAGAGCTCTAAAGCATTGCCATTATGAGGAGTACGAAAAAATCGAAGCGGCAACCCTTTACTTTGAAAGTGATGCCAAATCTTGGTGGAACCGGTACGAGACCAACCGTGAGAACCGAGGATGGGCACCGGTTGCGACATTTGATCAATTGATCTATGTCATGACTAAGAAGTACGTGTCCGACGACTTCAAAAATGACATGCGGTTGCAAATTGCCGAATTTCACCAAGGATCTCTTACTCCGGTGGCTTATTTAGCCAAGTTTGAGGACATGCATATAAAGACCGGCATCTCGGCCTCCGCCTCCGCCCTTCGAACCAAATTCTTGAGTGGCCTTAATCCGTCAATCCGGCGCCCCCTCGAGATTGTCCCATACAAGGACTTGGGAGCCTTATGTCATGCCGCCATGAAACTTCACAAGTAACAACTCGAAATACCTCGATATTCAAGGTATAATTCTTCCTCTAGTCAATATGCTTATACCTCTAATCCCCGTTCTCGAGAAGTTTCTAGTGCTCAAGATTCCGGCACCACTATAGGATCACCACGAATGGGTTAACCCACCCGGCAAGCGGCTACCGAGAAGACACCATACCGTTGCCCCGTTGCTCCCACACAAACACCTTCAGGCCGAACCCAAAAAGGATCTCAAATGGTGGCCCGCCCAAGAGAACCCGTGTGTTTCAAATGTAGCGGGTTTGGTCATGTTCAACGTGATTGTCCGAACACCAAGCGGGTGATGTTTGCCAACCCATCCTATGACGATGGTGAAGATGAAGATAACGGAGATCTCATCATGGAAGATGACCACGATGTCGACCCATACTATGACATGGAGCCTTGTGATGACCAACTTGCTTGCGGTCCGGCACAACCAAGATAGTTTGCTCTTGTCTCTCGTCGTATTTTGGCTATAAAAGAGCATCTCCCTATTGACCAACGCGAGAATCTCTTCCACTCTCGTTGCTTGGTCAATAACACTAGTCTCTCTCTTATCATCGATGGGGGTTCGTGTTGTAATATTGTCAACGAAAAAGTGGTGAAACACTTTAAGTTGCCTACAACCCCTCACCCACAACCTTACGAACTCCAATGGATTTCCGATAAGGCGTGTGACACCGTCACACAACAAGCGTGTGTAACGTTTTCTATTGTCGCCTATGTTGATAAGGTCCTTTTTGATGTTATCAAAATTGAATGCAAACATGTATTGTTGGGACGACCATGGCAATTTGACCGTAAAACTTTTCATGATGGTTATCTCAATCGTACATGTTCCAATATAATGAAAAAAGGATCACACTTTTGCCTATGACTCCGCAAGAAATTTTAGTTGACTATGCAGAACAAAAGAGGCAACAAGTTATCGATGACACAACTAAAGCGCCGGAAACATCGGACTCTCCTCGACTCTCTCCCGATGTTGTGGATGCTCATACTTCCGGATCCCGTAATTCCGGCCCTAAGGTTCATAGTACCGAAGCAAGAGGTAGTAAGAGTATTTTCCCTACAAATGCACCTCTGGATCCTACCATTCAAGGGCGATGTGAGCCATGAATCCTCTTGGATCGACGACATGATTTGGCACCGGTCATGGAAGGTAAGTTTCCTTGTTTCTTACTTGTCCCCTTTTGTTTATCCATTTCGCATGATCCGAGTAACGTGCCATATGAGGTGTCCTTGTTGTTGTCCGAATTTCAGGACATTTTGACCGACAAACTATCACCCGGCTTGCCACCAATCCGAGGAATTGAGCACCAAATCGACTTGGTGTCCGGCGCGTCTTTGCCCAACCGTGCCGCATACTGTGCAAGTCCGGAAGAGACCAAGGAGCTACAACGCCAAGTCAGAAGATATCCTAGACCAGGGATTATGTTTGTGAGTCCTTATCTTCATCTGCCGTACCGGTCATACTTGTGCCCAAGAAAGACGGATCTTGGCGGATGTGCGTCGATTGCCGAGCCATCAATCAAATCACCGCCAAGTACCGTCATCCGATCCCGCGCTTAGATGGCATGTTGAACGAGCTCCGTGGCGCCACCATTTTTTCTAAGATCGACCTCCGAAGCGGGTACCACCAAATCCGCATGGCCGAAGGTGACGAATGGAAGACGGCGTTCAAAATGAAGCATGACCTCTATGAGTGGCTTGTCATGCCATTTGACCTCTCCAACGCCCCGTCTACATTCATGCGCCTCATGAGTCATGTCTTGCGCCGATTTTTGGGTATTTTTGTAGTTGTTTATTTTGATGATATTTTAGTTTTTAGCAAGTCTTTGGATGAACACATCGAACATCTTCGTCAAGTGCTCGAGTGCCTTAGACAAGAGCAATTATATGTGAATTTAGAGAAATGTGTCTTTTGCTCGGACACTACCGTTTTTCTTGGCTATGTCGTGTCTAAGGACGGACTACGAGTGGACGAATCCAAAGTTCGCACCATTCGGGAGTGGCCTACTCCTACTACGGCCACCATGGTTCTAGCCTTTCTCGGCTTAGCGGGCTTCTATCGATGCTTTGTCAAAGACTTTAGCTCGATAGCGGCACCGTTACATGAGCTTACTAATAAAGGTGTCACATTTGAGTGGTGTGGCACCCATGCTCGAGCGTTTGAGTCGCTCAAAAACCGTCTTTGTAATGCGCCACTACTCCAACTCTCACACTTTTTGAAAACCTTCAAGGTGGTGTGTGACGCATCTAATGTGGGCATTGGGGGTTCTCCTACAAGAGAATCGGCCCATTACTTTGTGGCCGAAGGAGTTCGTGATTCATTCAGATCATGCGGCTCTTTCGTATCTCAAGGGTCAAACTACTTTGATTCGGAGCCATGCAAGTTGGGTAGAATTTCTTGAGACATTTCCTTATGTCATTCGACATAAGAAAGGTAAAGAGAATGTGGTAGCCGATGCCCTTTCTCGACGATATATCCTTATTGTGTATATGGACTCCAAGATCCATGGCTTTGCTGTTATCAAAGAGTTATATGCCACGAATCTTGACTTCAAGGATATATTCACTCAATGCCTTGACCTCCGAGAGAATGAGTCTTTCTTTATTAACGATGGCTACTTATTCCGTGCGGGCAAGCTTTGTATCCCGCGCTCGAGTATTCATTATTTGTTGATAAAGGAGGCACATGAGGGTCGTGGTCACTTCGGTGCTACCAAGACTTTTGCCGCTCTACAAGAGCACTTCTTTTGGCTCTGGATGCGCAAGCATGTGACACGGTTTTGCACAAGTTGCATCACATGTCACCAAGCAAAATCGCGCCAAGGTCCGGATGGATTGTATTCTCCTTTGCCTATACCAATGGGACATTGGGAGGATCTTTCTATGGACTTTGTGGTTGGCCTACCAATGTCAAAACGAGGCAAAGACTCCATTTTCGTGGTAGTCGACCGTTTCTCCAAAATGGCCCATTTTATCGCATGTAAGAGCACACAAAATGCTAGCGAAGTCGCTACACTTTTCTTTGACAATGCTGTGCGCTTACATGGAATACCTCGTTCCATCCTTAGTGATCGGGATGTGAAGTTTGTGAGTCATTTTTGGCGAACATTGTGGGGAAAACTTGGAACCAACTTGTTGTTTTCAAGTGGCTATCATCCCCAAACCGATGGTCAAATGGAGGTGATCAATCGGACCCTCGGCGCTCTACTTAGAGCGGCCCTTAGGAACAACCCACACAAGTGGGAGGACTTACTTTCTATCGAGGATTTTTCTTATAACAGGTCTCGACACTCGACAAAAAGCTTTCACCTTTTGAAGTTGTCTACGGCCTTAATTCACACACCCCGATGGACTTCACTCCGCGCCCACTCAAAGAAGGAGAACACATCACCGGAGCAAGTCGTGCCGCTCACATCATTGAGCTTCATGAGCGGACTAGGACACAACTCCAATGGTGTGCCGATCAACTTGCCTCACAACGCAACAAAGGTCGCTGTCCAATCTCATTCGAGCCCAGTGATCTTGTTTGGCTCCACTAAGGAATGAGTGTTTTCCATCTCGCTGCAAAGGCAAGCTCTCGGACCGCGGTGATGGACCATTCCGCATCTTATCCCGCCATGACCCGAATGCATACAAGTTGGAGCTTCCATACGACTATGGCGTGCACCCGATGTTCAATGTCAAGGATCTTGCACCATACATTGAGCCCCTATATGACGAAGGTGAAACGGGGACGTTTCACATCCAAGATGGGGGGACTGATGCGCCCTTGACCCCTATGTCCCAAGATGAGGAAGACGAGGCATTCAGGGTTCGCTCTGATGGACCGTTCACCCGTTCCCGTGCTAAGACCATCACCCAAGCTACCGGCTCCATCATTGCCCGCACCGTTGCTTGTCACGGACCCATTGGTTGCAAACCGTGCCTTTACGCCACCATGACATGAAGCTTGTCAAGCCGGCACCGTTCCGGCGCATTTTCCGTATTTTAGCGTTTTGTAATAACAAGTCTTTTTATTTTTGGAATATTAATTTCCGGAACTTTATTTCCGGGACTTAATTTTCCGAATTTAAGATTAGACTTTTGGTTTCGGAATTTAATTCCGAACTTAAATTCCCAACCTTTCACATTTTTAGGCTTTTCATTTTCAGAACTTTAATTTTGACTTTATTTCCGTCATTTAAGTTCCGTCTCTTTGTATGACCTTCATCCACTGTATAAGGGGATGCTTGACTCATTTGTAAAACATGTTCAATTTGATTAAGTATTTGAGAAGTATTTTCCTCCTACTTACTTGAGCATCAATCTCTCTTCCATCCTCTCAAAGTTCTTCTTTTGGATCTTTGATCCAAACTCATCCATCTTCGAGGATTCTTCAAGAATCAACTCAATTGATCCACTTCAAGGCTTGATCGATCAATCCAGATCAAACTCAACCATTCAACTTCCGCCTCCATCTCTAAGCTTCCGCAACTCACGTTCAAACCTTCAAACGTATTTGCACTTCAATAAGGAATAGTTGAGCTTCAGCTTGATCTAGATTCGGGATCTTTCATTGATGTGTTCAAGGACGCATCAGAAGGGTCCAAAGGAGTTGTATCAAGCTTGATGGTATCTCACCCATAACCCGTAAAATAAGAATAATTTTTCAGATGTTTCAATGACTATGCTAAAATTCACCAAAGAACAATACTCTCTCATAACTTTCATAAACAACTCAACTTCCGAAATTCACGACTTATTAATTTCTAATAAACTAGCACACGTAACTTTTTAGAATTCTTATCTTATTAATTTTGTTTATAATTGTGTGATTATATATGGTACATTGTTCCTGTTTTAGTTTTGTAATATCACATTCATTATTTCTCCAACTCTCTCTTTAAGTTATCAATTTCACCAGTATTCTGAATCCGCTTAATAATCGGGTGTAAAAAGGTCAATCACCAAGATAAAAGTTAATCGTATTTTCATTATCAATCTGAGCAAAATAATTTTTATGTTTTCCATACTCATATATACATGAACCAATATACTTGCTAAAAATTTATATGTAAATTAATTGACATTTGTAGGTTCTAGATAATTTTATATTTATTGATATATGTATACATGTAATTAACGAGATATTGACCGAAATAAATCTGAGCAAAATTTTTGTTTGCACTCTACTAATTTTTATAAGCCCCCTTATTTTTTTTAATAATCACAAGGTTATGGGGTGAATGTATAAGAATAATTTTTGCTTCCACCCTAGTATAAACAATATTTATAAATTATACATTACATATTGATATTGTGATACATTATATAAATTATTTTCCATTTCATAGTATGTGATATAACAAAAAAAAGGAGGAGAATAGTATGTGAAGCATAAGGTTATGGGGTGAATGTATAAAAATAGAAATGCAGGCAACAACACAAGTCAACATGTTGAAATTCCCTCCAAAAATTTCCTCAAGTGAATGCCTCTCTCTCTCTCTCTTTCGTTTCATTTGGTATATCTACTTCGCACTAACCTCCTAAACAATACAATTCAACTCTCTCCTTCCTCTCTCCCAAATCCCTAATTTCTCTCTCTACAATGCCGCAGGTAGATCTGGTGTCATCCTGCACTGGAGGAGTTACCAGTAGCCACAACAATGACCGGAAGATCGCCTGCGAAACACTCGCCGACGACGATCCTCCTCCGCCGTCCAATCAGCCTGATCTCCCACCGGATTCTTTCTTCCTCACCAAAGAGGCAGAACTCGATTGGATCGACCGAAATGCTTTCATTGAGCGCAAGGAATCCGCCAAAGGAGGAATCTCGATTCCAGCCGTTAACGTCCTTCCTAATACCCCCACTCAAAACAATCCACCTTCCGTTTCCGGATCTCAGAGGTACTCCTTGAGTGTCAAATCCAAGCCGACATCGATAATCGGCCTTCTCAAGCCTCAGAAAACTGCTAGTTACTCCGAGTCGAAGAACCGCCGGCCGGTTAACATCCGATTGTTTCCGAAGCGTTCGCATTCATCCAAGTCTAACTCAGGCAGAAAATCGGCGGTTTCTGTTGCCGAGCCGTCGTCGCCGAAGGTATCTTGTATAGGAAGAGTGAGATCGAAGAGAGATCGGAGCCGTCGGAAGCAGACCTGCATTCAAAACCAGTCCGAACCAGCGATTGCTCGATCTAGAAGCAGGAAGAGTAAAAAACAGGGGTTCTGGAGCAGTTTCCGGTCTATCTTCAAGTCCAGAAGCCGTAGGCAGCCTACACACAATGAACCGGTGGTTGTAATTGAGCCGCCTGTGGCAGATCCACCATCGCTTGGGGCTGTGAGACGGTTTTCTTCGGCAAGAAGATCGGACGCTTGGGCAGCTGATTTACAGGTTGAATGTGATAAAACCGAGCCTTCAGATCGGCCAATTGCTCTCGGAGCAGTGAAGCGATTTTCGTCAGGGAGAAGATCGGACGCCTGGGCTGGTGAACTGGAAACTGACGTAGTGAAATCTGAGCCGTCGGATCCGCCAACTATCGGAGGAATGAAGCGGTTTTCGTCCGGGAGAAAATCGGACGCTTGGGCAACAGATTTGGACGGTGCCGGTATGAAATCTGCGCCGTCTGATCCGCCATCAATGGCGGCCGTGAAACGGTTTTCGTCAGGAAGAAGATCGGATGCTTGGGCGGCTGACTTGGAGGTTGAAGGTAGGAAATCTGAGCCGTTGGATGATATTTCGATATTCCAGAGGAGATCGAACGGTGGATGTCTGGCTGAGAAAGAGTCCGTGAAGGTGGGCCCAATATTTGCCTAAACCTCGCTGGGTTGACGTGTGGGATCCTTTGTTTGTGGGGTTCACCGTTAGGGAGACGTTTGTTCTTTTGTGAATAGGATGAAGATGCTTTTTGGCTATCATGTATGGATTTGAATCATGTATAATGCTAAGGTTTTGTTTTTGTTTCACAAAAATAATCACACGACTCCATTTATTTGTATTAAGTTTTCTTTTGTGATTCTTAAATTTTTAATAAAATTGGTTATGCGGAAGTCACGGCTTAGCACCTTAGCATATACGTTTGTGTCAAATTTGAAATAAAGTTACATGTTTATCCTTCATGCTAATAAATAATTAAAAAGGATGAAACACCCTAAGTTAAAGATGTTTTTTAGGCATCTCAAAGAATCTCAAAAAGAGTGTCTGGAGTTAAAATAAAAGGTAATGCAAATTCTTTTAGAGAATTTTCTAATTGTAATTTCGAGAATTTTTTTTTCCTTCTCTTTTTATATTTTTAAATTTCTCTTAATGTCCTTAAACATTTAAAATTTATACATATTCAGTTAAAGATTATTAAAAAATATAAATAATAGAATTTATATACTTTTTATGAAGGAAACACATACAAAGATTAGTATTTTTTATTTACTTTATAAAATTAACGATTAATCGTGTAATATGATATGAAAAATACTATTTTTTTTGTTAACAAAAATATAAATAAAATAATTTAACTTTTTGTTTTCACTTTAAAAAAATAAAAATGAATATAGAGAAAATTATTTTTAAGAATTTAAGGATACCAAAAATACCGAGAGAAAAAGGTGAACCTTAAAAATGCCAAAAAGTATTCTCAAAATTTTTACATGACATGATTTTGTTGGATTTTATTGGATGTGTGAATAATATAAAAAAGTTGTTCAGATAATATTACTAAATTATATAGGATGTTTGGTTAAGATGACATAAAGATAAAATAAAAAAGTGTAAGTATTTAAAATAAGCTAGTTTAGCGTTCGTGTCTTGTACGGCAATTTATAATATAATTATGTATATAAAAAGATTTTATATGTGAATAAATTATTCTATGAGTATATTATTAGTTAAAATTTGTTGAAGGCAAATTTATATTTAAGTTAAAAAGTTTGCTAGTTTAGTAGAAAAATAACATCATAATTGTTGATTCAATAGGTCGTGTACTTATGACTACATCTAGAAGTATTATCAAGTTAAGAGTGTTCACTATATTTGTGTGATAGAATGTACAATTAATACTTGACAATAAAAATTTATACAATTAAATAATATTTTGTAAAAAGTAATAAAAAAATAGCAATAAAATGGTGCACTTATATTAGGATACCCATTTCGTTATCCATCTTTGAAGTGAACTTATGAGCATTTGCGAAAAAAATATGGTTTTAAAAATAGAGAATTTAGAATTGATATAGGTGCAAATTTAATTATGATAGTGATTCGTAAATAACTAAATATAAAAAATATTCGTTAACATCAAATTAAGTATGAAATATATTTACCTTAAATAATGTTATGAAAAACTTCACTGAATACTACAATATTTGTAGTATCATGTAATATTAATCCGATATGAACAAAATAAAATAATTGTCTACCTTAAACCATAACCGGTGTGGGATAGAAAAATCCATTAAAATATGACCAAATGAAAAAAAAAATTATGGATAACAATTTTTTTTACAAAAAATATTAATGAGAAAATGGGTAAAAAAAAGAAATAGAAAATACATTATAGCGAAAAGATACATTAAGTCAACGACCCACGACCCACATAACAATAAGTCAACAACCCACATAATAGATATTAATCAAATATGAATAAAAATTATACTTAAACTTAGGGCATGTTTACTTATAGCTTATTTGTATTTCATTTAGTTTATAAACCCTAAGTTTAATGTTTGTAGGTGTTTACTTAGGGAATGGTTTATTTCTCTAGGAGTTTATATGGGTTTATAAACCACTCAAAAATAAACTTTTCATACCAATGTTATTGTTGCTTCCATGATTTTATTTTTGTTTAAAACCCGATTTTGGCCTTGTGGTTTTCCATCTTGATATTATTTGTTCATCCTTGGGTATTCAACGTTATTGTTCGGCTTTTTTAGGGGCATGAGAGTCTTTTGAAGCAAAATAAACCCAAAAAATAAGCTCCAAGTAAACAAAATAAATCCTCTTATTATAATTTGTTCTTATAATCATTTGAAAAATTAAGAAAAAAATCGTTCAAAAAAAATAAGATCTTAAAAAATAACAATATAAATTTACAAAGTATTAAACGTAAAATCGTTATAAATTTTTTTACCGTAATCCAAATAACAGTAGAGCAACGACCCACATAACAACATGTCAACGATCCACATAACAATAGGTCAACGACCCAGTTAATAAAGATTAATTCGATATAGATAAAAATTATACTTGAAATTAGCCAAAATGCGAAGGAAAATGTATGAGTTGAATAACCTCCAAAACTCTCTATTTATACAAGTTCTCAAACTATCAGCATTACTTGATAACCGATGTGATATAGCAAAATTGATGAAAATATTTGACTTAAATAGATTGTGGTGACGGAAGTGAATCTCTCAAACTCAACTCCCTCCAATCTCCTATAAAAGGAGGTCTCATACGCTCATTCTAAACACATTAGCAGTATTACCTTGCTCTCTTTGTAAATATGGACGCTTTTAAAATTAAGGAAATAGTGCATCGCCTGTGTCACACCTTTTCAATCCAGATTTAACGATTGAGTTAGTTCTACAGTTCCTCTTACGCATTCTCAATATTGAGGTCCTACAAAATAATGGTCATGCACCTTGTATTTATGTCATAGTGTATGATCGTGCACCATGATCGTGCTCGTGCATCATGGTCGTGCACCTTGTATTTTGTCATGGTGAACAATGGTGCACCATGATCGTTCACGTGCACCATGGTCTTACACCTTGTATTTTCTCATGTTGCACAAGCACAATCATAGGGTGCACACTCATGCATTCTTTTACAAAAGCAAAGTGCATGATCATGCTTAAAAGAGTGCATTTTCGTACATCTAAGAACCACGTGCGGGCATGTGTGAAATCAAGACTGCTGCTTTTTTGAGACCAATCGGTTTTTAGAGGTTTCCAATCTTTACCGTAGTGGAAATTTTAACACGATCACACATGTGTAAACCTTTAAATCGTATTATATGAATGGTTGATACTAAAAGAGTACTATAATCTATTATAGGTACTATTCAAACAATCAAACCGAACAATACTTAAACAAATGAAAAAAGAGAGTTTAAAGGGAACAAATATACATAATCTTTCTGAAAGTAGTTTTACAAATTTGATCAATTTTATTATAATGATAAATAAAATAGAAAAAATATTATCATATAATTTTGTATTTGATTTTAAGTGGATCTAAAAATCAAAGCAATATAAGGCCTTAGTTTATTTTGATTAAAGAATTATTAGGATTTTCACCGGAAATATACCAAATTCCAATTAAGCTAATAAATACCGGTTTAGTCGGGATATTAGACTAAACTATATATATATTGACATTTATTTAATTATATATTAACAAAGTCTTATGTCCTCTAAGTTAAATACTAACTTTAGTCGATCCAGTGAATGAACAAATTCAAAAGTGAAAGAAGTGGTTCGCACTTTACCATTGTGTGAAGAATTGGTTCTCTTAACAAGTCTTTGATTAATGATTAGTGACTAATTAGCTTTCATTATCATGGAAAATAACAACTCAGAAGCCGGCACCACACCTAATTGCTTCATTGTAATCATTTAGAAATAATTAAAATTATTAATTATGAATAATAGTCCCATCAACCATTTATTTTAATAATTATTGTAAGTGAAGATTGAGGACCCGAACCCAATATCATTATATAAAGCTAATGTCTTACTCTGTCAAGTTTATCGATTCTGCTTGGAACTTTGGAAAAACTTCAAGTGCTACCCATAATAGTACATGGAGTTGGACCAGAAAATAATATATAAAATCATAAATAATATAAAAAAAACTTTTCAAACTGAATATTGATTTAAATTGGACAAAACAAATCTTTTAAATCTCTATTTTACTTTTATTACTTCTAAAAAAAACAGTAGATTGGATTTATATTTCTTATTTTTATTAAGTTTTAATGAAAATTTATAGTTCTATAAAATGGTCCCTTAATTTATGATTAAGGAATTTAAATTACAAAGGCATAACTCATAAGTACTTATTTAAAAGAAGAAGAAGAAGGATCTCGGTTGTGTTATACATTTTTGTATTCGACTATAGGAGAATAAGAATCTTGCAGTTGAGCAGATCTAAGTAAAAACTTTTTTTTTTTTTTGCTGACCCCCTCGATCTTCGAATATGTAATTATATTAATTGATTAAGTTGCTACATAATGAGTATTTAAAATAGTATATTGTTGATATTCCTACATCAGGAATACAATACGTTCTGATTTTTTTTACTTTCTTTTTTATTTTTTGCAGATAACAATAATGTTTTTGGTCTTTGGCTTAGTCCGATTTGATTCCATTTAAAACGACTCTTTAATATCAACTAGTTTAGTGTACGTGTCTTGTACGGATATTTATGATATAATTATATATAATTAAAACTTATTAATAAAAAATAGTATGCAATTAAAAATTGGGTAATTTTGGTAACTAAGCCTTTTTGATAACCTAGAGTAGTAAATAGGCTTTTAAATGTTTCAATTAAGTAAATATACCCCAATCTTTTATATTTATTCTCAAACTCTACACACTCTTCTCTCAAGGGGTACATTTACTAAACACAAAACTAGAAAAAGCCTAGTAAATCAAATTGTTTCTTAATAAAAATTATATATATATATATATATATATATATATATATATATATATATATATATATATATATATACCAACGCTTAATTTATCTTTGACGAACTCGTGAGTATTTGTTCGTGAGAAGGTCTGATTTTTGAAATAGAGAAATTAGAATCGATATATGTATAAACTCAATTAAAATCGTTTGATAATATTAATTCGTAAGTAATAAAATACATAAAAGATCTTCATTAATATCAAAATAAGTAGAAAATATATACACTTCACGAAAAACTTGAATACTACATTATTTGTAGTATCTTATAATATTAATCTAATATGAATAAAATTATAAATTGTCGACTTTACATGATAACCGATGTGAGGTCACGAAATCAATGAAAATATGTACGATTAAAAAATTTGTGCATAACAAATATTTTTTAAAAATAATTATGAGAAAATAGATTAAAACAAAGAAAATATATAAATCGAATATATACGTATTTTACTTTTTTAAACTATATAAAAATAAAATGACATTATGGAAAAAATATCATACCGAATAGATATGTATTATACCAAATAGATACAACTAGGTCATCCCACATTCCAATAGGTAAAAAACGACATACCATATACCTGTATGAATAAATATTAAAATTTATCGTCACCAAAATACCAAGAAATAATATGATTTGTTTAATCTTCAAATCCTCTATTTATACAAATTCTCAAATTGTCACTCTTACTTGATAACCGATGTGAGATATCAAAATCAATGAAAATATGAAAGAATTATAAATAATAAATGATAAATGTTTTTTAAAAATAATTATGAGAAAAAAATATTAAAAGGAAAGAAAAAACTATTATACTGAAAATATACGTATTTGAGTTCGTTAAACTAAATAACAAAGTCAAATGCGTATCAGTAGGTCAACGACTCACATACAATTATTTATCCCATACGAATAAAAAATATACTTAAACTTAACAAAAAAGTCAAGCAAGGTAGGATTTGTTAAATCTTCAAACATTTGATTATACAAGTTCTCAAACCGTCAACCTTAGTCGATAGCCGATGTGGATAACAAAACCAATGAAAATATGGACGAATTAAAATAATTGAGATAACGAATAATTTTTAAAAATAGTTCTGAGAAAAAAAGATAATAAAAGAAAATATATTGTACTGAAATATACGTATTTGACTTTGTTAAACTAAATAACAAAGTCAAATACGTGCTAGTAGGTCATCGCTTGTAATAGCCGGGTTTCGGAATTTTCATAGTCCGTTTAATTTGGATTAATCGAGTGAGTTAAGTTACCAATAAATTGAAGACGATCTATTTGAAAATTTTATGGCATAACAATACGGAGTTAATTGTTGTTAGTTGCCGTTAATTGTGAAGTTTGGAATTCCGGCAAGGTTATATACAAGTTGCGGTTTAGATTTAGGAACCGCCGGTTTAGGTTTGACCAAAGGCCAAATCTAAACCGGAAAAACCCAAACCGGCCGGTTTGCTAGCGGTTTGTTAAAAAAAATTTTAAAAAAAATGGCAAAGCGCGAACCAAACCGGTGGTTAACCGACGGTTTGGTCCCTTTAAAAATAAAAAATAAAAAAAAACTAACAAAACCGGCGGTTGGTTTCGGTTTGTCGAAATCACAAGCCTAAACCTAAACCGTCGACCGGCGGTTTGGCTAAACCGACAAACCTAAATCTTCGGTTTGACCAAACTGACGGTTAGGGCCCGGTTTGACGGTTTGCCCTAAACCGGACCCATGAGTACTCTAAACCCTAACCTTCCTTTTATCCCTTTTCACTCCTCCCGTCCTCCCCGGAATTACTATTCACCACCACCACTATTACCATTTCCGACCACCACTAACAACTTCAAAGCCTCCGAGTTACCTTTCCTCCACCTCGATGAATTTGCATACAACAACGAACTGACCTATGTAGAACCTTGTCGAGCCACCAACTCCAGCGAACTCATCCTCCATTGCGCCTAGATTGAGCCGGAAATCCAAATCTGAGGCGGGAACCAAAATGGAAAAGCGAGCCAGAACGGGAGCCACCATGCCGCCTTTCGTCGCCTTCTTCATCCCGAGTCCAACTCCAACCGGATTTGTAATCGTGCCTCCGAAAGAACCAGCATTGTCGCCGGATTGAGCCTCTCTTCTACCAATGTTGGTCGCCACTGAAGCCAGAACCGCCGTCGGGTTGTAACACCCCAAATCCGCGGCACTCGGGATGCTACATTGGGCAAGGATCTCACAGTGGATCCTGACCCTAGCCTGACAACAAGTTCACTGGACCTTACAACATGACACTAACATATATAAAACAAATACATAAAACTGTACAACCAAAAGGTATACAAGATCATAGCCGAGTATAAAGCAACATCCTCACACAGGAGGTATACAAAACACCATCCTCACGCAGGAGGGAAACATAAACATCCCCAAAACAATAACCACCTAATGTACGAGAGTCCTCGGCCTATCACCCTGCCAGATCACTCAGCAGCTCTCCTATCCTGCAAGACATCTACAACATGGTATGAAACCATTAGCTAACCATACGTATATAAGGTAATGCATAAGCACAAGCACAAGTCATGAAAGATAAACACATAATCATGCTATCACACATTTACCCATTATATTATCTTTATATAATAGTCATTCACTCAAATCGTATATATATAGATAGATGAAACTATGTGACACGAGGACTGTATCATCCCCACCTCTGGGCCTGCTAGCCAATTGTAAGTAGTATCGGTCACACAAGCCGTGTACCCTACGGGAGTGGATTGCGCCCTTCATTTAAACCAGTTTGGCATGACGTCAGAGAACCTTCCAGACTCCTTACAGGATGAAAGGGAAACGTTATCACTGCCACGCAATGGGGCTATCAATAAAACATATATCGGTAATAATCGACATCACATGCTATCATATCAAGCATATAACACACACCACTCATGCAAACACCCAATATAAGGATGGTAGCTAAGTAAGTCCTACGGACTTAACTCAACCTCGTACAATCACAACCACGATCAACCTCCAATCTTGAGAGGGACACTGCCTAATAACAAGGCATAGAGATATATCAATCTCCTATCAATCAAAGGGGTCACACCTAGACCCAAGGGATCCATAGGATCATCCTCAACCTAAGCCTCACAACCTACTAATCCTCAAAGCCATACAAGGCACAACATGATCATAACATCATCATCACACACTCATCTATATCTAGCATGATACTACACACTCACACTAGGAAAGGAAGGGACAATACCATCCTTAGGCAAGCCCGGAAGCAAGACACACCTGCGTGACAAGAACAACACAGGTCTAGAATGCAGAGAACCGCGGGGGCGGCCCTGGGTGGCGCAGGGGCGGCGTCTGGCCGGCGCTGGGGCGGCCTTGAGATGGCGCAAGGGCGGCTGGTGTGTAGAATGCACACTTTCAGCTCCTCTTCACTTCTTCACTCGAACCTCTTCACACCTTCTTCATCTAGAAGCCCCATACATACATATACATACATATATACATCAAATAAAGCCTAGGAAGGTTGCCACAAGATCATTGTGGAATCCTAAGCTAGGAAGGAAGAAGAGAAGATAAGAAGAAAGAAAGGAGAGGAAGATGAAGATCTTACCAAGCTGAACCGTAACAGAAGGAGAATCCTCACCACAACCTCAAGGCTAGCTCATCAAAGGCACAACAACATCATACACCATCATCCTCATAATCCAGGCATCAAACTCTCATCAAAACTCTTGCAAGATCAAGGCAAAACAAGAAGAAGATTCAAAGGAAGAGAAGAAGAGCGTAAGGGAGAGAAGATGGAGCTAGAAGAGATGAGAAATCTTCCACATGAAGCAACGAAGAAGCTTATATAGGAAGCCATCCAAAAGCACGGGTCAAGGTCAACAAAACCGGCTGCAACACACCACAAACCGCAGAGGCGGATCATGGTGGCCGCAGGGGTGGATCTGAGATGGCGCAAGGGCGCCTAGCCTGGCCGCAAGGGCGGTTTAGGCCAATCTCAGCACTCTCTCAACAACTCAAGACTAAGGCTCTTACACGGGCGTCCTTCTCCTACGTGAGTCCCGTTCTGCATCTATCGCGTCAATACCGATCCCAAATCCTGCCTCCCAGGACTCCACCGTCTTCGCCTCTGACGGGAACAAAGCCGTCATCGCTGGGAACGTCCATTGCTACCACCACATGAGTTGCCGCCGCCACAGGAGTTGTCGTCAACTAACACCTCGGATTTAGGACTTGGACCACACTATGGGTCCACTAGAATTAGCCTGACAACAAATTTATTATTTGACCTTCCAACAAGAGCACCACAAATATACAACAAAACATCCGACCCTTATTCTCGAAACAAATTAGATAATGCTAACTTGAAACCATGAAAAAGAAATACAAAGACAAACAATCCCACAACTCAAACTCAACTAGAAAACTCGAGACAAGATACAAGAACCTTTTCAAAATTCTAAGACACACGTGAGCCCGATGGTACATCACCTCCCGGAAGATAGTCTCCAAGGCAAGTACAATACATGAACAAGGTCCTAAAACAATAACTGAGGAAACATTAGCTAACGAGAATGGATTCTAAGCTCCGGAATCAGATTAAACTCGTACGTATCATGTAAGGAACACAAAAATCAATCTATCAAATACTAATATTTAATTATAAGTATATACGCAGAAGTGTAAACCAACTAGTGAAATTCATCAAGAGGTGAAGAAGCAAGCTAACCAAGAATGTAAATAATATAAATATATAGTAACTAAAAATCCATAACAACAATAAAATTAGGTGAGGTAACATTGATCCTGACTCGATATGCATCATAAGCACCTATAACATTCATCAAGAGGTGAAGAAGCAACTCTTTTCATTGTTATACTAAAATTGCAAATGTGTGATTATGAATCACAATTACTGAACATGAGTTAGAAATTGCAATAATCTGCATACGTAATAAATTTATTCGGTAAAATGAGAAGGAAATAGAAAGATAATCACTATAAGCACCTATGACATCATGAGAGGCCGGAGTAGTTGGGAGTGAAATGAGTGCATATTAGTTTAATATGAATCTATGTCAGAGATATGTAATGTGATGTGCACTATGAATTAAAGTCTACTGATTTTTCCCATATGTTTTCAGACAATAAAATTTCATGTTGGCTGCTTACATGGAATAACATTTAGTTCCATAGGATTTCGAATTGTAAATGATGTTGTCTAGTTTTCATATTGGCAGAGTGTAGTTTTGGTATCAACAATTCGAAATTGTTCTTCGGTTTGAGACAAGAAGCTCTGATGAACAACTCACTTCTCTATAACTTACGACCCTAACCACCTAGGCACTCGCATTAAACATTCGACTGCATACAACCCCCTATGCAAACACACCTGTTCGGCGCGCGCCTTTCTTTCTAGTTATACCCAAATTCACCAACACCCGATGGGGGTTTCTTTTGAGAAGCTCGGCGGTGGCTCTTCGTTCCCCGCGATAGACGGTGGCATGCGGGTCTAGTTTGCGATTCCTATCCAAGAGTACGAAATAAGGCTCGTAGGGGCGTAGATCTAGCTCGATAGATGTGGTGGCGACAACGGTTGCTGGTGGCGAGGGTGGCACGGGGAGTCCTGGGCAACACGGTCCGGCTCGACAGGTCTGGTTCGAGCGAGAAGAGGGTGCTCACAGTCACGCTCGAGGGGGGAGGGGTCGGGTTAGGCGGATTTGGTGGCTTCACTATCCCAACGGGGATTAATCTAGTCCCGGTTCCAACACCAGACTCGGTGGTGGCTCTGACAACCTTCAGCGAGGACGACGACGGTACGGATCTGTTGGAGATGGCGGCTCGTTGTTGCATTTGGCCTCTGATGAGCTCGTGCGGAGGGTTCCGGTAGTGAACAGAAATTCCGGGAAAATGAGAAAGAGTGAGCGAAAATACTAGGGTTTGCATGAGACGGTGAATAGTGCATGGGGATGCAATATTAGAGTTGTAGAGTAATCTTAACGGCTTTTCGAATTCCGCAAATAACGTCAAATAAATCCGCATCATAATACCTCAAAATCTTCAATTAAATTTGTCTTTAACTTATTGACAAATTAATCAACTCGATTTAATCCAATTTAAATCGATTATGAAAATTTTGAAATCGGAGCATTACAACCCTAATCGGGTGTTTTAGCAAGTGGAGTTAAACTTGTATAAATGACTTGTTTAGGTCCTTGGAGGCACATTTGGGTGAGAAGATTGTCTTTTTCGACTTCGACACACGATATCCTACATTGTTAGACTTCGAAATGTGATCCTCCTAATACCTTGCTTGAGTATCGTTATGTTTGGATGTTTGTTATAGGCTCGAGACTGATATTTGTATTAAAATTTGCACAATCAATTACCCATGGACGATACCGATACATGTATCAAAATTTTGCAGTTATTCAAGTATTTTGAAGAAGATGAATGCACGATTCTTTAGACAACGGCCGAATTGAAACTCGATTATTGTTTCTAAATTTGCAAGGAAGCGGAATGTACGAAAAACGTGGATGATGAGAGAGGAATGTCGACGGTTAGTCATGATACCTGCAGATATTACCTAATATAGATTTTTTTGGATAATTAGAAGGACCAATTTTATTATATAATAAATAAAGGGTTTAGTCGGTGCTCCTTGAAGCGATAGGAGTCCAATATCCCATTTCACCCCCTTTTTTATTATCATCAAAAAATCGATATTTAGATACCTAGTTCAACTTGTTATTATCTTTATAATAAACTATTCGTTTTCATACCTTATTAAAGTCCTACATGTTACAGAGAAGTAGTCACTGACCTTGTACTAGAATATAAGTTGGTTTATTATCGGCCCTGAGTTACACATGTATATATGGTTTTAAATTCATCACATTCCACTTATGTATGGTAGAGAGATTTTGGGTCGGTTTGCTGTGTATGAAATTTATTTTGGTAGATTATAAACCCTAAATAATCTATAATTCAAGTGTAATTGGAGGAAAATAATCATAATCCAATCTATTTCCGAATAATCCTTCCATCTACCACACAATCGATTATTTTCAGCAGGGGATCTTTAATTGGGTTAACAAAAAAAATTTGTTGTATATGGAATTTATTTTGTTAGATTATAAACCCTCAAACTTCTTTGAATGTTTCCACAATTCAACTTGGATCTGATTTGTATTTAGATTTGGACTTTGTATATGTGGTCGAGAATTCGAGAGTTGAAAGGTTCGTTTGGTAAGATTAATGGGGTTATTTTGAGTACTTTCATCCCCAATAACCCCATAATCACCATTGAAAATTTGAAAGTGCATGAAATTTTGTTCAACTTTTATCTCCAATAATCCCATTCCCATAATCTCCAATAATCCCTATCCACCAAACACAACACACCCTAACGCATTGGTTTGTATTATGAGGAGGATTAAAACTTGAAATTGAAGGGGTTTAAGAGTTGTCATTGTTTGAAACAGGTGAACCCAAGAAGCACGTTGGTTATTTATATCTCACAAAAGAGAAACAGATACCGTTAGCCTTTTTGTCACATAGATTTAAGATCTGCATGCTTTTCTTTGTCATCAACTCAAACTGTACTTTGGAATGATGATCAAACGTAACGCTGGATAGTTCGTCCGTTCAATGGCTGTACAGGCCTTGCATTCTTCCTATTCACTGCCTCTAGAACCTCTTCCAATTCCCCAACTTGTTTCCTCGATATTGTTTTTGCCTAACACACACACCTAGGGTTAATTAATTACGTACTTAATAAGTAATTTGTATTTATATATATATATATATACCTTGGAGATGATGCTCCAGGTGACTTGCTCAGTGCAGGGAGGAGTGGTGAAAGAGCCGCTGTAGCGGTAGTACATCCTTTCCCTATCCTTTAACAGTGTCGACGGGAGTGTGGCTATCGGGAGTGCGCATTGCCCGTCGTAGCCGCCGTGTTTCTTGTACATTTGTGTCAAGTAAGGTCTAATCTGTACCACACAGTCGGATTATTCCAGTGTTAAATTAAGCCGTTTTAACTCAGTGACGTACCGTGTTGAGAAGAGGGTCGGGGCTCCCGTACTGGTAGAGGATCCCGATGACTGCAACTGAGAGATCATCGGCTTTGTGTACTAGGTGTAATTCCGCCGGAAACCTAACCAACCACTAATCAGTTTTAAATAAATAGATTTTTGATCGGCTTGAGTTGGGATATATCTTACTGGATACCGTTGATTCGGTGCTCGGAGGGGGTGTGCCAATGCAATTGACGGAACTGGTAGACTTTGTCATCGATTATCACTTCACCTTTCCCTTCGATTGCCACCTGCATATACTCAATCTCATGATCATCATTAATACTGAAGTAATTTGAACTACCTGATCATCGTAAGACGAACCTGAAGAGATAAGCCATTGCAGCGCAAAGAAGCATTGAGAACACGGTAGTAGCTCTCCAATGGCTTAAGTGCTTTGTTGATGTAAGTGTTTCTTGTAATTATGTTGATGGGAGATTGTCTTCTGCCATTTGAGCACATCGCAAAATCTGCTGAAAGCTTACCCCATTTTGTTGGGTCTGAGTAGTTGAATGTCGGATTTGACCCACCTATGTACCAATTTAACAACCATATATGAGATTCAATTTTCTAACTTCTAAGACAGTAACAAGTGAATCACCAGACGACAAGTTGAGAATACATGCAACAGTAGCTGACAGATGGAAGAACACACAAATTATCCCAACGAAGAAGAAGAGACTCATCTCGTAACCCATTTTCTCTTCTTTTTTCCCCAAGATATTGAATTGCTTGGATTGGATTCAGTTAAGATCACGATATTTATAGAAATAGCTACGTCACAAGGACTATGTATATATATACATACATGTGAGTGTGTGTCAGGAATCAGCAGAAAAAGCTATTTGTTTAATTCATGAATATTTGACATTTTAAAATCTACATTATAGTAATATTTTTGGTGCAAATGGCAAGTGTTCTCGTGAACTTTGAAATTCAATCTTTCTAATTTCAAACTTCTTTTATCCATTAAAAAATAGTTTGCAGTTTATAAAGCTGATCAAATTTCTTTTTTTGTTCTTTTGCAATTGTCCTTGATAAAATTAAGCACATGCATATGGTTATTTGGATGAGACAAATGTGATCTGATTTATATATATATAAAGGTTTGTATCAAATGGCAGGAAAAAATAATAATATCAATTTTTTATTATAATTTTTTTTGAATTTTATTTTTTGAAACTATGCTAACTTTAATTGCATATGTGTATTATTTTATACGAATATGTGTGTTGTTTTGGACCAATACATACAAAAAGTTGTATTAATTTATGCAGTACTTTTAATCAATATGTATATTATTTTATTCCAAAATGTGATCATCTTATAAGAGTATATCCATAAATTTTTCCCCAATATTTTTCTAATTTATACGTACATTACTTTGTATCAATATGCTTATTATTTTATACCAAAATATCCATAAAATTCTGCCCATTATTTTTGTAAAATTGATTGTCTTAATCTATGTAACTTCATTAAAGTTAATCTACATAAACACTAGCTATTACAAATAAGATACTAGACCCGTTTGCTTAAAACATTAACTATATTGTTTTTTTACATGAACATATTGAAATAATAAAGTTATTACAAGTAAGGTTTGAGAGATTCTGAATATATAAGAGACCGGTAGACTTATCCTTCTATTATTAATTGATTTTTGATGAAATCTTATTGAACTTATATGATAGACTTGAGTCGAACGCACGTGTATTTTCATTTTCCCATGACTAGCTAGCAGTTTGTTAGGAGGATTCAAACTTAAACCAAAAAATCAACATTTAAGGAGTCTAGTGTCAGTCAGACCAACTGAATATTGTACATAATATGTACAAATGATGTGGCTATATACGTAAGCTGACGAAAGCTTTTTCCCCACAAGCACTTAGGAATTTCATAGTTGAAAGACACATACAAAAGAAGATAAAGCCTTCCCCAAATAAGTCAGAGCATTGTATTATTCATTTAGATTTCAGATCTCCATCTTTTCTTCTCACACACAAATAGTGCTTTCAAGGATAACTAGGACCTCTTTGCTGCATACATAGTGTTTATCACCATCACTACTACTAGTGATCATTATAACATGGTGTTTGTGGTCTTTACCCGAAAATCGCATCGAACCGATACAAAAAGTATATAGTATACAAGATCACCGAACTAATCTTCGTCTTGTCAATTCACTTTATAATTAAATCTTATCGGATTTATACTAATTTTCTGTACATTCATTTAAATTTGACCCCTTAATTAAAATTACCCACATAATAGTGATAAAATATGAGGACTAACTATAAATAATAATCCTTTGAATTAAGTACCTAACTAGTATGCGGATCAACCATATTAATCAAAAGATTTGAACCACAAAATATTATGTACCAACTTAAAAAGTGATTCAAATTTCCACACAAATGTTAATCAAAATTTTAACAAGTTATTTATATTTAAGAATCTAACATTAAACTAATTAGTGGTTGTTCTAGATGACTTGAAACCATAAAGTACTCCAAATAAAGGGCACTTGGAGGATTATACACAGTATATACTCGTCCAAAAGATCAATAAAGAGATAAAAGTCCGGTATCACCATAGAACTAATCGAACACGCTTTAATTATATGAGAAAGAAGGCTAAATAGTAATCGCCCGGTGATTGCCGAACCCCTTACATCACAAAATACAGGTCCACTAAGAAAAATCAAAATCAAAAGAAGCTCAAAAGTCCGCAACCTTCATTGCGGTAAACATGGATAGATCCGATCGTTTTAATATAGTCTTGACATTTAAGTAGCAAACTTGAGTTTTCCAAGTCTAACACACGGGTAATTGTAATTGTATATGTCTCAACTCTTCAACTTATCCATGGAGGGATGAAACGAAGAAGAATCTTAATGATGAGAAGTAGAATACATATGGACAAGAAGTAAAGTGGAATGGGAATATGACCTTTGTATGGAGGTGGTCACTAAAGAAGAGGCCCTTTAAAGGGAGGGCACTAGTAATGGCAATTGTTAGTTCCACAACTCAAATGCATTCTTCCATTGCAATACACCAACTCTATCTGAATGAGTAATGGCCGATAATTGACATTCCCACATTAGATGATCCACGTATGTAAAGTTGCAAAATACTTTTTGAACTACCTTTGTAATTGGTACTCACATCCAAAGTAACTTGCCATGTGTAATGCTCAAGAGACAAAAGGAATAAAGGCCTACCAATTCCCTTAGTTTTCTAAGATGATCTAGAATGAAGGTAAATTCTCTTCGATTTGGGATTATTTATTGGTCTGCAGATTTTTTACCGATTTGAGAATGGGTGTGCAATTCTTAGCTACAAGATATCTGTTGTTTGTAATTTTGAGTTATATAGTCAAACATTATTTCTTGGATATCTTTTATCTTTGTGGTGCTCATGTTAATCTACATATTTTATGATATCTGATGAGATATGTGAAAATATCACAATACAATGTTAAGTGAACCTAACATATAAGTAATAGGCTACTCTTAATGTCAATTGGTTTTCGGATGGAACCCGAAGGCTTGTCTATGTTAATGCTTTTAAAATACACGCGATTCGGAGGAATCATCAGCGTTGCAAGATCCGGACATCCAATTCAGGCATATCCGGTCCAGCATGTCGGGTATCAAACAGTCTTATTTTAGTGTTTGGAAAAGCTTGATCCGGATCCAGTAGATTGAATTTTGGGTCCGGATCTGCATAATCGCATACTTTTGCTCATTCCTATTATTTTGGGCTTCAAGTTGGGGCAGGATATGATGATTTCATTTATTGATTGACAAGCATCTTCAAGAACAAAATGTTTTGAAGAATCATACTAGGTAAATAGATAATATTGCTTTACTGTCTATTTATGTATAAAACTTAGGCAGTGTAAAAATGGCAGATAGAACCTTTAAAGACTTCTGAGAATGAAGCATTTTGATCAAAGAGCATAAGTTGCTCTCAAGTACTCGACAATTTCAGCACTCTCAAACATCTGCACCCCCGTGTTCGGGTCCTCCAAGTAGGGTACCTAGTTGATAGACGTGAGGAAAATCAATCACTTTTGTTATGCGCCTAGCCGCCTAATGATCAATATTGATGTAGATTTAAGAAGTATACATAGAGAGATACCTGAAAACGGCCTACTCTCTCGTATAATATCTGTCTTTTAGGGCTACCGCGTGCACAGCTGCAATAACAAAGAAGTGAAAGGTTAGAATGTCCTCAGACAGTGGAAAACGCATAAAAGTAGGCTTGCATTCCAAGGACAAATTTGAGTTGGAGGCCTAATAGAAAGGAGTTGCACAGACGAAAATGCAAGGTTGTAGCAACATTAGGTAATCGAAACACGAATCAGACACAAATGTCCTTTACATATTGTTTTTCAACAAGATCGAGTTCTAATAACTTCGTCCTTGAAAGCTATATAAATGGATTGAACGAATTAGATACCTATGCTGAATATGTGGCAACTCCAATTCAACAAGGACCTCACGTACAACTTTGCAAAAGGGAGAACCCTGAAAGAGAAGAATGCTGCCATACTTAACATAATCTTAAGTTTCATTAGAAAATTAATGGGTTATTTAACTTGGTACAGAATGACCGAAAAATAGTTATGCGGTAAGCCAGTAACCTCATATGCCCATATTTCAAGTGGCTTGGGTGGTAATTTAGCCGGGGTATAAATTGATCCCTGGAAAGCCAATACGAGAATGAAATATGTGATGAGAAGTGATAAATTGATATAAGATTATAATATGAGATTAACTCCAAATATTAGCATGGTTATAAGTGCTTACTCTGCCCATTCGGCCAATCATAGCAAAGCCTTCAGTCAAGGTCTGCAAAACCAAATTTGACTTGCACTTCATATTTGAAGGTAATGTATGATTGTAGAATGCCAGAGAGTGAAGTAGTAAACAAGGTGCGAACCGTTATTAGACCCAGTGACAGCATAAAAGGGACTTTACCATCACCTGCAGGGAACATACAACTAATATCACTAGCACCTATTAATGTAAGATATTTTAAAAAAACTATTGATATCAGTATGTCACTTTATATTTCCTGATAATTGATTATAACCAATTATGGCAGACAACTAGATAAATTCACTATTGGCAATTGCTATTGTAATTCCACAAAATTGAGTAAAGCAAAAAGAGAAGTATCAAGGTAGTTGGTGTCAACTTAAAACATAAATTATACTTCACTAAAGCTATCACAGAGGACATGAACACCAGCATGTCACATACCATATTTGTCAACCAAGTACTTGATAATCTCGTCTGATTCATACATCGAAACTCCAGTGTTCGGGTCTACCTGCAGTGAATGAAAGACAATTTCAAGATTTGCATGATATAGGTTCACGAATCACGGGTATTATTGCAACAGCTGTAGAAAAGGTCATACAATAGCCGAATCTCTGTAAACTGAGCTGATGCATCAAAACAATAGTGAAGCTTCACTTATAACAAGTTGCTTTCAAGTAAGTTATTTGTAAGGATCTGTGAGAGATCACCATAATTGGAGGGGGGAAACATTGGTTTAACTTGTGAAAGTGATAGTATATTAGTATGCAACAAGATTGACATAAATAGATAAATAAATAAATAATAGTATAAGCCACCCATAAACAAATAAGCTAGCACTAGCTGGTTGAAGATATTTGATAAATTCAATACCCATAAACTGCTTAATACCCTTCACCCACTACCAACCGAACGGACCCTTTGTCTCAAAACTGAGTAGTAGGCTCAAGCTGTTAAAAAGTGACTTGATTTCAATATATTAAGGAACAAGCTAAGATGGGAAAATTGAAGCACCTTTAAACGTTCAGAAAAGGAGAATAGGAACCCTATCCTTTCGGCCCATTTTATATTTCACTGACATTAAGATGATCAGAACATTACAATCATGATGCAGAAGCATCCCGAAGCTAAACACCACCTTCAAGCAAGAGAAGGAAACTAGAGCTAAGGAGAGGAGGAGGAGGATTTTTGCATGGATTGAAGAGATGGATCAAACTAGATAAGTCTTCATTCACAAATCAAGAAACGTATGCATGGAAGATCACGTATCAAATCCATGTGAATTAGAGGAGAAGCCATGCACGTTTGCTCGATCCCTGTAATAAGGATTGAGAAGAGTCTTTGGTGTCGAAAAATCGGGACGCAAACACACGGCTAATCCCCGTATCAAATCACGTGTTCAAGATGATGAATATATTTTGCTACCATGAAGCAAATGTGAAATAATTAAGAAGGATTTTTGTCAAACCATGTATGGGAATTGCTGCTTTCCACCCATCTGAGCAGCCTTGGGGCGGAAGTTTGGACCATTTCTAGGGCATGGATAGTAAAGAACCTCTAGATCCAATACTGCAACAATTTCCCTCACCTGAAATGCACATGTGTATGATGTTATTGCAGCAGGAGGCGTTCTATAAAGAATGTAAAGACGAATGTGGCGATATTATGTCAGGACAAATATACCGATCAAGAACAAGATGAAAGTAACAAGAAATCCAAACTTTTTTTTTTCATCCACATCTTAAACTATAAGATTTTACTGTGTTACTTTTGTTTTTACAATGGCAGCTTGGAGCAACTTGACTGAGCTGACGTGAAAATAAAAATGTTGATGTTGAATTTATGCCAGTTAAATAAAAAAGTTCAAAACAAAAAACAAAATTTCAGCAAACTAGTAATACCTTCCGGCAGAATGGACAGCTGAATTTTCCATGCAGTCCATGTCCCAGCCAACAATGGACAAAAATCGTGTCAATGATGTCAAAAATAATAGAATGTTCATTCCCGGCAAGAATGGATAACATGTATTACCTCTCAAACTCGTAGATCTCAATCGGTTTTTCTGGACGCGGACCTAACCTTGATGTTTCCTTCACCGTAAAGCCTTTTTACGATACAACTCAAGAAACAGATTCATCAATGAGATAATGCAGTCAGTGCTAGATAAAAACAAGAACGATTGAAGAACAAAAGGAAGTATGGTTTCCCATCAATGCTGTGTACACTAGTCGATGCATAGGTTGTGACAAACGGAATGAGAAGAAACTGTAACCGGTCAATCTTCTTCCAACTGAGTGTAATTTTTTGTACATCATATGCTTGAAACACTTAAAAAAGCATATGTATAACGCTTTTATCCTAAATAACCTTACAGAATAGATTAATAGATGTCCCAAGATGAAATACAATAAAAAATTCCAGCAAAGCCATAAGTAAAATAGTGTGAATCGGCAGGTCAATCAGAAATACTGATTCATTTACAGTTATAAGAAGATTACCAGCAAAATCGAGAGCATACTGGTTAGATGGAATTTCATCCTTGGACACAAAAGATCCAGAATACCTGTTATCAATCCAACATGCAGGCAAACCACTTGATCATAAAAGGACCATGCGTCTCTCTCTCTCTCTTTCTCACATAATCATGGCAAGAAACACACATGCATGGGCGCGGGAATACAGACACATATAGTAATCATGCTCTCTGGCACATGCATACAAGCACACCCACACAGATACACCCAGAAGTCAAATTAAGATATAACCAAGCTTTTCTACAGAACATAGTGCTCCTACTGAAGACTATGCTTGTTAATGGAGTTTTCCCTCCTAAAACTCTCTTGTTTGGTTTCGTTGTTGGAGATCATCTTTGTTGATTTCTAGAATTGAATCACTAACTCTTCCACTAAAAACACCCCCAGGAAAGAACATAACCTATTGATATAAGTTATCCACGTCACTGTATGGTAAACCACATGTAAGTACATTTCAGTACATTGTAGAAGCTACTTCTTCATTTTTCTTGATATATGGCCAGATAACTTCCAATATTATCATTTTTTGCGTATAATCAACAACAAACATTGAATGCAATTCATTGCACCAATGAAGCAATTCACTCAAAAATGGGTAATTACAGTTCATATTTCGTAGTTTTCACAAAACCTTGATAACAATAAATCCAAACCCTAGGAATCTAACAGACAGAAAGCAGAACTAAATACTCAAACAGGAAAACTTCCTTTGAAATAAAAAGGAGATAAGCTTACCCAGATACGAAGACACCGGTGCCTAATCGGAACACCAAAGCAAGGGAAGCACCGAGTATGTCAAAAATCTTATCAGGTCTAACACCGAACCGTTTCGGCTCTGGTGGCTTGAAGTTCGGAGGCGGAGAGAAAGTAGGAGCCGGAATTACAGTTCCGGCGCTGGAATCCCCCTTCGAACCGACCTCCGTCGACGCTCGGACGCAGAAATTAGATTTGGGGGTTCTTCGGCTAGATAAAGATTGCCGGAAAATGGAAGGTGGCGTGTAATTCAGTACCATGGCCATTGGTTTCCAAGTATAAACAGGTGAATTGGTGACGAATTTGGGAGCTGACGGGCAGTGAGAGACCAGTGAAAGCAGAGAGACCTCTCACACCGCCAGTACAAAAGAGCGTGGTCAATGGTGATGACGGAGGGAATTTCAACAGGTATTTCGGTTAATTTCGTGCCATAAATATAAAATAAAAGGAATAATATAAACACCAATCAATGTTGTAATAATCTATCATCTTTCATTAATGGATAATGAGATACAATAGTACATTACAAATCCAAGAATAGCCATAAGCAGACAACAAATGAACACCGTGATTACAATAATAAAGCAGAACACAAGCAAACCGGAATGATCGAATGTTTTTTACACATGTGAAAATGTACCAAATATCAAACGAATGCATTATTCATTTCACTTGTTAATAGTGAACTTAGAGGTCTATGTTCACCACAAGGGGCGAATCATCCTTATCAACAACAATGGTCTTCGTTATTTTCTGTTTTGCAGGTGTAACAACTTCCACCTTGTAAGTCCCATGAAATCCTCTAAACCCGAACTCGCCATCGTTATCAATATGTCCATGAGCATGGCTAGTCCACTCTTGCTTAAGCTCGAGCAGCCTCTTTCCAGCCTCATTGATATCACCTTCTGCGTTCACCAAGTGAGAGTTATCTCTACTCATAAACAGCTCCCAAAAGCCCCAAAGCATCACCCCCTCCACCGCAGGATGTGCAAAGGCCTCTCTCAACATTACTTCCAAGTCATCTGCTCTGGTGTGCTCGTTGATAGACGACACGTCAAGCTCGGTAAACCATATGGGTAACCCGAGAATTCCAAGCTTATCTAATGCAGAACATACAATGGACCCAACTGGGCTATCTATATGACCTTGTATACCAATTCCACCTACAGGTGCACCTTGTCCTTGCAAATCAAGAATCTGTTCAATGTACTTTTCGGGGGTTGATCTTGTGTCGTTTCCGTCTTCAATATGGTAGTCGTTGACAAATAAAAGCGCGTCTGGGTCAAGTTGGTTAGCAGTTTTGAACATGTTTGCTCTTATGTCTTTTCCCAATCTGTCTTGGTAGAATGAGCCATGCAGCATCTCGTTGTTCACATCATAGTGCTTGAACTTTCCCTTGTAACGAGTGAGAAGGTCTTTCAGCCGGTTTTGAACAGCTGTCATGAGATCGTTGTTGTTTAAAGCACGGAGCCATGACTGGACGGTTGCTTCTACTTCCCAGAATATGCAATGGCCTCTGAGTTGAATGTTATTTTTCTGGCAAAGATCTAACATTTCGTCAGCGTCGGTGTAGTTGAGGTTTCCCTGTTGAGCCTCTGTCCAATACCATTTCAACTCGTTACCAAAGACTGCCCAGTTGAAGTTTTTAACAAAGAAACTGACAAAGTCTTCGTTGTCAATGTTTGTTCGGCTGATGCACGAGCCTAGGGGGAAGCTGTTTGTTGTTTGCTTGACCTTTACAAAGGAACCTTGTGAACTGCCACCTGAAGGTCCATTGAACTTCAACACAACATCACGTTTACGAATCTGCAGGATGAAAACAAAAGATATCATCAAGTCTGGGTTCGAATGCAAAACACTCATAACCAGTAAATTACCTTGTCAGCCTCCCTCCTTAAATGCTTAAACCTAGCCTCTCGATTAACAGCAAAAATTTGGACACCAGCAACCATCAAGTCCACCCCTGAACTGGGACCCTGAATATAAAGCATAACCTTTGATGGCTGTTTCTCGATTCTAAAAGAGCCTCCAATTTCATGCCATCTGTCAGTGGTTGCATCAACTTGGCCACCATTCACCCATTGATTGTCCACACTGAGAGCAATATTGACATTCTGGGGACCAGAAGCACCAGACCCTATTTTTACCCAAGCTGACACTTGGTATGTAAGGAAGAGTTTCAGTTGGTCGGTTATAATCTGAGCAGGCCCCATCCAAGTCTGGGTTCGATTCGTCACAAGGATGTACCGACCACTTAGACGTTCATGAGAACCAAGGCTCTCTTTGGCCATTGGAGGCAGTATGTGTGGAGATCCAGTTCCCACACTCATTGTGCAATTACCAAGAGTGAACCACCCATTAGTCCCGTTACTAAGCTCGCTGTTTTGGATGATATTGACTCCATAGGATGCATTCTGTAAAATACATAATCCAAATGTGCTTAGCGATCAAAACCAAGGGATTGACTATCTCCATGATGGAACGGATTTGAACAAAACAAGCATTTGTCAACAAAATGACCTCAATAACAGGTGGGGGTGAAGGAGGTGTCTTTTCTGCATGCTTCACCAACAAACTGTTGAGGAGGATGTCAGTTCCAGCCGGTGGCCCTTCCAAGTAGATAACGACTCTGGACGGTGATCCATTTAGAAGGAACTTTCCTTGTAATTGTGCCCAGTCACTGTCTGTTGCCTGCACACTTGATGAGAAAAAACACTCTTTAAAAACGATGCAAAACCATTTTTGTGACTTTTGTTTAAGTAAAAGTGAAAAGATCATTTGTCATTATGGTATGAATGCAAAACACTCTAAAAAGATTATCAAACAAACTAATCCAATCAACTATGCAAGTATGCATAAGGAAAAAATGTCCCTAAAAGAAAATGCAGCTCATTGACAAGGTTACGCAACCAAAATGTAAATGCCTTGAGAAATTGTTTTAAGCTCATCTCAATAAGGGTTTAGTTAGGTTGACTTTATTCGAGCTCATGAGTGGATGAGTTTAAATGAGATTCGACTCCTTGGACTCGTCCAAAATAAAAAGCATGTTTAGTAGTGTACTAACCTTGCTACGCCTACATACTGATCACGTTTGTTTGGGGTTTGGACCCACAAGGTGGCACTCACATTAGTAGAGGTCACATTGTTACCATATATTCTAACAGCAGCAGTAACCTCGTAAGCCAACTTTCTCTGCACTCGCCCAGTGATCTCCTGCTGAATCCCATGCCATGTCTGTGTGCGATTGCTTGTTGCTGCAAAGACTTTCCCCGACTTTGGAAGAATTTTCCCATCTCCTAGTGAATCATGTAGTGCAATGTTGCAGCCTCTTCCAGACCAATTGTTGAGTCCATCATCAAATTGTGGGTTTATGATGATATTATCATCTGTACCTGCGACACATCTTCCACTCACACTCTGGCAAGTCGCGTATAAATGGACAGGAAGAAGTTTTATCAGATTGTGTATCAAGAATACAAAATGGCAGAAGGTTATCCATTGGGATCAGAAGGTAATTACCTGAGAAGCGCTTTGAATGGGAGAGCATATCAGGGCAGACTTAATAAGCAAATCTACACCAGGGGAAGGACCTTCTAAATAGAAAACAACACGCTTAGGCACATTTGGCAATATAAAAGTGCCTTCTAACGTCTCCCACTTATCCTTTGGCACAACCACCCTAGCAGCAAATTGACCACACATAAATACATCATCATCTCTAATAACAAGTATAATGAACTCAAAAGAGGTATGATCAATACCGTGAAATGCACTGAAACGTAGTGGTTGAATCATGATTCTCCACTTTCAGTGTAGCTAAAACATCAGAACATCCACTGATAGGTCCAGAGACTCCAACATACGCAGACACACTATAAGTCACCCCGGGAGACACCCTGCTAGTGATATCTTGTTCTAAGCCCTGCCAACTCTCTTTCCTATCTGTAACGACAGCATAGCCACCATCTGATCTAGGCAATCCTTGGAGATTGCCTTGTTCTGATGGGGCAATAAAGCACTGGCAACAATTTGGGTGCCAAAAATCGAATCCTTGAGAGAAGTCGTGGTTTTGGATAATGTTTGTGGAAAGAATGCCCCTTGAATTGTTCATTTTCCCATCAACAATCTGAAATCATGAAGTTATTGCGGAGGTTATACAGAATTCGTAAAAATAATTACATATCCCAAACCTTAAAAAAATCAGGAAGTCTTTTCTCCTACATGCTATATTGTCTAAATGACCTGGGTGCTGCAAAAGGACCAAACATCCAAACAAAATTAAAAATGTCAAAATCCACCAAATTTCAATTCTTATAAAGGACAAGGTGATTGTAGTCTCTCTTAGGCTCCCCATCAAAACTGTTCCATTCAATCTAGATCATATACTGGTTTTGAATGGCATTATCTATTCACCCTCATCAAGGAAAATGAGAAACTCAACAAACACAGTAGCCCAGACATCACAAAACCTATGATGGATTGGACAACATCTTTGACGTTATCACTGTAAAACTATCACAACAATAGTAATGTAATTGATGTATTTAAAGAAAATCAATAAAAAGAGAGGATGAAGGTAAGAAAAGAAGAATCTGCACCTGAACGTCCATGTTGGCACTACAATTTATGGGTGACACTTTTGCAGTTTCACAGGAACTCTACAATGACCAAAGAAGGCATCATTCTGATTGAAATATGAATTTTAACTAAAAACAGAACTATAAAATAGTAATCATATACAGGAAAACTGAGGGATCAAATTTGATGAGTAATAAGTACCTCAAAGGAGGGATCAACGGATTTGCGATGAAAGCAGAAGAAGAAGCCTGGTAAGTAGCATTTGAAGAGTCTGCACATTATATAGGACAGACAAACCTCTCAGATTAGAGCTTTGTGTGAATGAATTTTTTTCAAAGTAAAGACTAAGATTTAAAGAGGCCCACTTCCCTGAAATAAGAGATTATAAAATCTCTGCCTTTACAACAAATTTTTGTTCTACAGACTCTGCTAATTACAACTTAATCATCCACTAAACTCAACTTCCGGAAAAAGCCTTCTTTAGAGAGCTAAGTATTGAAGCGAAATCCTTGTATACAATTGATTTTGTTTCTAGCTTTGCCTTGCAGATTGGATCAATGGTCGTAGGGTGGTCAGAGGCACCAGCCTGATGAAGCTTGCATTCCAATCCAAGGCTCTCTTAGTGCTTCAATTTGCACATTCTATCGACACCTTAACTATTTTTTTTGAACCTGGTTCCTTTCTTGCAAACCCTTTCATCTGAAGGAATATCCCTAGTGGATTTATACTATTAAAATGGTAGGTATAATGTGCGTCTCAACTAGCATTCCCATTCCCAAAAAAACTATTTTTAAAGAAATTCTCCTGCTCCACATAAATGCCAGATCTTGCAGGGTTATGGCTGTGTTGTGAATCATAATTATGGTCAGCACTCCGACCCATCTCCTGGAGATTACAGGCCTAAAAGCCTCAGCATTGACATGATAAAATCAAAACCCTAAAATGTTCAAAGAAGAAAGAAAACTAAAAGAGAATCCACAAAAACATGAAGTCATCAGCCTCGGCAAAGAATAACAGAAAGAGAAAAACGTGCGTGCAGCATCGAAGCAAAAGTAAGAAACACGACATAGCAAACAAAGTAGACAAATTCTGATACTTATGGTGCAAAGTAGAAATACTTTACCAACGAATTTCCAAAAGAGTTCAGTTTCGAGAGTTTTGGACGACAACGATACCGGATCGAACGACGTCGTCGTCGTCATCCCTAGATCAGAAGACCTCATTTTCTATTTGCAAAAGCAACCAGCTTACCGGCCAATAATCTTCTATCTCGCGGTCTTTTCTATTTTCCTTTCTTTTAATACACCTTTACGTGTTTTAGGGATGAGGCCCAATACTAGCAAGGGCCCAATTGAAGCCCAATTTGGACGGCCCAATAACCATACCGCTAACATCATCCGTTAATCGCGTGTTCGGAAAAATGGCTGGTCGGAGTCTGGGATCTGCTATGATCGGTAAATACGTTGTTTACCGCCAAAATCAATTCAAGTCCAAAATCTTCTTCTCCACATTCTCGGTCCAACCGACGATCGTAAACCCAAACGAGATCAAGATTCCATGGAACGAGCAGTTGAAAGAGCTCGCGAAATCCAACCATTACAAGGAATCTCTTCACGTCTACCTCCAGATGCTCAGATCAGGGCAAACCCCCAACGCCTTCACTTTCCCATTCGTCCTCAAGTCCTGCGCATCTCTTTCTCACCTATCCGCCGGTCAGCAGCTTCATTCTCAGGTTATTAGAACGGGTAACTCACAGGACACGTTCGTGAAGACGACTCTGATTTCACTTTACGCTAAATGCCTCGTGGTAGAGGATGCGCGCAATGTGTTCGATGAAAATCCTGTTCGGCCCACGGTTTGTTTTAACGCGTTGATTGCTGGTTATACGTTGAATTCTAGGTTTTTTGAATCAATTTCGATGTTTTGTATGATGAGGTTGGTTGGGGTGTTGTTCGATGCTGTGACTATGGTGGGTTTGGTGCCCGCATGTTCTATGCCGTCTCAGTTAAAGCTTGGGAAGTCTCTACATGGTTGTACTGTGAGGTACGGATTGGTTGACGATGTGGCTGTTGCAAATGCTTTGCTGACTATGTATATAAGGTGTGGGTGTGTTGAATTTGCCCGGCAGTTATTTGATGAAATGCCTGAGAGAGCTTTGATCACCTGGAATGCTATGATTAATGGTTATGCTCAGAATGGACTGGCAAGCCAAGTCTTGGATCTCTATCATCAGATGGGAGAGGAAGATGTTCGTCCTGATTGTGTGACACTGCTTGGGGTTTTATCATCTTGTGCTTATCTCGGTGCACGATCTGTCGGTTCTGAGGTAGAGAAGCAGATTGAGAAGTGTGGATTTCAAAACAACTCGTTTTTGAAGAATGCATTGATTAACATGCATGCTAGATGTGGCAATTTGGTGAAAGCTCGCAAAATATTCGACGAGATGCCGGATAAAGGCTTAGTTTCATGGACAGCAATCATAGGTGGCTATGGAATGCATGGACAGGGAAAAGTTGCTATAGGTCTCTTTGATGATATGATTAGTTTGGGAATTCGTCCGGATGGACCTGTTTTCGTGAGTGTCTTGACTGCTTGCAGCCATGCTGGTCTAACTGATAAGGGCTTGTCTTATTTCTATGCAATGGGGAGAGACTATGGCCTGGAGCCTGAGAGAGAGCATTATGCTTGTGTTGCGGATCTTTTAGGCCGAGCTGGTCGTCTCAAGGAGGCGAACAAACTCATAATGTCAATGCCAATGAAGCCTGACGCTGCTGTTTGGGGTGCCCTCTTGGGTGCTTGTAAGATCCACAAGAACGTTGAGCTGGCAGAATTGGCATTTGAACGTGCTACTAAGATTGAACCCACAAATATCGGGTACTACGTACTGCTAGCAAACATATACACTGATGCAGGGAATTTGGAAGGCATAAGCAGAGTCCGAGTGATGATGAGAGACCGAAAGCTCAAGAAGGGTCCCGGGTATAGCTATGTTGATCATAAGGGCAGAAGTCACCTCTTCCTTGCAGGGGACACGTCTCATCCACAAGCAAGTGAAATATACGAAATGTTGGATAAACTAGAAGGCTCGATCAAGGAACTTGCATCGTGTAAGAAGGCGGAAGAGGAAAAGAAGAGCGGAGATGCTCCCAATCATTTTGGAGTACATAGTGAAAGGTTGGCAGTTGCGTTTGGGATCCTTAATTCTGCAGCCGGATCAGAGATTATTGTGATAAAGAACCTGAGGGTATGTGAAGACTGTCATTTGTTCTTGAAGTCTGTCAGCAAGATAGTGGATCGTCATTTTGTTGTCAGAGACGCAACCCGGTTCCACCATTTCAAGGCCGGATCCTGCTCTTGCAACGACTATTGGTAAGATGTATGATGAGTCTATGCCCTGAATATAAGTCGAAAGCAAGTGTGCTGAAGTAACTTGCATTTTGGACACGGCTGCTCTACTGCATACTGCATAGTATGGAGAGTGGAATTAGGGCTGTTAGATATTAATCTATCTTTTATATCCGGCGTGTAGCCAAAGGGAACCTATATTGTTGATGTGGGACAATTCCACTGAAGAACTGAGTAGGAGATAAACTAGGGTAGAAATACACAAGAGGGGTTTCGCAGTCGCGGGATGAAATAGGGTATGAGAAATTTTTGCAGTAGTCGCAGTGTCAAGATTTTGGAATGAATATCAAGGTCTTGAGATGGAACTCAAGGTCTTGAGATGGAACTCAAGATCTTGACTTGAAACTCGTAAAATTGAATGTGACTCAAGGTTTTGAAATGAAACTTAAGATCTTGACATAGTAAAGTTGTTTACAAAGATTTCAAGTGTTAATGTAAAAATGCAAAATGCAGAAATAAAAGCAAGAAGGACGCGCAATATGTTTACGAAGTTCGGCTCTAAACCAGTATACGTCTCTGCCTAGGGTTATTCAACCCGTAGGATTTAATTCTCTATTATTTCACTTCCTTAGAGGGGAATAATAGATACAACCTAGAAGAACTTCCCTTCTTCTAACAACTTGTAGTCTAACCCGCTACGATCTAGTCAACTCATATCATAGTGAAACAATACCCGGATCACACAGTAGTGTAGATACTCTGAGTATAACACTTATGGTAATCCTATAACGCTCTTTGTTTTTATTACTCTCTCAACTGGAAGAAAACACAGTAACAACAATAGAGAGCAAGACGATCGATTGCAATGGAGAATGTTTTGCTTGTAGATCATTGCGTGAGTCCTAGTGAAACATACCCTGATCACACAAAATCTACACACAATCAACAGACAATAACAACATATATCCGTAGAATCTTGATATCTTGGCCGTTGTAATCTGCACAGAATCTGTAACAAACCAATCCAAGTATATCCACATATATATTGATATTTGATAAGAATAACTACCGTTATTTGTCTTCCATCATTCCTGCAAAACAATCTATATTGTATAGATCAGGTGGAGTAATCACCACACATCTCAAACGGGCACCAAAGTGAACCTACACACAAGGGTTTCATCATAAGACTAATTGACAATAGGAAGAGTAGGGACTTATATGTTAGGTTCATGGATTATCATATAGTCGATATGGAACAAGTCCACACATCTCAACATTAGAAGCTCGAATCCGGGCCCAGACCGCTCAACCCGGGTCAGGTTTCCATTCGATAACTCCTTCCTCAGATGGGCCTGGCCTTTCTCTCATGGGGTGTAGTTAAGGCCCAGCAATATACATGAGTTCATGTTTTCTTTTCTTTGTAACTCTAAATATAAACATGTCAAAATGAATATTATATATTCTTATTTATAAAATACAAAATTTTAATTCTATAAACTACTGGTCATAAAACTTAAACTATTATTTACTAGTTAGGATCAATAATGACGTTAAAGTTTAAACCAAACACGATGGACAAGTAAATACAAGACTAAATAATTTGATTATTATATAGGAAGAAAAATCAATCCAAAGGTTGTCTTTCTGTACAACCCAAGAATCATTTTAAAAAAAAGAGGTAAAAACTCCGTTGATATCTTAAAAGTATTGGACTGTCGGAGAAACAGCCAGAAAATCCAAATTGAAGTGGAAAGGATCTTTATTTACACAAGGCGTCACTGATAAAATAGGAGGTTAGTGATCTCGACGAGATTTAGATGTTGTGCATGGGCATGGCAAGCAGATGGGCCAACTGTAAACACAATAAGTTACAGATCAGTATGAGGAATCAAGAATATTTAAGGGTAAATTAAGAGAATCAATGACAGGTTAGAGACGTCGAGGTGTCATTTCCGTAGAGGGAAGGTACATGTCTTGTCCTTAGCTGTGTATACTCACGTCCTTCCCCTTCATGCACAATTGTTCCACCAAATGCCAACTAACAATATCCGCTTTCGTTTTTTTATGATGAAGTCGAGTAGTCGAGAGGGCGGTGTACGAGAACGCGTCAATATGTTGGCATCTTGTAGATGAAACCGGTCGTCGAAGAACGTCATCAAAGATGAAAAGATGAAATCTTTGGTGTTTTGAGGGACATGAACATAGGTAGCGGGAGAAAACCAACCAAGAGAGTTTAAAGCGTCCACCTTTTAGTTGATTTAATGCACTTCTTCTTTTCATGTTGCCACATGAATTTCCAGATCCCAAAATGCAATTGATAACAACCGGGAGTCTCCTTCGATTTTAAATTTGTTAACTTTCAAATTTATCTGTTTATTCAAGCCTTTAATTAAGAACATTCCGAATAGGGTACATTTGGTGTTTTTTACGTTTTGTAGTTATGACCCGAGTTGGGGAGTCTCGAATGATAAATCCTAACGTAAAGGGTCCACTACTCAAGTTTGATCCGTCGTAATTTAATTTTGAGAAGTCGGATGGGTCAAATAGAGTAGGAAAGTAATTCGATATTAGAGAAGTCTAGTGATCAAGAAGGCATCATGGGCCATGTACTAGAATGCATCAATACGTTGGCATCTTGGGAACCGAATCGGTCCTCGAAGAGCATCGTGCAAGATGAAATCTTCGGCGTTTTGAGGGACATGAACACCGGCAGCGGGAGACAAGGACCAAGAGAGACTCAAGCGTCCACCTTTTTGTTGCCTTCCTCAAAACACGTTTAATATAAACTTATTCAAAAGAGTTAGGACCTGTTTCGTAACAAAAGATTAAGAAGATGAAGGAAATTATATAGATGAAAAATTAGGGAGATGAAATTGTTTAAGAGGATGAGTATGAAAATAAGTGAAATGAGTGTTTGGTAAAATCAATATGATTGTGTGTAAAATTACGAAAAAAGGACGTCATAATTTTTTTTATAGATAAAAGAGATGAAAAAAGAAAGAGAGGTAATCTCTATAATCAAAACTCATTACGAGACTTATTTCACCTTTTTAATTTTTATAATTTTAATTCCTTAATTTACGTACTTATCAAACGGAGGGTGGTAACATGTTGCCATAAAAATTTTCAGATCCCAAAATGCAATTAATAACAACCGGGGTGTCTCCTTTGATTTAAGTTTGCTAGTTTTAAAATCTATCGGTTTATTCAAACCTTCAAGAACATTCGGAATATTGGCTCCTCGTTTGGAAGCTTTCCACATTCCGTAGCTATGACTCGTGTTGTGAAAATTTAATTTAAAAGAAGTAATATGGGGTCAAATACAGTCGGCTTTTCCTTATTAAAATGATTGAATTCATCATTATTATATTTCTATTTTTATTCCATGTAATAGAATTTGCAATATTTAACCTAAACCCTAAACTTATGTTGAGGAGATATTTAATCCCCAAATCCGCCTAGCCGTCCCACGTTCAACTACGGATACCAATAACCAGACCTTCAATTTCAATCATTAAGCAAAAAAGTTGTACGCCATAGTCATACACACAACAATAGTTTAATAACAAAGATTTGAAATTTTGAGTGGACTAACATCTCATTCGGTCATTTGAGTCATCCCATCAACAAAGGATGAATTTCCTACCAATTATACAGAAAAATAACCAAAAATAATACCAACTATCAATATTGAACCGAAAATAATACGAACTTTGAAAATTACTAGGAACGATACAAACTATCGATGTATTTATCAAAAATAATACGTAATATATTTTTTGGCAAAAACGATACCTCCGGCGATGACGTGACAGCCGGAATGTTACATGTGATCGAATAAATGGGTTAATTGTGTGATGTAGATTTTATTTTTAAAAAAACAATTTAATAATATTAAAAAACATAAAATTATTATTTTTAAAAATTTAAATAATAATTTTTTAAAAAATTGTAGAAATATTTATTTTAAAAAAATAATTTTTTAAAAATAAATTTTGAAATTTTTTTTAATAGATTTGTAAAAAATGTAATAATATTTATTTTTCCAAAAAAAAATATAATATTTTTTAGAATATTTTTTTTAATTTATTTTTTTAATTTTTGTTTAAAATATTAATTCTAAAAAATAATTTGTAAAAAAAAAATTCGAATTTAATTTTTTTTTTTACTCTTCTAACCTAATCCCTACAGAATTTTTATCCCAAATTTTTTGTCAATAATTTATTTTCCTAAAAAAAATATTCGAAATTTTTTATAAAAAGAAATATTTTTACATTTTTTTTAAACGTGTTTAAAAAAATGTTCAAACTTTATTTAAAATTTTTTTTTTACAAAAAATATTTTTTAAAAAAAATTTGTACAAATGTTTTTTTAAAAATTATTATCTAAAATTTTAAAAGTATTAAATATTTTTTAAATATTATTAAATTGATTTTTTTGAAAAATAAAATCCACGTCACACAATTTTATGCATTTATTTGATGACATGTAACGGCAGTCACGTCATCGCCGGAGCTAAAGTTTTTGCCGGAAAAGTATGACGTATTATTATTGGTAAATACATTGATATTTTGTATCGTTCCTAGTAATTTTCAAAGTTTGTATTATTTTCGATTTAATGTTGATAGTTGATATTATTTTGGGTTATTTTTCTTACATTATATAGATTTCTTATATAGATTTCTTACAATTCTCTAATACAAATTTGTATCAGAATGTGTTAGTCACATGTTTTTTTTTTACAAATAGATAATATTTTCAAATCATTTTTTATTTTATGTTTTATATTTTTAAAATTTTGCTTTCTATTTTTAAAATTTCTACATATATTGATACCAACAACTCCATATAGTATAAATAATGATTACAGAAATGCACAACTGATTCAAAGTTTTGTAAATTTATATTGGTACAAAGTAATACACATAATAATACAAAGTTAATGCGTATATTTGACAAGAAATGTTTGTGTATATTCAAAGTAATGCACATATAAAATTAAAATTAAATAAAATAAAATATTTTTGGAAAAAAGTTGCACATATTGGTATATAAAATAATACACATATGAAATTAGAATTAGAAAAAAAATTACAAAAAAAACAAATAAATTTTTACATATTGGTAAAAAAAATCAATATGAAAATAAAATTCAAAAAAAAATTCAGATTATTTTTTTCAAAAATAAAATAAATATATAAATAAATATATGCTAGACACATATTTTCATTAACAATAACATAATATATATATATAATGGAAAGAAAAATAAGTGGTTTATATTGTTTTTTTCTCCTTATTGTAATAATTCTAATAAAATTATAAGTGTTTATTTTGTCATTGTTATGAAATGACTATTTCAGATTATAAATTAGTTAGGAGCCGCCCCCACCACAGGTCATAACGCACTCTTCGTACAACAAATTCACTTTGAAGTTGGCTTATTTGCTCGGCCAATCGTCGGAATGTGTACGAGATACCACTTTTTGTTGAAAAATACGTTCAAAAACCACTAAAGATATGCTAGAAGAGAGGAGATAACAATATTATATTAATATTCTAATAATAAAAATTAGAAAGGTAAAAAAAATATCATCCTTATAAACAAGTTATTTTAAAATTCATAATATACTTATGACTTAACAGTTGTGTACAAACCCATTAAATATACCGGAACCCCTAATGGTACAAAGTAATACACAATGATACAACAATTCACGTAGTATAAAAAAATCCTTTTTGATTTGCTTCGCAAATTGCCAGTCTGTTTGGTGAAGTACTTTGAGCATGCATCCTGCAGACAAGAGCAGTTCATATGTTCTTATTCGACCTTATCTACGCTTATTTTATTGAATGCTTCACTTTAAATTAATTTGTCTGGTTAAAACTAATTAATCCACCTGTAAACTTCTATATATATATATATATATATATATATATATATATATATATATATATATATATATATATATATATATATATATATATATATTTGGTTTAATTCTCGTATTTTATGCAATTTGTTTTTAATTAATATATTGGCAAATGCGGTAATTAAATCACTTTATTTAAAATCCTTATAATATTGTAAAATATATTTTTATCATCCGGTAGGGTTCTAGTGTAAGATATGTGAATCTTGTTTTTATCCCTAAACTAAAACTATGATGACTACTTTAAAATCAATAATTTTATAATTGTGTTTGACATATCATATTTGAATTACTCCCGAATTGACATATGACATAAATTACTTCAAACGTAGGCATGTTTAGTAACGTGATTTTGGGGTTTATTTTAGATTCGTGGTTTGGAATCTAATGAGACAAGGTTTTGTGAGCTTCCAACGCTTTGTCGCAAATGAAATTCTTTATTTGCCGGTTCACATTTAATCATTTATAGAGATCATTCATCTCCACCAATTTCGTTCCAATTACCTTCTCATTCGTGTTCACAAAACATATATGCTCTCATTTGTTCTTCTTAAAAAATATTCACATCACAACAATGTCTTTTATGGTTGAGTGCAGAAGAAAAGAAAAATAACCCGTATGAGAAAGTAAAGGTCTAACTCTTACTCCACATACAAAAATGGTATAACCATCAATTTTTACGCTTTTTTTTTTTGTGTGTGGGTTGAATCCTCCATTTCTCCAATTGTGATCGTACATAAATTATGGTCGTTCACTCGATTTTTAGGGTTTTGTGTTGCTTGGGTCGATTTTTAAGGTTTTTGTATTTTTCCGTGCATTACTGTCTTTTATTTTCAATTTACGTTGATTGAAATATCGATTTGAATGAGATTTGTAGAGTTTTTGGTTTATTGATGCATTCTTGTAAATTCTCGACTTATCTGGTTATGTCATTTATAATTATGATTTCATGTTTTGATACACAACAACATACATATGTATAACTTGTGATCTTTTTCTTATGTATAATTTTCTATTCACAAGTAGTTGTGATTTCATGTTCATATGTGTAGCTTGCTAGCGTGTGATATGTTCATATTTATTATCGAGAAAATTGGTGGAATATGGCCCTTTTTGTTTAGTATAGATTAACTAGGCCCCTAGTAATATTCAACAAAAATATAAAGATAAATAAAAGTATTAAGGAGATAAATTAGGGAGGTTGTTGTGTAGTTTAATAAATGCACAATAATAAACTACCTTAAATATTGAAACGGATTTAAAAAAAAAAAGGAAAACGAATGGGAGAGATTCTCACAATTTATATATGAGTGGTTACATCCGTCAATCACAAACACAATCACCGCTGCTTTACTCTCATTTTCATCTCCATTGAAGGAAGATTCAAGGTCTCATCTTTCTCCCTTCTAGGTATCATCTTTCTCTCTTCCATTTCGTATCTACTTTATTCTCCATTGAAGTCGATGCAAGTTATCGTTTCTATCCCGCTCCATTAAAGGTTATTGAAGGTCGTTTATATCCATCTCCATTGAAGGCCGCTCAAAACCTCTTCACAAGTTATCGTCTTCTCCAACTACAAAATAGGTACATTTGCTAACTCGGATTTAAGTTTCTTGCGACATATTACAGGATTATGTACCCGATTTTGCTAAATCAAACATTATGTATCACATGTAGTTACTAATAAATATTATGTACTAGTTATGCATCACACATAGTTGCTGATAAATATTATGTACGCTTTATTTTAATAAAGCAAATAATGTAGTTGATTGTCACCGTATTATGTAACAAATCGATCTATATCAACGAACTTCGAAGGACACAAGGGCAGAAACAATAACGTCCAATTTTTATGATTAATGGCTCTTCAGATGATATCCCCCAATTAAAGGAGATTGTTATCATTTATTTCCTTGTTTAACGGTTTTCAAATATAATTACAATCTTTAATTACGTTAATTGATAGACTTAAATAGGATAGAGAAAGATTTTGAGTATCTGCAGAATATTTAATATTATGTATAATAAATCTTTTTAGTAAAATACACAGGGGCCTAGTTTTCAACATATAAACAAAAGAGTCTAGTTTATACACCTTACTACATAAACTGTATACTTAGTCAACTCATCCTTTATTATTTGGTGTCAATTCAGTTATGATTTCATGTTGCTTGCATTTGTTTGGTGTCTTCCATGTAGTATGTAGTTTTGGACTTTGAAAATACAGTGATTGTGTATGTGTGTGGTTCACATGACGTGTTTATGTTTGTGATTTAGGATGGAACCCTTATATTTACGTGTGATTCATTGTACATGAGTCATCAATGTTGTATAGTCACGACCGAGACGGACATAAAAAGAAAAGGTTAACCGTTGTCATTGATTTGGGCAATCCGAATTTCATCGGATCGAGCAAAACGCACGTATAATTGAACAAAATTTTCACCATGCTTGTGTCGGTTAATTACATAAAATGAAGTAGATTATTGTACGTAGGTATTTTCATAGGTGTGTATTTAATATATAAGCTTACCATTTCTCAGAAATTAAGAATTCATATAATGAAATTAGTTTGAGGATTGATCTACTAGGGAATCTTGTGCATAAGTTTGAGGTGCTCAACTAATTTTGAAAGTTTCTTATTGACCAATTACCATTTTTTAAAACATACAATATTTTAAATATTTTAGTTTTTTTTCTTTTATTGAAACATATTTTTAATGTAGTTCATGATCAAAATGAGCAATATAAGCTTTATTTACATAGTAAAAGTTAGATTAACAAATCTCATAAGAGTCGTGTACTAGAATTGGATTTAAGCACCAAATATAATCAATTTAGTTGGTGTATTTCAATATTTTATAAAAAAAAACCTCTTAAACCCGTGATTATTGAATTTAAAGTAGAAACAAATTTATACCCATCTTGTGAAAATTATTTTATAAAAATTGAAATAATAAATCATTTAGCAAGACCGGTATGATAGGATAAACGGAGCATCAACTAACTCCAAACTGAAGACTAATTAAACAAATTAAAAGAAATTAGCGATAATGTAATTGTGAAGCCCTTTCCTTTACTACCCGATCGCACATATCATACAAAAATATTTAAATATTTTGTATATAATTTATATTCTATATATATAAAAATATTAATCATATTATAGGTTCAGTCGAAATATTAGTTGTCAAATATAAAGAAATATAATAAAACTTAAACTAATAATAATTGAGTCCATAACCATTATAAAAGCTCAAGTATTTTAGGTCAACTCTTCATTTCTTTAATACTAAGTAACCAACTAATACTTTACAAATTCACGGACTACGAATTTGGTTTTGGCAAACCTTTTATAAATTAACTATTTTAACCCGTATACAACTTTAAGATAAATTATTTTTATATATAGTAAATTCTTATAATATTTAATATCATATACCTACAAAAATATACGAACAAACCATCCAAACACCACAATCATTGATCACACTTATGATATATATAACCTACCTACACATTCCCATCAATGTACGGTGTACCAAATCCTTGAACACAAAGACATACTTTTTTCTTCTTAAACCTATCCCATCTTTGTCTTCAAGGATCTACAAAAATGTTGAAGAGAAAGATGATTTCCATAAGGAAACTCGGCCGAAAAGCGAGTCAAGATCAACCCAACTCGAGTCGAGAAGCTTTGCTTGCATCCGAAGCAACATCGTCTAATGATAGTTACGGGTCTCTTCCATCTTCTCCGGCCTTGTCGTCGACATCATCATCGCCGAGCAAGAAGACCCCATCTGGGTTCTTTGTAATTTATGTAGGTGAAGAGAAGGAGAGATTTGTTGTGCCGACAAGCTATCTATCACATCCTCTCTTGAAGATTTTGCTTGAGAAAGCGTGTGATGAATTCGGGTTTGAGCAAAGAAACGGACTTGTTCTTCCTTGCAGTGTTTCGACTTTCCAAGAGGTGGTGAATGCTGTGGAAGGGTGTCATGGGAGATTTGATGTTGCCAAGATTTTAGAAGAGTTCGAGTAGATATTATACTGTTGATTAGGCTGTATTTTTGTGGGTTTTGTTTGTAAGTTAATTTGTGCAGTATATGAAACTCTAATTCCATGTGGGGCTATTTTCTGACTCGGTTCGGGTATTTTGGACCGAACCTAGATCGAAAATCCTCATTGGTTTAAGAGTACATGGTCTAGGTCAAGACCAAGGAGGCGTTTTCTGGTCCGGTTCATACCGGTGAACAGCCCTAGCACCGTGGATCAAGATTGGTCTAAGTGTCTAACAAACTTAATTGGTGTGTTTTCTTTGTGTGGTGCATTGTAATAGAGAGTAGTTTTGAGAGAGGAGTGGGTCACTCTTTACTGGACCGATGGGTTTTATAGGAAGATGCGTAAGGCCCAATTTTCATTTCCCCATTCATTTTTGTGTCATTCCTTACTGGTCCTGCTAGTCCAGAACAGTATCTGTCTCGCGGTAACATACTAACACGTTCAGAATCTAAGACGGATCACACAACACACGGGTCTCATCGGGAAGTTTAAAGCAAAACTAATTAGGAAGTCGCAACTTTGTTTGTCTAGCACTAGAGTGTTCCAAATCTAAATATCTCGTGCTTGGCTACGCCGTTCCCCTGAAAATGGGTAGTGATCGACCCAAGGTCATAGCCTTAATACGTTTCTCCTTATCATATTCCGTAGGATTCATCTCTTTCTAGTCGATGTGGATACCAATATGACTTTTTCTCAAGTTTTTGCCTCAATTGCAACCAACTTCGGGTCTCCGTTTCTCATTTAAATGAAACTCAAATTTAACGTATGAATATATATACCACAAGCAAGAGTTTGCGTAGACGAAACCAAAAATACCACTTTTCGGTATTGATAATGATTGGAGTTCAACAGAATGCCCGAAAAAGTGTCCGACACACCATGTATTATACCCATGTGCCATTCTTAAAAATTAGATACAACAATAAATGTATCAAGATAGAGAGGGTAACATCATGGAATGTTCTTGTTTATGAAAATCCGTTTCCATAATTACCCTCCTATAACCATTATGTCAGACCATCTCGAGATCACGTAGAACTCTCCATAATCCCGTCATGGGTAAGACACCATCAATAAATTTGAAAATTACATAACACCACCCACAAACATCTCATCCCATACAATTTATTCAACGAACAACAGTAGAGAAAACAAAGAGATTACACAACTTATTCAATGAGATTCAGACAAAGAGTTGGTAATCATTTAACAAGCCTCGACCAAAATCCTCTTCATATGATCAATGAGCCCCACCATCTGCTCCCTAGAGTGCAACGGTCCGGGGTAAGCGCAACCGCAGTCCAACCCTCCGTCTCGAATCGTTCCGAAAAGCGCGAGGGTGGGCCCCACCCCGTGAACGGATGAGCAAACCATGTAGTCCTCGACACCGACGCCCTCGTAGTCATTGTCGGTGTTGTGAATGACAACATCCTCGAAGACCGAGATGAAGGAGGTCCGAAGAGCGGATGATGTGGTCAACCCCGGGTTCTCAATAGCTCGACACATAAGAAAGGTAAGGTCAGCCATGTCGGAGAAGTTCTTGTTGTCGCTTTTGGCGACGTTGAAGGACTCGTAGGCTTTCTTTGCCAGTTGCCACACCTGCTCCTTCCCGTTTACATCGTGCGTGTTCACGATGGCGGAGTAATAGAAACCTGCATATCATATCGTATCATCCATACATGGATTACGTACGACTTTACTGTCATGTGATTATCATATAAATTTTATGGATACAAATGCGACACATACACTGAACCATATAAAGTGCAATAAATGAGATTAGATAAACTTTATATATATGTGAAAACAAAATTTCGAACCTACATGTTGTACAATCTATTAATGTGTTTACCACTTGACCACATGGACATGTATCCTTTTGTATGCATCATAAATAAGGTATATAAATATCATACTGAGGTTTAAATGTTATAGTAATCATCTACCAATTATACAATTGGTACTCTTTCATTTATTATTTATATTTTTCAAATATTATATATTTTATTTTTGTAAAACTCTTCATATTTTATCATTATTTTAATATAATTTTTAGTTTTTTTAATACGTGTGATTTGTTCTCTAACACCAAATAGTGAGAACTAAGGAAGTTAAAGATTTGAAGATTTGTATTACCGACGACGTCGTTGGTGAGGGGAGGCTGGAGAAGAGATCGGCAATCGACAAGAGTGGCAACGGAGTACTTCTCCGAATGACCTTCGGGAGGACGCTTGCTACGTCGACCAGCCATCAATGCTGCAGCAGCGAGTGCTCCGCACAACTTTACATCCCTCTTTCTACACTCCTGCAATATCCATTACAACCCGGATCCGGATGATTATGTGAAACAATTTCATTCTTTAATCGGGTCGAACATTATTTACCTCGAGAAGCCTAGCGGTGACATCGGGCTCGAGTCGGAGTCTAAGAAGCTTGGTACGGCGCGTGGAGCGCGTGTCAACAAAGTCAATATGCGACAGTCGTAAGGCATTCAAAGAGTAGCCAAGCATGTTCACCCCACGTGCCAAAATCGATCTCTTCCCCTTCCCACTTACCGGGATATATTCTTCAATCCCCATTTTAACCTCGCCCTTCCCCCCAATTTCGATTTCTGCCCCTCGCCTACATATCCTCACCAAATCCCTCAGCACCGCCTCCCCCGACGTCCGATCGCACACTGCGGTGTGCGCCTTCAACACCACCGTCCATTTGGAGCCCTATCGTAGTATTCACGGAGAATCACAACAGAACACTTGTTATTTTTCGGTATTTTTAGAGGTTACACGGCAAATCAATTATTGAGGTTCACAATTACTTAGCAAAATTAGTGAAATAAGGCTACATAACACATTTACTCCGTGTTACATCTAATCAAAATAATCAAGGTTTTTCCTTAAAAAAAAATAAAATAATGAAGGGCTTGGTTGGATCGCAATTAAGGGCTTGATTGGATCGCAAGTAAACTTCTGAGTTCTGACAAGCACAAAACCAAAGAACTAGCTATAAAATATAAATCATGCGTTTAGTTCACCCTTTTTAATGAAAAAAAAGACTTTATATCTTTAAAAATCAATTCTTTCAGAAATTTTAATCGACCATAATTCCGATATTATGGAACACGTCCTTTACATGCTCATTTTCAGCTAAAATATATTGTTTGTATATCAATATTAATACGTATGGTAATTAATTTTTGAGAAATCTGATTTTAAGAAAAATGATATTTAATTCATCAGAGGTGTAACCTAATTAATGCAATTAATATTGAGTTGCTCTATTGAGAAAGTAATGCTCTTCTTTTGATATATTAATTATATAGTAGTACATTTTAATATCCTAGATGATTTTTAGTTAAATGTATTGAATAAAATATTTATATATATATATATATAATCCCCCACCCCCAAAATCTACCACTTACAAGT
>BSUD01000006.1:14731906-14744521 GCA_033239045.1 Fagopyrum esculentum | reverse complement strand
TATATACACATGTAGATGGGATAAGTATAGGAATTTTAAACTCAAAATTAATTTACTTTTTTTATGGAAAATTATGAGGCCAAATTTTATTTAAGATACAAATAAAATTTTATACTTTAATTATTGTTTTTACCATAATTTTTTTTCCTTTCCTCTATAATAAAATTTATTTAAATTAAATATAACAATATTAAATAAGAGTATTTATTTTAAAAAATAGTAGGACAATTTTGATAACTAGGCTTTTTTGAAAAACTATAATAGTAACTAGGCTTTTTAATGTTTTAATTAAATAAATATATCCCAACCTTTTGTATTTATACTCAAACTTTACACACTCTTCTCTCAAGTGGTACATTTACTAAACACAAAATTAGAAAAGTCTAATAAACCAAATTGTTTCAAAATAACATGCTATATGTAAAGACGGATAAAAAGATGTATACTACCTCCAGCTCGTACACCGTCGCCTCAAACAGATCACAGCCATCCGATTTCGATCTTGAATTCTTCTCCCAAGGGTTGAGGTTTAATTCGTGCTCTATGAGCTTATGGAAGAGTGATTCGCCACAAGCGGGTTCACTGTAGTCATCCAACACCCTCAGCGTTGACTGGATGTCAAATGATTTGACCGAAAGAGTGGAGAAGCTAGGTGTGACGAACGAGAATTTGCGGGTGCTGGGATTAAACTGCAGCTTGGTTCTGAGAATAGGATGGGAATTTTGGAGTTTGTGGAGGGCATTTTGGAGAATTTGCAGGTCTAGAGGTTTAGAGACGAGAAGGGCTAGCACGGTGATGCCGGTGCCTCCCGGTACTGCCCGGCACCAGCTGTGCTCGGTGAGTCCTACTTCCCTTGACTCCATCGTTGCGACTTGCGATCTCCTTACAGTGGAATATAAGGTTGATCCATCTATCAAGCTTATATAAAGAAAGAAATTAGGGTAAATTATACAAGACCACCTTTGTAATATATATATTCCATAAAATCACCTAAATTTTGAAAAATATAAATCATAACCCATAACTTATGTTTTTCTTTTTGAAGAATAACCGTGATTCTTTTTGTGCTTAACAAATGTTTCAGAAAATATAAATCATAACCCATATTATTGATCCTCATTTACCTATTATTTAATATTGGTAATTTTATATTATTGATCATCGTTTGAGTTTTATTCAAAAACAATAAGTGTTCATAGTTATAGCTGCAGTTTGAAATTTTAAACTTATAAAACTTGTTTTTTTACTGCACTAAAAACTCCAAAAAAAAGAAACGGAATGAAAATAAATCTAGTCTATACGTATATCGTTGCACATGAAATTGTTTTTAAAGTCATTCCTCGTGGTTTGAGCTAATTAGAGTACAACTTGATTATTTAATATACTCTATTTGGATGCAAAATAGGGAAAACAAATGCATTTTGCATGAAATTGCAAATAATAATTTCAAAATAATTCAAGAACACGGTACACATATGGACTAAATCTATTTTCATTTTATTTCCGTTTTCGGAGTTACAACCAAATGGGGGCTAAATTCATTGCATACTCTTGATATCTTTGTTATTGCAAACAAGAATGGTAGTTTTTTCATGGCTTTATAATTAACAAGTTATATACATTGACGATAATCTTTTATTTATATCATCGACATACACAACTTGATATCTTTCTCTCATTTCACGCAAAAGCTTTATCCCCTTAGAGAGAGAAAACACTAAAGCTCCATTGGAAGATCTAAATAGTGTTATACTAGAGTGTGTTACTCTGCGAAGTAACTAGGCTATTATAGCTAGGTTAAGAGTTGGAGCTAGATCGTAGCATTATCTACAGTGAGAGAAGAAGGAGATTTCTTCTAGTTTGTATCTAGGACTCTTTGAAGCTGATAATAGATAGTTAGATCCTACGGATACACCTTGGGACGGAGAGTAGGCTATTTAGAGCCGAACTTCGTAAACATATCCCCGTGTCAATCTTTTCAATTCCGCACCATATATACTTTACTGTGACTAACTTTGTTTTGCAGGAGCAAGAAGCCAAGACCCTTGAAATAGAGTTTTAAAGCCCTTGAAATCAAAGTTTCACTAGAAACACATATTGACATCAAGGCCCTTGGAAGTAGTTTGAAGGCCTTGAGATTTAATTTGCGAAAAGTTCTCATACTCTATTCAACCCCCTTCTAGAGTATTATTTATTTTATTTATATCACCTACCGGTTCTTCACAAACATTTCATTCCAACAAGATAAAGCAATGATGCGCTCTACCGTTGAGCTAATAGCACATCGTGTGGGCCCCATTAGTATGTTAATCATTATCAAAAATATTACTCGTGCAAGACATGTGATATGAACGAGTTAACCTTATATACCGGCCACGCTTAACTCGTGCAAGACATGTGATATGAACTAGTTAACCTTATATACCGACCACGCTTAACCCATGTGCACCAACTGATCACTTATAAATACCAACTAAACGTCTTCGCAAACTCATGCTTATTAAGAGCTTGATTAGTCGTTTGAATTAAACAAACAAAATTCTAATGATTAAAAATAATAACAAAATATAATATAATTTTTTTAATGAATCAAGTATAAATGAATATAGAAATTATTATTTCATTTTCTTAATTATTGTAGTTTCATTTGAAATAGACAATTTTAACGTGAATAAACAATTAAACATTGACCCGTTATTTATGATCAAAGAAAATGAAGAGTATATATATCTAAAAAGAAATTTATCATTGCGGGATCTCAGTTTGATGAATCATGATAACCATCAATTTGATACATCATATTGTTGTTGGGTTTTTTTTTGTTTGTTTGTTAGAATGAGGTTTGATACCCTCCGCTTCTCATTGTATTTTATATGTATGAAAATAACAGATGAGTAGTATGCTAACGGAAAAAGTCTGACCCCTTACATTATCAATAAAAAAAAGTTTAGAACACCCTCCAACGGGTCACAAAGTACAAAAAAACCCTCAAAGGCAAGTTTGTAGAAAAACTAGCAAGATAATCCATCATTCTATTAGCTTCGCGGAAAATATGACGTACCTGAACAAGTCAAGTTCTATTAATCAAGTCAAGGCACCTACATGCTAGACTGGAAATAAGATGATGACGGGACGGAAGTTGTGCGATAAGGTTAATAGCTAACTGAGAATCATACTCTAAGATTACCGAACGGTAACCCATGTCCCAAGCCAGCTACAAACCATACACAAATCCCTAGAGCTAAACCATTGGAACCATACCGATTCCAAGATTGACTCCAAAACCCCGTAATCATGCCCTTTTCAAAATCCCCAATAAGACCTCCCGCCTGAACGAGACCATCTGCACGCTTCGCCCCATCCATACTCTCCTTTACACTATCCCGTGGAAGAGGGGCCCAATTAACTAACCATGCACACCAATCGCCCAAGAACACCTCCACCACCACCAATTCCCTTTGTCCAATCAATATTATACTCCCTCGTCCTCGCGAGCACAAATCCTCGACAACCATCACCCTCTCCAAGCGGCCTTGAAACACCCTCTCATTGTGTCATTCCATAATCACCACAATACTAATGCAAAAAGCTCGCTCCACAAAATATTATCATCGACAAAAGGGAAAGAGAGAAGGTTACATCGCAACCATAATGCAAAAACCATCGTCAAGAAACCATAGAGTAAAGATAAACCCACTCATGGACTTTCATCGTTCAAATAACCAAGTAAAGTTGGTCTTCACCGTGTTGCAACTCCAATGCACCCTGCATGAAAGAATAAGCATATGCTAACGTATACCCTACATGAAAGAATAAGCAAAAACTAGCGTATACATACCTGATGGTGTGAGTGCCCAACCTACTTCATCCCGAAGACCAAACACTTTATCTTGAGATTGTAATCTAAATGTTAGTAAGATATAATTATTAAGCTTACATCAGTTGCCACTACGAGTTTTGATCCAAATTGAACGAACGAAACTTAATGTATACACAATATACCTATACTTTGAAAAATTGGATAAGGTGATGCGTTAAACAACAAACTAAGCCACATCAACATTCAATTAAAAATGTATATTAATATAATATAAACTAATATTTATCTTGTAAACATGAAAGGTTAGTAAACTATATACACTTTTGTACTTTAAAACTTAAGAGTATCATTACTCGTTCCTACATAGACAAAGTATATTTTGAAAAATATGAGGATAAAATTTTAATAAAAATATATATTATATGCGTAAATCATATACATGCTAATGCTAACCTATATTAATTTGGTTTTCGATCATATAGAGATAACACTCTCATGAAAATTTTGGATACGTCATAAATGTCAAATCACGATTATCAAATGCATGACAAACTACATGTGTTATTTTACGTGTATTAGTCTCTCAAATACATGCTTTGGTGGTGCAACCTAAATCCTAAACCGTAAAATTAAAATGATAAATAATATAACACTTTATCTTGAAATCGTAATCTAAATGTTAGTAAGATATAATTGTTTTAGTTACACTAGTTTGTACTATGAGTCTCGATCCTACTTGAACGAATGAAACCTAATGTATACACAGTATAACTTTACTTTCGCAAATTTGTATTAATTTTTTTAAAAAAACTAAAGTTTTCTTCTTTCTTTTTTTCTCGTGTTTTTTTATTTATATAGTTAAACAAAGTAACAATTTTGTTTATTTTATGGTCTAATTTCACATTTATTATCCGTGTTAACATGTTTGTCAAATTCCTAAAAGTTAAATGGGGATGGGGATGAAGATTTTTACAGGAAAAAGCATAAAAATTTTAAAATGGGGAAAATTAAACAGGGATGGGGATTTCCTGATGGGGACGAAAATCCGACGGGGACGAATATGCGACGGGGACGGGGATGAGGACAATTCTCAATACCCGAACGGGATGGGGATGAGACGGGGGGGCATTATACTTAACAAGGATGGGATGAATAGGGTACTCCTTGCCCCAAATTCGGCCCATTAACACCCCTACTACCCCCAAGCATATGAGTCAGTCATCTCGAATCGCGTACGAGGTTGATCACTCATGACCGTTGGTAGTCTTATTGATTACCAACACCGCTCCCATCTTCAACATCAAATATTGGGATGCTAGTGTAGTTGCCGGTGTGGATGAGTCAAGGAGGAGACGTGTGGTGGCCCTATTAATGGCATGTACTTGGATGGAGGTGTCATGTAACTCGGCCTCAGCTTGCATCATCTCAAATGTGGCGCTCAACCACTCTACGCGTTGATGTATGCTCCATGGCGTCTCACGTGACTCTCCGTCTATCTGAAAACCCATCAAAATAGTCACATCATGGATGGTGATCATCATCTCATCCCAAGGGAGATGAAAAATGTTGGTCTCCAAGTGCAACGCTCGACAAAGGCATGAAAGAGCACTTGATCAACCCCGGCGAAGCCAAACGTCTCTAGATCAGTCAATCCATTCCGGATAGCCAGAGCAAACAATGCCTCCAGGTCATCACGATCACGGCGCCATTAGACAAATCTATCATCATCACATTTTTACGTCCTTCATTTGAAAAAATAAACGTTTAACATGAAAAAAAACCAATTGTTGTTATTCATCGACGTAATCTAGTAACATACCTCGCTCATCCATATAGAGGAAGTCATATGATCGGCGTACCCAATCAACAAATTTGGAATCCTAGGGTGTCACTCCCTTAGCGAACACGAGAAGTAGAAGGTGATGGCCCAAGATAAGCTCCGGGTGCATGGGTCTAAGTGTGGGATAAAGAGGGTGCGTGAGAAGAAGAAGAAGAAGAAGAAGAAGAAGGTGTGTGAGATGGAGGGGTGCGTGAGAAAGAGAGGGTGCGTATGAAGGAGTGAAAGTAGAAGTAGGGACAGGAGCAAGAGGTGAGATAAAGGGAACCAAAGCATCGGATGAGGGATTAGATGAGGCAACGGCAGGAGCAGGAGGTATACAAATGGTGTTCTCATTGTTTGACTCAAATCGAGCCTCTCAACAAGGAAGTGATCCGAGTTCAGTAGAAGGGGGCTTAGATGGGGAGGGAATAAAAGTGGGATCCATAGTAGGCTCAATATTAGTAATAGGTCGTGGTCGATGTTCGCTCCAAACGGTGTGTGCAAGCTTTAAATTTATAACCCAAGATGTATGCTCAAAATAAGGATGCGAACCCGCAGTGTACGGGTCAATCGTAGTAAAAGCAAGAATTCAGGGTGTCGATCTCAGGGACTTAGGTGAAACAAAACCAATATAGGTAGTCAATGCAACTAATAACCACAAAAGCGATTAAAGTAATCAAAGATGATAAAAAGTCAATTAAGGAAATATGCAATTCTAGGGATTAAAGCATCTAGTTGTGATTCCAACTCAAGATCTAAAGATAAGCGGACAAAGCTGAGATTTTGCAAAGGGAAGGTGTTACTTAAGTGGAATAGATCACCGGGTAAGTCTCACTACTCACAATCCCAAGCCAAAGAACCTATCACCGGGTAAGTCTCAAGTTACTAAGGAAAGGAATTATAATCTCAAACCGACACACCAACTAAGGGAATAGAATCAACCTTTACCGGGTAAGTCTCAGGCTAACTCACAAAGATGGGATGAAGGCACACTCAAATCCCAATAAAGGATAAACCTTTATTACCTACACTTATGATCTTGGGTAGACAAACAAAGGAATCACCGGGTAAGTCTCATCCTAGGCTTGCATTGAACCAGGAAAGGTGTAATAAGAATAGGATTTGGCAAACTCTAACACTTAACTCTCAGTTTCGGATCAGAAAGGTCACCTCGGTCAGACGAGTTCCACCCCGGCCGAGATGTACATCGACGGAACGAGATGTTCTAGGGTTAAGGTTAAAGACTCGAGCTTTCCGGGTCCTACTGGAATTTAAGATTATTCTATCATTGTTTTTCCCACAACTTTCAGTCAATCACCCTAGAATCACACAAATAAATTAGCCACTCATCATCATGAAAGCAATAATCAAATATATGGGAAGAAAGTGAATATTTGAACACAAAAACCTTAAGAACAAGACTTCAATAACTGAATCAAATATCACAAATAAGTGTTCCTTGGTTTACAAATCCAACAAGACAATCAACAAGAAGGGATTCTAAGAAAGTCTTACAAAACCCCTTAAAAAACTATGACAAGCTATCAACTTCCTTCCTTCAATCTCCCTTCAATCTTCCAATGCTGCGATGGTAGCGGGTTTTCGGTGATGCGCCGATGCTGAATTGTGGAAAATCAAGCCCTTTTTACAGGAAAACTATCTTCCAAAGATAAAATATCTTGAAAAGTTATTATCCTAATAAAAATATATCTTATCTCCTAAAATAAATCTCCAAAATATATGATCTTCCTTCCAGAAATTCAGCCCAAAAATATAAGATCTCTCCTTCCAAAAATAAAAGATCTCAGCCAAGAAAAAAATATATCTCCGCGTCAGAGTATTCGCCTCGGTCGAGACGCTCCTCTAGATCACCTCGGTCGAGATGACTCTGTGGTCAACCGAGGTGTCTCTAAACTGAATTTGAAATCTCTTAAATCTGGTCCAAAGTAAATCTTTAATTCAATTTCATGCTTCCTGAATTCTTCTTTCAGCTCCCGAATGTAGCTCCAATGATTCCTTAGCTCTTTTAGCTCCATTTTAGTCCAAAATGTGCCATTTTACCTACGATTACAACGAAACTTGGTGTAGACCTCGATTCCCGCAAAGGTAGATGAAACGACAATGTAATCACATAATATACATTCAAACATGCAGATTATTGAAGATAAAACGTCTAAACAGCCCCCCCGTAAAGAATATAATATTTTTTTTATTAGATATGAAATTTACAAATATAACATATAAATAAAAATAAGTTATGGAAAGTTATATTTTCTTTAACCTTAGCATAAACCGGGCCGGATTATAGAAAAGTAAAACATAAAATTTAGCTAAAAAGGGTGGGTTCGGTTTTGAGCGGTGAAAGAATTAATGAGGATTAAATGTTGTATGATTGTATCCATCGAAGTCAGTCCGAAATAACATGCCCACATTCAATACACACTCAATGTGGTCCAATAACAACTACTAATCTCTCTTCTTCTTTTTTTTTTTATTCTATCTGTTAAATAGAGATAATGTATTTTAAATTCCATACCACTTTACTTTTAATCTACTATAAACATTTTCTTAGTTCATTATTGATAACGTTCCGCCTTCGTCGGCTTTTAATTTTTTTTATTCTATATTAGTTCAGTTTTTGGATCCCGATTGATCTAATACAACTTAGTCTTAGGTATTTAAAATAAAAACTGATTATATATATATATATATATATATATATATATATATATATATATATATATATATATATATAAGTTTTAAGTCAAAATAGAAAGAAAAAAACAACTAGTAACAATTGTTTAATAATAACATATATTTGTTCATCTAAAATTTATTTAAATATATTCAAAATTATTCAAGTATATTAGAAAGTGTTCAACTATATTCGAAATTGTTCAACTATATGACAAATTATTCAACTGCATTCGAAATTGTTCAATTATATTCAAAATTGTTCAACTATATGATCTATTGTTCAAGTATTAATTTATATTTTCAATTGTTCCACTATATGACCAAATACCTGATATAGTTGAAGTTGAAGATGAAAAAGGAGAAGGAAGATGAAGGTGAAGAGAATGAAATAAATTGGTTTAGTGATTGGTTGGAAGAAAATTATTGAGGGAATGAAATAAATTATCATAGGTAAAATGACAAAAATAGGTATGCAATAAAAAAAGGGGTGAGTTGGTTAAGTATACCTTTTTTGTCATTGTAGCGTCAAGTATGATCTTTTGTTTATTAGGTGACAAACTATGTCCCTCTTATTTATTTATAAAAATTAATAATAAGTGTTAATTAGTAATTTTAATTTACTTAAGTACATTTCCAATCGATTTAATAAAGTTCAAGTCCATTTAGGCTCACTCGAGTTACACAATTCAGGCTCACTCGAGTTACACAAGCCCATACTCAATCCAAAATACATATTTTATAGTTAGTGAGTTTAACTTTGGGTGACATCCCCTACTTCCGACCCTTATACCAGCTAGACTAATTAAACTTTGTGTATCCTCTTATTGATACATAATGTTAATACACAATTTTAATACACAGTGTTAATACATAATTTCAATTACACAATGTTAATGCACAATTTCAATTACAATGTAAATTTATGTAGTTAACAAACTCGATCAATTTTCAATTACACAAGTTTTGTTTGTTTACATAAAGTTGAGTTACACAATCTCAAATGAGTTGCAAAACCCAAAAAGTTCGTCATTTACACAAGTTCGTCATTTACACGAGTCTTTCATTTACACAAGGTTTGGTTACACAAGTCTAAACTCATCAAGTTATCAAGACCAATTATAACTATAAAAAAATGTAGGCAATATCCCGTATTTATAAAGTTAGGTCAAATTTTGTAATTAAATAAATTGGGCCAATTGGGGAACTTTTAAACTCTGAACATTTCCTACAATTAAAAAATATGGGTCATTTTTAGTAATTATTCAATTATGGGAACATTTGCAAATTTTAAAATTTGGGCCAATAGTATAATACAAAAATTAGGGTTTTTATTGTAAATTATCACAAAACTAGATCCGCCGCATGCTAGGGTTTCCAAAAATGCAAGTGAGTTGATAATGGAAGCTAGTCGATATTAGGCTCAACGACGGACCAGTTGCGTCCGTCTTTGTCACTAGGTTGTACCTTCCTCACTCGTGGTGCCTCCTCCCACAACTCATGACTCGCCTGCATCTTTATGTTCTTGTCCCCTCTCTTGAAAATAAGAGTAGTGAAAACGTTGCGTTCAAATCTGGAACACATGACTCGACTATTGCTTCCTATTGTTGTCCCCACGGCTCATGACTCACCTACTGCTTCGTCACTAGGGTACACCTTCCTCGCTCGTGGTGCCTTATCCCATGGCTCATGACTCGCTTGATGCGTTTTTGATCTAGAATGTACGATTGCTGGACTGGGAAAAAAACCCGGAAAAAATATAATAAACCTAGCCTGCAAATCCATGTATGGCGAGGACAACGTGACGGCAACGATGAAGAAACTCCGGGAGATTGTGGTGTTTGCAAAAGCCTGCAGATCCATGGTTGAGTCTTCTCATTTCGTTCATGCTCTTCGGCAGCGGCACTAGGTTTAATCTGCAACCGCAATTCACGAAGGCTTGTTCTGCAACCGCGGGCGACTGCGGTGGTTGCAAAGACCTGTTTTGCAATTGCTAGCTCCATGGCGGTAATAGCAGTGGCGGTCTCCTCCAACTACTTCGTCGGATATAGAAACCCTAATTGATGGCATGGACAAACGCATGAGACAAGTAAACCCTAACTGACGGCTGGGTGATTTTATAGATTTTCTTTATTTCCAATTTACCCTTTGACAATGATAATTTCCAGCGGTCGTTTATTATCCTATCAAAGTAAACTCCTAGCTCAATACTAACACAAATATAATGATTAAGTAGAGGTCGAACCCATGAGAGTGATAGAATAATAAAAGATCAAATGAGATTAAATTATCAATTATAAGTAACAGGAGGGGTTTGTGATTATCAAAGTGACAAGATAAAAGCATATGAAATAAGCAAAGATGGTGATAATATTAAGAGAGAAAAAATTGCCACACTTAGTTAGATATCCACTTTCACACAATTTGGTTAATTCTTTTTAGAAGTCTTCAAGTATTTGTTCTCATCTTGATCTTACGTATATATTAAGCCAACCCGCCTTAAAATAACTTAACAAGTTCATTAATCCGTAAGCCTACAGGATCAAATAACAAGTTAGCATCCAAACAAAGAAAAAGAGATATATAAAAGATAAACAACCCGTTAATCTTAATTATATAGTTATATTCCTTTTCATAAAAACATTCACAACCCGTTAATGCCTATTATGTTTGTTACTGGATTAATGACCCGAATCCGGAACCAATTAACCTTAGCATTTTTCATAAGATTAAACTATGTAGGTGATCAAACTAGGTAGAAAACAGCATGCAAACAAAGTTAGAAACTAGGAATATAACACAAATATGACTGAATATGAACTTCTATTTAAAAAGAACTTAAAACAACCAGCTTGTATGAAAGCTTCAATCAACCCAATGTAGCAAGGAGACTTTATCACTCCATACAAAAACTAAGAAAGACAAATAACAGAAGAGAGGTTTTGGATGTGGAAGAGGTGATGTTAACACCATCCTAGCATCTCTATATATACTACTAGGGACACTAAATTGCAGTAAATGGGATGTCTAAACCGTCACCTTAATGACCATAAAGTGATAGTTTAAATAACCAACTTTATTACGATTGTTGCACAACCGTGGGCGCAAGTGCGGCTTGGGAGGGCGCAAGGGTGGATTCTTCATAGTTCTTGAAATTCTTAACTCTTCAACTTCTAACGTTTTATCGTCTAGGCGCATGTGCGGCCCACTGTCACCGCGGGTGCGGTGACACTGTCGCTTGGGCTTCTCCGGTCCGCATGCAAGGGGCGTAAGGGCGTTGACTTAAGTCTACAGGCGGTGTCACCGCGGGTGCGGGACAGGGCCGGCGCAGGGGCGGTGACAGGCGACTTCAAGACACTGGCAAGGCGCAGGGTGTGGTCGGTCACCGTTGGTCCGGCGCTCCTCAGCCGCATATGCGGCTAGTAGACAAAAGGTCGTCTTGGTTGTCTTCTTTGCTTCTCTTTCTCTTCCAATTGTTGCTAAATATTTAGATATTTTCATGATTGACTTCTTCAACTGGATTTACACAGTAGCAACAACATACAACCAAAAGACTCTAAAAACATGCTAAAACTACCTAGATACAATAGTGATTTCATCACCTATCACCGTTATACCCCTTTTATTAATTAATTTTAGAATTAAAACTTATCAGATAAATATAGGGGTCTAGTTTGTATCAAAAGCTTTATCAGACCAATCTTCTCAATAAAAATCATGGGCAAGGCGCTTGAATATAAATATCTAAGAAATATAAGGCAAGTAATATGTCGAGATATATGACTCCTAATAAATTTTAAAAACAGGTCAACTTCTAGAATTTATAACTTATTCATCTGATGAGTTAGACCATGAGGCTTCAGAATAATCTCATACAATGATACACCATGTCTAATATCATCCCAATTTTCTCATAATTTTATTAACAATGAAGCCTATCAAAAACACCTTACAAACCTGTGTTCAACCTAAAGTCAGAAAAAACAGAAAATTGCTGCAAGCTTCCAAAAATCATAACTCGATATCTAACAATTGGAATGAAATGAATTTTATACATCATAACCTATACACCCCAAGAATTACATACTAAAGTTTTAGCTAAATCGGAGATCGATAGAGTACCTAACAAGAGCCAAAAGTCGGCTATTTGTTTTGATGAAAATTTTAAACTAAATCCAATGATATATAAGCTCATTAATGGGTATCATTCAAGTAAGGCCCATTATTGCGGTACGGCCGTGCGGCCGTACCGCAGGGCGACACGTGTCCCGAAAAAAAAAAA
>BSUD01000006.1:14561205-14722239 GCA_033239045.1 Fagopyrum esculentum | reverse complement strand
TAATATATCATATTTTATGTTTTACTTTTTTTTATATATTTTATTTGCATTATATTTTCATATTTCGAATATAAATTTTTTACAAATTTTGATTTAAAAATTGTGATTTTTTTTTTTATCTTATTTCGATTATGTATTGTATAAAAAATAATCATCATAATATATCATATTTTATACTATTTCACCCTTATAATTTTTTTTAACTTATTCCGATTATTTATAACAACTATAATAATCTCAACCGAATTTAAACCAAATTCATCTTTTTTTTTCTTTTACAAGTATAACAAATCAAAGTATTTTTTTAAGAAAGTTTTTTTTTATTTTTTTCTTAATTTATTTTTGAAGGATTATAAGCTCAATCTATTTACATTAAATATTTTCAAAATTTTGTTATCTTACATCGATTATCAAGTAAGACTGATAACTTGATAACTTATATAAATATAGGGTTTGAAGATTAAACAAATTACACATTTCTTGGCCTTTTTGGCTAAGTTGAAATATAATTTTTAGTCATAATGGATTAAAATCAACTTTGTTGATCATTGACCTACCACTTTGTTGGTCGTTAACCTAATGTTTTATGGTTGTTAATATTTTTAATCTAACGTCAACTATCAAGTAAGACTGATAGTTTGATAACTTGTACAAATATAGGGTTTGAAGAATAAACAAATCAAACATTTTTTACCTTCTCGCTAAGTTGAAGTATAATTTCGGATTAATATATGCTTTGTGGGTCGTTGACCAACTGTTTTATGGGTCGCTGATCAACTGTTTTGTAGATCTTTGACCTTGTGGGTTGCTAAATATTTTCAATCCCACATTGATTATCAAGTAAGTCTGATAGTTTTATAACTTGTATAAATATAAGGTTTGAAGATTAAAAAATCAAAAATTTCTGACCTTATAGCTAAGTTGAAGTAAAATTTTTATTCATAACGAATCAATATCTACTTTGTTGATCGTTGACCTATTATTTTGTGGGTCGTTAACCTAATGTTTTGTGGGTTGTTAAATATTTTCAATCTCACATCGATTATCAAGTAATGTTGATAGTTTGATAACTTGTATAAATAAAGGGTTTGAAGATTATACAAATCATACATTTTTTTACTAAGTTAAAGTATAATGTTTATTCATAGCGGATTAATATTTGTTTTGTGAGCCGTTGACCTAATGTTTTGTGGGTTGCTAAATATTTTCAACATCTCATCGATTATCAAGTAAGATTGATAGTTTGATAACTTGTATAAATAGAGGGTTTGAAGATTAAACAAACCATACATTTCTTGGCCTTTTGGCTAACTTGAACTATAACTTTTATTTATAATATGTATTTGTGGGTTGTTGACTTACAACTTTGTGAGCCGTTGACCTAATGTTTTGTGTGTTGATAAATATTAAACAAATCAAACATTTCTTGACCTTCTAGTTAAGTTGAAGTACAATTTTTACTCATAACGAATTAATATTATGTAGGTCGTTGTCCTACTACTTTGTGGGTCGTTGACCTAATGTTTTGGAGGTTGCTAAATATTTTCAATCCCACATCGATTATCAAGTAAGACTGATAGTTTGATAACTTGTATAAATAAAGGGTTTGGAGATTAAACAAATAAAATATTTCTTAGCCTTCTCACTAAGTTGAACTATAATTTTTATTCATAACGGATTAATATCAGCTTTGTCGGTCGTTGACCTAATGTTTTGTGAGTTGTTAAATATTTTCAATCTCACGTCGATTATCAAGTAAAGTTGATAGTTTGATAACATTTCTTGCTCTTTTGGTTAAGTTGAGGTATAGTTTTTATTCATAATTGATTAATATATACTTTCTTGGTCGTTGATCTACTGCTTTATGGATCGTTGACCAAATGTTTTGTGGGTTTATTGGTTGTTGACTTAATGTTTTGTGGGTTGTTAAATATTTTCAATCCCACATCGATTATCAAGTAAGACTGATAGTTTGATAAATTGTATAAATAGAGGGTTTGAAGATTGAACAAAAAATACATTTCTTGGTCTTATTTTCAATTCACATCGATTATCAAGTAAGACTGATAGTTTGATAACTTGTATAAATAGAGGGTTTGAAGATTAATCAAATCAAAATTTATTGGCCTTCTGACTAAGTTGAAGTATAATTTTATTCATAATTGATTTTTTTTTTCCTGCTTTGTGGGTCGTTGACTACTGCTTTGTGGGTTATTGACCTAATGGTTTGTGAGTTGCTAAATATTTTCAATCCACATTGATTATCAAGTATGAGTGATAGTTTGATAACTTATATAAATAGAGGGTTTGAAAATTAAACAAATCATACATTTTTTAGTCTTTTGGCTAAGTTGAAGTATAATGTTTAGTTTGATGAATTAGGTTCCGTGTCTCTTTTGAAATCAACCCGATCATAATTTTTCCAATATATCCTTTCTATTTTAACTAACAGTTTCAATTTTTATCAATTGCTGAATGAATTTTGTTTATTTTTAAATTTTAAACTCGGTTAAAAATAAATCTCTTTCTCTCTCTTTATATTTCATATAAAGTCCGTATATTCTTTTTTTTTTCTTATGGAAAATAATAAAAGTTTTTAATCTAAATTGATGACTACTATTTTTATGAAAATTAAATTGGTAAAAAAAATTTTCGAAACCGTATCGGTAGAAGATAAGAATGTAATCAAATTAATTTTAATCTTCTCAAATCTCTCCGGGTGATTATGAACGTTGAGTATATAATTGGATACGAGTCAACCACTTGATTATTGTCTTTATATTGTACATTAAATAATTATATGATAATTAATAGTCGACGTAGAGTTCTAACCTATATTATCAATGTACTCAAAATTAGAATATATTTTTAAATACCCGTGCAAGGCACGGGTCCTAAGCTAGTAAGTCTTATAATAAGTTATCATCCAAAATGAATTACAATTTTGAGTTTGGAAATAAGGTCGGTGAACAAACTTCTCAATGATCTTAGAATAAATACATAAACACCGGTACGTGAAATTACAACAAATACAACATAGGGGCTATTCGCAAGCTGCTAATGTATCTTCTTATTATAAAACGATTAATGATGACAAAATGAAGAATCCTCCTTGCGGCATGTTTGGAAAAACTGATATTGGGAGGGTATCCCCTAGTAATGGGCCAATCGAACCAATCGAATTACAACAAATACAACATAGGGCCACGAATTATTCCCGTCCCGGATGTAGAGCGGCGAAGCCAATCGAACCGAGAGTTACTTACCAAACTTTCAAAAAAAAAAAAAAAATTTTTGCATGGTGGTTGAATCTACCAGCACGTAATCTAACCTATTGAGCATCATTTTCCCATTTTAAACTTTTTTTTAATTGTGGTTGCTTCTAATTAATTAGTTTTTATTTTATAAAATGGTTCAAAATTTATGCTACAAAGCATGGTGGTATGCAAAATTATAGAATTTGTTTGATTACGTATTGAAATATTTGTAAATGAATCAAAATTATTTGGAGTGAATCCTCTCATGGTTTCAAATTTTCTAGGGTTTTCAATCATCAGTCTATAGTTTTAATAATGACTTGATTTAGTCCATAATCATTAGTCATATGTCATGATGTGATTATTTTTTCACAATATGATCTAAGATTAAACACCTAAATTTTCTAAGGTTTTCAATCATCAGTCTATAGTTTTAATAATAGGTTGATTCAAATTTATTGTGATGATAAATATGTTAAGTATAAGCAATATAAGGTATCAACCAGCAAATTAGTGTGACGTTAAATGATGACTTCAATAAACTACATTATGGTGTATTAACGTTTTTCTTTTGTTCTTTCACGACACTACAAAGTAAACGTTATCAGCCACACGATGCAATGCACTCCTCTACGTGGCGCAATCTAAGGACAGCTAAAAAGAAGTCTTTGGTCTATGCTGTAAGAAACCATTTCTGCAGTAGAAGAGTTACCGTGGGTAGCCCGCTAACTGCATTTGTTTGGTATAACTTTGGGGAGTTGGGGGTTTAAGCCAAACACATCTTTGCTTTTCAAAGGGTTTTGCAGATCAAGGATTGAAGAAGAAGAAAATCTCCAAATTCGACTTCGAGACAAAGCCCCCATAAAATTCTTCGTTTTGTAGAGTCATGGCCCTGTATCGGAACACGTGAAGAAGAATTTATGCTTCATCCACCCAAAATTCTCAAAACCAAGCTTCGAAATCTCCGACGGGTCTCCGATCTCGATTCTGATTACAATATCGCGTCTCCGGTCAGGGACGGGTCGATCTAATTTTGCAAGGTCAGAACTTGGATCTGTAATTGATTTTCCTTTGGAAATTTGACGGGTTTGTGCAGGTGGATCTGATTTGTTTGATTGATGCTGAATTATGTTGTGAAAATGGACTTAAGAATCCATGGTTTGGACTTTGGATTTGGTTTTTTGGAGAATTTTTCGGTTCTGGTATAATTTTATGGATGTGGCGATGACGGATCCAACCCTGTTGAATTGCTTTTAATTGTCCAAGCTTCAGTTTTTAAGTGTTTTTTTTTATTGTGAATTATAGTTATTTGTCCAATTTGGTATCCTTGAGCATCGCAAGGTTTCAGATCTTTCTCTGTTGTTAAATGGGTTTTAGATCGGGAGACGATGAATTCGTTTTCTTTGTTTATTTTCGTTTTCATTTTCATGTCTTGTTGTTTTGTTACTTTCCATGGGTGGGTGAGTCCCACCCTTCCACCAAAAAGAGGAGAAGCTTTGATCCGTAGTTGACTGCTTCTCAAAGGGCTATGTTTTTACTTTTGATTGAATGTGTTTTTCAAGTACTCATGTCTCATAGCTTTGTTTCATTGGCGTCATTGCTAGTTATGGGAATTCGCCAGAAGTCATAATTACACTAGGAGCATTTCAATGATCTTGATGAAATATTTATAGGTTATCCTTGATATAGCACATTCTGGTGTGAATTGTTTCAGATTTTTGTCTGTTATCAGTTCTGACTTCGCAATTCTGTAGGTCTGTCCTGGTTATGTTCTCCGCGTTATGGTGTTGCATAGGAGGTTAGATTATGGGTTTATTGGCTACGAGGTGCCACCGGTTCCTCGAGCCGCAAGGTCTATCAGGGTAAATGCATTTCTGTCCGGGCTACTATTTTTTTATGGTACAATTTCAGTTCTGAACACTGACCTATTTTTTGCTTTACTTCATTTCTAGAAGAAGAGCCCTCGTAGAAGTACAGTTGGAGACGAGCAAATGTGTGCATTTGATTTGTTGGCTACTTTAGCTGGCAATATACTGCTTGAAGGGCAAAGTTCTATAACTGCGTCCACTGCTGAAACCATCATTGGCACTGTCAAACAAGAGATTATTGATGATGATCATGATAAACTTTTGAATGCAGAAAAACTTAACCAAGGAAGCTCTGAAATTAGTCCAGTTGTGGATGAACATAATTTATTGCTGAGTCAGTCTGACAAGGAATTATCTAACCCTCTTGGTGCTTCCTCTTCGAGACCTTCTACTGGCTTGACGAAGAAGACCAATCCCAACGGGAATAAGGTCTTGGACGATAACAGTAGTGTGTCCGTTAGTCTTTTGAGAAAACTAGAGGGGTTTTCTTCTGGTGAGATTAATTCCTGTGTTCCTAAGCTAGAGGGTCAGGTTATGGAGCATATTCAATCTGAAGCACCTTTTATTGTTGGATCGCCTAATTGCAGACAGTCAGAGGATCCAAAACTTTTTGTCCACGAACCTCCCGCATTTGTAAGCTCAGGTAGCAGTATGAAATTGTACTCACATCGAGACCACTATTCATGTGGTTCTCTCTTCCCAAGTATGGAAAATGTAAATGTAGTTAGTAGAGATGATGACGAAAAGCGTTTGATGTCCACTAAAAGAAGCAGGGGTATGAAAACTCGTAGGACACGAGCACTTACCAGAGACCAAAGAATAAGGAAACTGTTGGTATCCAAATATTGGAGAAAGCCTTCAAAAGTGAAATATCACGACCTCTATGATTCTGGTATATAGCTCATCTATGATCTGCTTTTTTTTCCCCTTGCTTTCCATTCTTTAGATTTGCTTTATCATTGCTTAATCCCATCAAATCGGTTTTCATGCTACTAGCTAGAGATTTGCACACTGTCAGCCAATACAGGAAAATTGGTTTCAAGCGCCTGAATTCTCAAAGGATCTACCCAATGAAGAAGAAGAAGAGGAGGTTTTTCTATAGATCACCATCAAGTCAAGATGGTGTGACTGGCTATAAGAGTGTGTACATAAGTTCTGAGAAGGAAGCAAACACATCTACTGCATTTGGTGCATTAGGGCATGAAGGTGCATATCTTTCCTATCTTTTACTAAATTTTTGTTCATTGTAACTGTTTGCTGATTATTCTTGTCTTGCAGCCACCGGCAGGTTGTCTGTAATGGCAGGCCAAAGCTCCTTATTCCAGTCCAGGGAATCACATGGTATGGAAAGTCATTCAATCACCATTTTTATTTTCGTGAACTTGGTTAGAATCTGAAAATGGAAATAACCTCACAATCACAAGTATTTGTTTTTATTTTCCGCAGTCAAGGTCAGGATAAAATCCTTTCGGGTGCCAGAGCTATTTATTGAGTTGCCAGAAACTGCCACTGTTGGCTCTCTAAAGGTAAATTGCTTTACTAGATATAGTAGCATATTCTATGTCTGTTTTTGTTTGTTTGATCAGTTATATAAGAAATGCGGAATGCGTGAAACCTTACAGATGGTGTATATATTCTTATTTTTTCTTCATAATATGTACAGAGAACAGTTTTGGAAGCGGTAACTACCTTACTGGGAGGTGAATTACATGTTGGCGTTGTTTTAAAAGGAAGAAAGATTAGGGATGATAACAAAACTCTTGTACAGACTGGCATTTCTCAGGATAACAAGGTGGATGGTTTGGGCTTTACACTTGAGCCTGATCATCCCCTCGTCTATTCATCAATAGGCTCTGAAGATTTGCCTGCTATTCAGATGTCTAATCCTGTATTAAGGTACACGTCCCAAGCCTTAGTAAGATTACAAGAAATGCCTCTTGACCAAGCGGCTTAGTTTGGGTTACCTTTAGGGTTTCAACTTCCAAAAAGCTGATTTTTATGTGTAAATAGCTGAAAGATGGCAATGTATGTCATGATTCTAAATGGGTTATTTTACAGGCCGGCTCCAGCTGCTGACATAGCACACCAGAGCACTCATGCTTCAGCAGATAATCCAGCAAAAGATATGGCCTATCTGATAAAAACTGACCATGATTCTGTGCTCGTTCCTTCTGAAATCTCTATGGAGAACGAAAATGTTGACCTGAAAGCACCTGTTACCCTTACCGAGGCAAATGCAGAGACTCTAGCAGCGATGCCTCACAAGAAATCCAAGCGGTATGAGCTCGGACAACGTAGAATCCGTCGTCCTTTCTCTGTTTCTGAAGTTGATTTGCTCGTTGGAGCTGTTGAGAAAATTGGAACTGGGAGGTACATTAATTGTGATGTTTTGCATTTTCTTATTTTGTGTGGTGCATTATGTACCTAGGGGTGTCAACTGTTTAGCCTTGTAATTTCTCACTCAGCCCGTTCATATGCAGGTGGCGTGATGTGAAACTGCTAGCCTTTGATAACGTAGAACACCGAACCTACGTGGATTTGAAGGTATGGAAGCTCATGCATCCTTTGAACATGATATGATTATGTTTATATGATGGAGAAAATAGGAGAACACCACACAATTGCATTGTAAACACAATCACACAAGTTCTTGTATCCAAGGGCTCACTGTAGTAGGTAACTCTAGGCCAAATCCATTAAGCCATCACCACGTAACAACTCTCTGTTTAGGACAAAGGGTTATGGTGAGGACCTCTCATATCATAAATATAAATAGAAGTGAGTAACACTTGAAGAGTAAAAGATGTTTACATACACCCGATGACAATTGAGATTACTTTTCAGGATAAGTGGAAAACGCTGGTTCACACAGCAAGCATTTCCCCGCAACAAAGGCGGGGAGAGCCTGTGCCTCAGGAGCTTCTGGATCGGGTTCTTGCTGCCCACGGTTATTGGTCTGAGCCACAATCCAAGCAACAGTTGGAGCAGCAACCCGAATCTCGTCTCCACCTTGAAAAGTGATCAGAGACGGAGAGACGGCTCTCTCGGTTGAAGGAGAAGACAGTGGCTGTAGCTTCCCTCTTGCTTCTTCTTGGCCTTGATATTGTTAGTTATGATGATGATGACGACAAATGTAGAAAAACATAATTACAATGGTTAGGATTAGTAGTACTTTGTTGATTGCGCTTGTAAATTGGCTGACGGCAAAATGACCATGCGCCTGGGTTTCATTGCATACGTTCACAGTTGGTTCACTTGGTATGTTGTTTTCTTCTTTTTCAAACTTTGCCAAACTCCATTGTATTTGTTTGTGTGAATCAACTCTTTCCTTGCTAGTTAGATTATCAATATCAATTTCTAATATTTTCTATGAAAATCATCCAAGAAAAAATATACTCTTTAATATCAACTGTGAATACTTCTAATGTGTAAAGGTTGGAAGATTATCCCAGGTTCTTCTCGCTTATCGGACAATCAGTTCATTGATGCAAGAAGCTTCCCAAACTGCTCATCCAATATAGCTTTGTTTTTTCTTTGTCAGAAGAAAAGGGAGTTTGTATGGTGAAGGGAAACATAGGGCGACTCCTTTTCAACTTGCTCTTCTTCGGGTATCTCCTCAATTGATGCTCAATTGAAAGAGGAATAGGAGTAACGACCGTTGCTTCTTCAGTCATCTTCCCACTTCGTAAAGTGACTACATTAGCTCAATTGAAAGAGGTATAGGAGTAACGACGGTTGCTTCTTCAGTCATCTTCCCACTTCGTAAAGTGACTACATTAGCTTCCAATGATTTGATGTAGGCACTTTGTGTTTGCATAGTCTCCCCCGTTTCCTTCGTCTTCATTTGAAGGGCTTCCATCATTACCTCTGTGGTAGTCTTAGTGGGCGTATACCTTTCAGATCTTTGATAGTGGGGCATTGAGGGCCGTGTGTCCTTCTTCGCCACATATCTGACACAAGCTAGTTAGCGTAACTACGCCAAGGTCAAGAGTATCGGAATTACCTCCTTCTTCACGTGCTTTCGTCTCTTCGATTTTTCTCCGCGAAGGGTATTTTCCAACATGATAAGTTGTCTCTTCTAGGTATTTCCAAGCTTTCTCTCTGGACAACATAGGAAATACTTGACGATTAGCAACGTCTACCATGTCTCTAGTCCTATCATTTAATTCATTATAGAAGAATTCTAATAATGCGTCTTTTGAGTTGTCGTGATGAGGACAAATATTTATCAACCCTGTGAATCTTTCTCAAGCTTCGTGAATGTCTTCATTCTCTTCCATTCTGTAGTGAATGAGTTCTTCTCGACATTTTTAAGTCATACTTGGAGGAAAGAAAGCATTTAGAAATTTAGTAGTGAAATCTTCCCAAGTAGCGTACTTACTAGTTGGTTCCTTGTAGAACTCGTGTCAGTGATGACTTTCAATTGCATTGTTGCCGAAAGTGTTTTGTTGAATCAACTCTATAAATTTAGCACTCAAAGCAAATTCTTTTGTTTTGTGTTTTGAAAGCATCCAATCATGAGCGGGAATAGATTGTTTAGGATGCATCATTGCTTCCAGTGCGCGCAGCTGATCAACCTTGTTCATCTTTTTTTTAGTTCCAACCCGAGGAACAAAAACAAAAAGAAAGATCAAAGTAACAAAAAACGAGAATAACCGACTATTAGATCAACCAAAACTATTAGCAGTCCCCTGCAACGGAGTCAAAAACTTGACCGTGAAAGTTTTGTCGAATGATAACAACAATCTCCCCGCAAGGATACAAAATCAAATGTAGTATATTCGGATATTGAATTCACATGGATCGCGTCTGTTTTGGAAGTAGATAATAGACAATTATGCTAAGTAAAAGAAGGAAGGGAGACAGTAATATCATTTGGTGAAACAATGGTGAAAGAGGAAAGCAATGGTTGTTGTAGGCAAATAATAGAGGGAAACGATATAGGAGAACATGAATCCCTAATATAATGCATTAAAGTAGTATTGCGTATATGAGACTCATGAACAATGATATATAAATATTGCAAGTAGCCATCTAAAATAGCTTTTGGAATAGACAAATAAAGACCGTGCTTTCCAACTCGCGTAGCTCTTAATCTAGCGGTTCGACAAGCATAAGAAAACTCATTAAAAACTTTAAAATCCAGAAAAGACTAAGATAAATCTACATTTGTGCCCGCTTCAGTTTAAAAAGGTACAAAAACCCAAAATCAAATATTACAATTAAGACATTATCATTACAAATCCACTAATGTAAATTGCAATATGTAAGCAAAATAATGAACAAAGTATGCACATTCACAATCATTAACGAATAATGTCTTCAATATTTTGACTAAAAATGCAATTCATTGGGTTCGTCCACCCAAAAATCATAGATTGCAATTAAGACATTTTCATCAAATATAAATTAGTTCATATCCCGCACCTTGTGCGGGCATATTCATATATTTGATGTTTTTTTAAATAAAACGTTATCAATGGTGTATGTGGTAACTAATGATATAGTTATGAAGAAAAGAATCCAATTATATATTTTTTTATTTTATCACTAACAAAAATTTTGTAAAAAAAGAAAAAAAATATAATTTTAACTTACAAAACTTAATGAAAATAGAAAATGGCCTATTTGGCCAAATTCTTTCTTAGATCTTTCAGCATTGTGGAAAATGTTTTGTAAAAAAAAATTGAAACAAAATATAGATATTTTAAAAAAATGAATCTGATCAATTTTTTTTTAAAACAGTCTATTGCTTATGTAACACCCCAAGTTTTGGGAACTTGAAGCGCTACGGGCTAGGACCGCACAATGGGTCCCGACCCTCAGAGTAGCAACAGCAAACGAATCTTACAACAAGGCACAGACGAATGAAAACCAAAACTTAATATAAAACCGAAGGTCTGAACCAAAAGAAAAACACAAAACTCCACAGCCGGGTTCTAAAACAAAAAGGAAATAACAAACGAAACAAAACCCGATCCCATCCTATAATATACGGGAACCCCGGCTGACCACACCATCCGGATCACTCAACAACATCCTGAATGTGTGGAACATCTACAACAACGGTATAAACCGTTAGCTAACATTCTAGGTATAAGCAAGAGTGTAAAGGCACAAACACACATAAGGTAAAGAAAACACATAGCATGCTCACACATCAACCGGTTATTATCTTTTATTAAGGTTATCCATTACTAATTCAACTTCTTTTGTCACACGAGAATATCCTGAAACTCGCCTCTGCTTCCGTCTACCAATAGGAATAGATCAGTACTATCCGTTACCTACGGGCTGGGTTGCAAGAGCATATTCTAGTCTCCTGTAGAACTAGACAAGTGGTCACCGCCCAGTTATAATACACTTGGTCCATTTAAGGGTAACAAAGGGTGAATCCTATTTCCAATTATCCGTTATAAACATGATAGCAACACAAACAAGCCAAAACAATCCAACTAATACGCGGAATGAAGTTAAGTAAGTCCAAGGGACTTACCTCAAATGGAGGTAACACAAAAGATCATCGAACAACTCAGAAACACACAAGGAAGCTCAGTTTCCCTCAAGAAAGGAGCAAGGAAAGCTTGTACGAACAAGCAATACGAATCAGGAACGAAACGGTTGCTAGAAGTCTATGATTTCTAGTCTCAAAGATCTCTAAGAGATCAACACATGCTAAAGGATCAACCTTAGTCTTACAACAACTCAGGGGAACAAGGAACAACCATAAGGAACCAAGGAAGGAACGAGGAAAGGAAAGAAGGAAGCAACTCACCAAAGACGGGAGCTACTGCAGAGAAACCGCAGGGGCAACTAGATAGATGCGCAGGGCCGGCTGAGCAGAGGCGCGGCTCTGTGCAGGCGCAGGGGCGGCTCTGTGCAGACGCAGGGGCGGATCTTCGTCAAAAGCTAGTGTCGGGCTTCTCTTCGACAAATCTCACAGCAGGGGCAACCAAAGCTCGAACCTTCGGTTCCAACACGTCAAGACTCAACTCCAGAGAGCCTGAGAACAACGAAAGGTCAACAACGGAACACTCCACAAGAATCAAGGCACATGCTTGATCCTTGGAGAAGAAGGAAGAAAAGAACGAAAGGAAGAAACCAAAAAAGAAGGAAAGTCATGCAGCGCTAAAGGAACGTGAGGAAGAACCAGAAAAGATGCACTTACACGTTCAACGGGATTGTAGGAAGCAAGGACGGCTGCAACTCTCTAGGGTTTGAAGACGATAGCAAGGAACGGGAAAAAGGAGAGAAGGAAGAGAATATATAGGGAGGGCTGGAACGCTAGACGGAAAGGGCGTCTAGGGTTAGAAAGAACAAGGAACCGGCCCATAAGATAGAATATCGGGTATTCTATCTATAGAAGAAAGATAAAACGACGAAAATAGATCGGCGCGATCTGTCGCACGATCCGCAGGGGCGGATCTCACATCCGCAGGGGCGGCTGGCCGCGGGAGCGGCCCTCTTCACCGCAGGGGCGGTGAAGGCAAAAACCTAGGATCTTACAGCTTATGAGATGGTGTTTAGTCCGATCGAAGTGATCAAATTTTACAAAAAATTGGCATTTAAAAAAAATCAAATCTGATCAAAATTTTGTGAAAAAAATATTGTGTTAAAAAAATAAATATTAAAGATAAAAACGAATACCTTTTATGAAAAAAACAATTTATAAATCTTTTAAGTTACCACTAACAAAATATTTGTGAAGAAAAAGAAAAAAGAGAATTTAAATTTTGTGAAAAATGATTGAAAAATAAAAACAGAAACAAAATATAGATATTTAAAAAGCAGAATTTGATCAAAAAAATTAAAATTGTTTATTGTTTATTAGATGGTGTTTAGGCCGATCAAAATCTGATCAAAATTTTAAAAAATTCGGCATTTAAAAAAAAAACGAATCCAATCAAAATTTAAAAAAAACAGTTTGTTGCTTATGAGATGGTGTTTAGGCCGATCGAAATCTGATCAAAATTTTTTAAAAAGTACGGCGAAGCATGGAAAATGCGACGAAGCTTGTTAAATGGAACATGAAAAATACGACAAAATATGGAAATTTTCAAAAAACGGATCAATATACAAACTTTTTCTTATTAGATGGTGCGAGATTTATTCAAAAAAAATACGACGAAGCGATAAATTTGTAACCTGGAAAATATCTTCAAATCATTGGAACTTGAAAAGGACGACGAAACATGATCAATATACAGTAGAATTGGAATTGGAAGATGTAGAAATTTGTAGATTAATATGAAAAGTAAGAAAAGTATATTGACTTATGAGAAGGTTTGTTCCATATATATATTGGAAATAATATGAGAAGTGTACTTGAGAAGTTTACGTTAAGTATATATGAAATTAAGATATTGCTTCCCTTGTAAGTTAACGTCGTAACGTACAAGAGAAGTGTAACAGTCAATTTATCATTGCTTTAGAAAATTAAACATTTATAATTTAGATATTGTTTTAGTAAAAAAAATTTTGACTTAATTTGGGATTTATTAAGAAATATAATTTGAGAAAAAATGTGAGGCCGCCGCGTCAGCATTATGTCGCTTGCTTTAGTAAAGTATATAAATCAGAGTGAGACAATTAAAACAACGAAGATCTTGGAAAATATAATTTTGCATTGTTAATAAAGAAGTTATTTGTGTGTCCGTCGTATCAATTTACTTGCAAACTCATTCGTGCGTTTAGTCATTATTATCTGACTAGAGATGTTTGGTATCAATTTATTATTGAAATAATTGGGTTGTATTTTGTTTTGAAGACCCCTCTATTTTTACTCTATATATAACTTCCTCTTAGATGAAAGAATTGAGTTAGATAATGGTATATTTACTAAATGAGTTTATGTTGTTGGTACTCTTAATAAAGTAATAGTGGTAAAAGGTCTAGTTAGCCATTTTACCCTTTATTATTTAGTAGATTAGAGTTTTCAAATATATTTACAAATCTAATCATATTAATTAATTTTTATAATTTATAAAAATCTTTAAAATTATAAAAAATATCATAAGATTTAGAATTATACGAGAGTGGTTAAGGTAAAAGAGTTTATTCCGGTACAAAATTACGGAGGGACGAAGTGACCTTAATAAAATATGAACGGTTAGTTAATAAAATATGAACTAAACGTTCAATTTTTTTTAAATGAACTGTAGTGCACAAAAACAAATTAAGATGATATCCAAATAAAATCTTTATTTTCTAATAGTTTTTATGATTTTTTTTTTCTTTTAAAAAAAACTATAGTCGTTACAACTTTGGTTCATATTCTGTATACATTTTATTGGCACTTTTTTTTACAATTCTCAAGTAATGTTTTATGAACACACATTTTATTGGCACGTTTTTACTATAATATTTGCTAGTTAAATTATTTTTATTATTAGTTTATATAGAGTGTTTTATCAGTAAAATATTTTATATTTTTAGTTTATATTTTTTATAGATTTTTTTATAGTTATGTTAAAAAATTATAATATTATGTATTTTGAAATTTTATGATATTTTAGTTTATTCGAACTTTATATTTCGTTAGTTCAAACATTGATTGTTATTAATTCAAACATGTAAAAAAGTTTTAAAAAAAAGCATTACAAAGTGATTAATAAATAAAAAAGAAATACACAATAATAAACATATTAGAACCTATAATATACAATTTTTGAAAGAATCGAACATAAATTTTAAATAAATAAATTAACAATTACAATTTTTTCTTATAAAAATATACTAGTGTAATCCCCGTGCATTGCACGGGGTTTGTTGATATGATTTTTGAAAAACTGATAAACTTCAACATATGTAACATATATATTTTAATTTTAATTTTTGTGTTTTTTAATAAATTTTTGATAAATATTACGGTTGGTTATATATTAAATATCATACCGGTTTTTTAGTGACAAACTGGATCATACCATACATACATACGTCATTCCGACAAAATAAGTGTTTGCGACGTGTCTCCAGTAATATATACATATATAAAGATTAGTGTTTTTTAACAAATTCGAATTATAAAATATAATAGATTAACTAAAGTCAAATAACTTATTTTAATTTAATATTGAATTGTAAATTCTATAAATAAATTAATAAATTTTGTTAAAGTTTATTTTTAAAATAATTGTAATTGCAAATTCCTTTAATAAATTATGTAATTAAAAAAATGGGAGGTTGAGGTTAAATATTGGTGTGACACGCGGCAAAAAAAAAATTGCTTTAATATATATACAAAGATAAGATTTATTTATTTTTTAATTATCACATAATTTTTTAACAAAATCTTAATGATAATTGTAATGAGAAAATTGGTGTAGAAGGGCCCTTTTTGTATCCATGATACAAAATAGGCCCCTCTATTTTTCTTCCAGAAAATAAAGATAAAAGAAATTATAAAGCATGGTTAATAAGGTAGCAGTTAAGGGCAAATCAGTAAAGTAGCATATTAACTGCCTAAAAATTAAAGATTATCAAACTTTAAAAAAGGCAATGGTCTTTGATACGATATCTGGCAGTTCGTCTTCTTTCCTAATCATTTTCATCCAAAAAGGAAGCGCCATTCTACACCTCCATAGTATCGTGCGATTCTGCAACTGCAACCTCCATCTTCAAATCTTCAACTTCGACCTTCTTCAACATTTTCGCTGATCTATTCTTTGTTTAACGACAATCAATCCTTGTAAGTATTTCAAATTCTCTCAACAATATACCATTTTAATGGCTTCGATTTTCGTTCAAATCGAAAACAGGTGATGAACGTTTTCCCTAAAATCCATACTCAAAACCGCCATTGTTGAACTGTAACTACATGGACTTTCATTCTCTCGGCCTTGCATGTGTTATGAAGCATGATTTTGTGATTTATATTCGATTAGGTTTTTGATTCCGACGACACAAAGAAGAACAGATCTGTTTTTGGCTGTTATGGAACTTAATTTTGAAATTAGCCATTTCTGTGGATTTTATGTATTTCAATTAACAGTGATGAAAGATTATGTACATAAATTATGTTTTCATGTGTTTTATGTACTGATACTTTCCCAAAACACTGTGTTATTTTTGTGGTCGATGGTCTTATATTATGTAAATGTATGGTTTGTAACTTCAAATATTGGATGAATTATGTATGTATACGATTTTATGTATGTAATTATAGTATGGATCAGATTTATGTACATAAACAGATGATGGCAAATGTTATATATTACATTATGTATACCCGGTATATCATTTTTGTACATAATTACAGAATGTGTTAGTTTAACCTTAACGATTATGTACTTACTTTGATATGTGTGTTTTTTGTATCATATAAATTCTGTATCGTAGTTTATGTATATAATTACAGTATGATTTAGACATTTATGTATCTTATTTTATCACATAAGTAATAAGTTTATGTATGAGGAATATGTACATAGTTATAGAATGACTCAGTTTATGTTTGATCAATATGTACTTTAATTTCTTATGAACTGAGTGTATTAGTCGATGTTCCAAGTTTTTGACTGTCTCAAGTTATGGTTGACAGATTTATGTTTGAGTTTGTATTATGTATGCACTGTAGGTCATGTACAATGCTTTGTTTATGTTATTGCAATGTTTATGTAGCTATTATGTACATAATATTATGTAGGACATTTAGCATATACAGAAATTATGTAATGTAGTATTTAGCTAGAAATTGACTGAGAATTTTTTCTATTTACTATTTGTTTGAAGAACAAAATGGTAACCACGAAACAAATGGGTGTCAAAAACCAAACAAAGGAACAAAGAGATGAAGCACAGGCACGTCGCATAAAAAAGGTGAATATTTGAAATCAAATTGCTATATTATTCATAGGAATTATGTAACAGTATAGTCAAGCACATAAAAACATAAATTAATCTTTGATTACTATTATGTTATATTATTTATACTTTTAATAGTTTCTGATTACATTTGCATAGTCATATCAGTTATTTTCTTATTTATGTACAATATTGTATATAGTACTAGTTAAGGCTAGTTGATAATGAAGTATTTTACCTTATGTACATTTCAGCGGAGAGAGATGGGTGGTTCTTGTACGCAAGATGTCAATAGACTAATAAATTCTGATAACCCACAGATTAAGGTAAGTAAATTGAAATTTGCACCACATAGTTTACATTTGTTGATCATAAAGATAAATGCATTTTCCATTTTATGTTTATGCAGTTTACGTACAGATGGACAGAAACTAAGAAATCAATAAATGGCAGAATCAACAGCTATATGAAGCTTCCTCTGATTCCTATGATTTTGGATGAGCTATCTACAGCTGACAAAAACAGACTTAAGGGGTCAATTTTTGGGCCTCTGTTGGAGATGAGCACTAAAATCAAAATGTCCAACCAGCTCATTCACTTTATGTTAATGAGGGAGTTAAAGACGAGGAGACATTACTCCATGTGGTTTGCAATTAACAGTGTTCTTTTGAGGTTTAGTGTCATTGAGTTTTGTGAGATTACCGGACTCCCAAATTCTCCGGAATCTGGCTCAGGTATAGAAGAAATGGAGGATGTCAACATGAGAGATGTAGTTGGGATTGACAGATGCACAAATGATGAATTGGAGCAAATCTTCAAGGATGAGCCGAAGGAGTCTCCCAACAAGTACAAAATGGCACTCATTTTGTTCATTGAAGGTGTTTTAGCATCAAAGAATGGAAAGACTTTGATATCGCAGCACACTATAAATCTCCTAAGTGACATGGAGTTGTTCAACAACTTTCCATGGGGTCGTTTTGCTTACACCATAACTAGGAGATCATTTCAATCGTGCCATGCTGGAAAGGAGAGAAACAGCGGTGGATACCAGATTGGTGGATTCCCTTTGGCATCACAAGTAATGTATAGGTTCTAAATTTGTCAATGGTTAAGGAATATTTATTTATTGTTATGTACTATCTGTGTAACATGCTTATGTATAACATTGTTATGTATATGTACAGGTTTTACACATAGTACCGATCTGTGTCATGCTTATGTGCATATTATTATTTACTTGATTTTGTTTTATTTATTATATGCTTATGTACTCATTCCATTATGGTAAATGTGTTACATCATTATAGTAAATGAATTATGTATTTATTAGATTGAGTTGCAACATCTATGTACTAACTGTTATGTATACATATGTGTAAATAAGCATTTGTGTTGATTAATTATAGTTTTCATTTTTGTAATATTTGTAGATACTTGTCTTCAATTCCATACCAAAGTTTGCAAAGCATTTCACAACTATAATCAATGCAGAGGCAACCCCATCATGCCTCAGTTATGTATCCAAATCTGGGAAGGGTGGCAAGCTATACCCTGGATATACTGAGCTGCAGGGTATTGCTGAAACTCTTCAAACAGAAGACATTAAGACAGTTGATGTTGAGAAGGAAGAGGATGATTATGAAAGCTGGTATATGGAGGGTGATGATGACAGGATTGATGTACTATTTGGTATTGGGTTTCATAATGTTGTCCCCATAATGACTAGGCCTATAATTTATCATGCAAAGGAGGAAGAGTTTAGGTGTGTTTTAATCAAAATTAGTAATTTTTTTTTATTTCATACATTACGTGATATGTAACGTACACCCTGTTTGTGTTATTATGTAGGCCTAGTACTGAGAAAGTTGTGATCCGAGAAATCAACGATGACAAGGATGATAAAGATGACTTTGTGAACCCACCAGAAGACATTGGTATGTAGTAACCATTGGTTTTCATTTTATGTAGATTGACTTGTATGTAGTATCCAATTATGTACTACATCAAACATTATACTCATGTGTTGTTGATTATATTAAACAGGAGAGGTTCAGCCTGATAAACCATCTAGCAGTGCATCCAAAGGTGTAGGTAAGAGGAAACTGGAAGAAGCCATACCCAATCCAGAAGCCAAAAGGTTAAATTTATTTATATTTACATATAGTACATCCAAAGATTTATGTAGTATAAGAAATATAACACTTCATATATACACATATAGTTCTGCGACCAAAAGTACAGGAAAGAGGAAAAAGCATACACCCAAGCCATCTCCAGAACCAACAAGGTTAAACTTATGTATATGTACTTATGTATATGTAACATGGTTATGTACAATGAATTATATGTATTCATACGTACAGAATATATTATGTATTATTTGACAAATATGTAGATCATCAAAGCGCATTAACAAGGCCAAGGATTCACCACCACCACTCAATACCGAGCAGACTCCTTCAGAACCCCATACAGAGGACCAACATAATGTCAATATTTCTGCGGGAAAGAAGTCCACCCCTGTGCCACATGACACAACTAAGTAAGCAAAATAAATGCACTTTATGTACAATAATATTACATTATGTATATTCAGAAATATGGTGTACCTTATGTATGTCCATAATAAACAGCACTCAACCTGAACAAGCACAACCATTATGGGTTGAAGTGTTGATGTCAAAGATGGATGCACTACAGAAGGGACAGGACATTCTTGCTGAAAAAGTTGATGCAATGCAGAAGGTGCAGAGCATTCTGTGTGAAAAAGTGGAGGAACAAGGGATTCTGATTGATGATCTGACGACTTATGCAACAGACTTAGGTTCTCTCTACGAGCAGTTAGACACAACTGTGTTCGTGTCTAGCAAGAAAATTGAAAAGAACATAAAGAGTTGTGTAAATGATGCTATGAAACAATATGCGTCAGCTGAAGTTCATCAAACTCACGCAACAGAAAGCGATCATCAAACAGCTGATGTCGATCAAATTCCTACCAAAGATGCCAAGGATGATGTAATGGTAGAGGAAATTGGTGCTGAATCTAGTGAGGTATGATATATTTATGACAAACTATCAACTTTATGTACACTACCAGTGATTGATACATAAACTTAGGACTATGAATCTGTTATATTATGTAGTATATGCTGTCCATGCATATGAACTGTATGCAGTTATTAGAGTAGCAAATTATGTATGTGCAAATTATATGTATAACTGTTTATGTATTAACAGACCATGTATATTTATGTACAGAATTCTGCAAAAGTTGTGCCAGAAAGGAAGGTGGGTTTAAGAATGCCCAAAGAAAGTAAATATAAACGCACACCCTTCCGCAAAAATGTCAAGCTACCTAAAGAACCACGCATGGGTATGTTGACATTAAAGGAGCGACAAACCCTATACAATTGGGTCAAAAACAAAGACGGGAATGGGTCAGTAAGAGGTTTCATAAAGACCATATCCAGGGACACAATTGAATCCATTATTAAGCCTGGCGGTTGGATTAAAGATGAGGTTTGTATACTAAACTGATTTTATGTAGATATATGTTTATGTCATTTACATAATATTGTGATGTGTTTATAATGTAAATTAGGTCATTGATGAGCTGATTATGCATATCCGTATGAGCATCTGTGAAAATCCAGAAAAATATGGACGCATCGCTGTACTACCAACCGGATGGACCCGAGCTTACAACCGTACAACATTTTCAAATTTCTTGGACATTAAGAATGACAACCCAAACTTCAAAGAAAGTATGTTTCAAGTCATCACTGGCGATGTTCCACAAATGTTCCCCAAATCACTGTATGATGTTGACATCATTTACTCTCCATTCAACCTTCTGGACACTCACTGGGTCGCATTGGAAATAAACCTGCTTGACTGGTGTATTTATGTGTATGACGCACAAGTCACGTACATAAAGGAGGACAAATTACAGCACCTTATCGAGCCCCTAGCTGTTATGTTCCCACAGGTTCTGAGGGTCCATGGTAAGCATTCTAGATTGGAAGACAAGCTCAAGATCCCATTGAAAGTGATCAGGAAGAATGATTTAAACACAAATGCTGATGGGTATGTACAGTATTTTGTTAATTAATATTGTGTTACATATTTTATGTGTTAACCATTATGAAACATAAACTGATTTCATTTTATCCCTTTGCATTGTAGGGGTAGCTGTGGAATATACACGTTGAAATACATTCAATATCTTGCATCTGGTAGGAAGGATTTCAACGACATAGATGATGAAGTCGTTCAAGCTGTTAGGGAGCAGATTGCAAATGCTGTGTTTACAAGACAGTGGAAGAATTGGGCCGAAGAAATGTGATTGTGTTCAAACAATATGTACTGTTGATCATGAACATAGTTATGTAGGAAGAAGTTGTGAAATACTTATGTATCCAGCGTTGTATGTTTTATTAGTTTATGTACGGTTTTCGATCTGTTATGTAGACATCTATTATGAACATAATTGTGTCTTTTGACCTTATGTAATGTTTTGATATGCACAAATTTTCATGTTATGTATATATTTAGTTGCAATATAATTATGTACTGATCCATTATGCACTGTTTTTTTTTAGTTTAATACAAACATAATACCTTTACATATACATAAGTGTATGTTTATGCAGTAGCATATGTACCATAATTAGTATACAGTTTGTTCTCCAACATATGTTATGGATTTATGTACGTATGTACTTCAGTGTCAATTTCAATGATGTATCTTTAAGTATGATAATCGAGGTTATAGTTCACAATATAGTCAAATGAACGTAACTATAGTAATTTCAATGATGTACCTATGTAGTTCAGTGTCAAGCAATATTAGTCAAAACTGGTTCATCTACATAAACATAAACTCTATTTTGGTTGATTCTGACAAGTCCTTTTCGTGTGCCCGCTGCAGCCGCAACAACTGCATTTCCTATTGCTGCTTTGTTCCCAAGTTGATCGGAACCTAGCTTTTGGCATTCTACCACACCTTTTACGCTTCAATGGAGGCTCACATTTCATTTCTGCTATTGAAGTAGGAATACACCACTCTGACTTATTAGGTAATGGATAGACGATATCCACATAACCAGCCCTCCAGCTGTCTGATGAATAGTACTTGTCAACTAGAAAGGATGGGCTCATACCCACATGTTTTGCAGCTGCAATGGCATGTATGCATGTTATTTCTTCAATATCAAACTCCTTACATGTACAAGTTTTCTTCTGCAAACAAACAATCACGTTCTCTTCACACATCTTTACTTCAAACTCCAGCTTCTCTGCATCAAGGACGCACACAAAGTACATCGCACACGCATCAAACCGCTTCTGAATAATTGCCTCAATCTTAGGAGTCGATTCCTCTACACAAGCTTTGGACTTTTGACGGCGTTCTGCAAACCATCGGGTCATAAATTGCCTTATTTCATCCAGCATTGCCATGACAGGATACTCTCTACCTTCTTTCATCAATGCATTTACACACTCTGCGTTGTTACTAGTCATTATGTTGTATCTTTTCGCAGGTGAGAAGGAGCGTGCCCATGTAGAAATCCCTATTTCATTCAGCAATTCTCCCACCTTTGGTTTCTCCTATACATACATAAATCATGTGTAAGGTAATCATCATAATGTAAGATATACAATACATAATTTATATGCTTATGTACCTCCGATATTTTATGTAATATTTCAACGCAAATGCTGTCTTTGTAGCTCGTTGCCGCATCAATGAACATTTGTAGGATCCTGTTTGATCTTGTCCTCTTCCTCAGATTACCTTTTATATGCCAAATACAGTACTCATGGAAGGCTAGTTGGTAATTCGATGCTATACCCTTCTTAATCGATGCATGGCGATCGGACACAAACACAAGCTCCTTGCTGTCCATTACGACACGTCTCATATTCTTGAAAAAGAAATTCCAAGATGCATCATTTTCACTATCAACAATACCAAAAGCAACGGGGTATATTTGTTGGTTTGCATCTTGTGCAGTGGCGACTAGCAATACCCCACCATATTTTCCACTAAGATGTGTCCCATCAACGGTGATTACCTACATAAAACCGTAGACGTGTTCACAAACCTACTTATGCACAAATAACTGAACATGAATATATGCACAGAAACAATTGTATCAAACATTATGTAACAGATAACTGCAATACATAAACAAAATCAGGGTTTTTATTATTATGTACCTTTCTCATCACACTCAAACCCCGAATGGACGGTCCGAACGACAGAAAAACATATTTGAACCTACTCTCCTCGTCGTGTATGAAGTACACAACTGTTCCTTCATTCACCTCCACCAACATAAATAAGTATGCAGGTATTGTGTTATAATTGTCCACCGATGTACCTCTAATCATGTCCTTCACTGTCTCTTGAGCTTTCCAACACTTCCAATAGCTAGCGTCAATTCGATGCAAACTCTTCATTACGGTGATGATCTGATGCACCGAAGGTAATTTCTTTGAATTACCGTACCTACATAAACTTTGATTTTCAGTAAAAGCAGGATACATAACATATTTTTCACATGCAGTAGCAGATACATAAATTCAGTCCAACAAATACATGCAACTTACATTGTCTTAACCTTATCAGCTATTACGTGATATGAAGCTCCCCTATTTGCCTCCCGCCGCAAATGGAACGAGCAAGTGTGTGTCGAAACATACTTTGTGGTGGTGAAGTATGTTGTTTTACCGAGCATTGAAAAGCGGACCCTCCACTTACAATCTTCATCTACACATCTTGCAGTCACTGCCTTCATTTTCGACTTTACTATCTTGTATTGTGAGCATTCGGAAATTGAATGTAGACACAATGCGTTTTTAACTTCAGTCTTCGAATGATATATCTTCCCAACTTGTAGTTGCAAATCGTCTCCTGATGATACATAACTATTGATATGTGGAACTATTGCAAGTGTGTTATTGTTTCCATCTCCTACCGACTCGCTCCCAATCACGCTTGAACCTGTTGTACATAAATCAGGTTCTATATCTGCTACATCAGCTTCCTGACCATGTAGTTCGGTTGAAATTCCTCCCACACTCTTATGCAAATCAACTTTGTTCACACATAAAGGGAGACTCCAACTAAACTGTGTGAGACCATTTATGTGTACAAAAGTATCCAAATCATCCTTTGTGTTAACATCAAATGGTTTTAGACCCTCATTGAAAGGATTCTTGTATGACAAGCATAAATCAAACAGTGTTAAAGATATTCCAAATAGCAACGCAATCTTCTCCTTTAACACATCAAATGTGCATTCAACTGATATCAATAACGGCTTACTTGACTGTATTTCAATGTAGCTCCACACACCTTCATCAAATTTCCAATGTCCGTCAAAATAAATTGTCACAAACACCACCCCCATGATTCCTACAAGAAAGGTACAAAATATAAGAAATATGTCAATAGCTTCCTCACGCTTTGTACATAATATTTCAGTAATTACATAAAACCACACTTATGTACAATCAACTAAATGAAACATAATTTCTGCACTTATACATAAACATACACCGAAATTATGTAAACATACGCACATAAAATTATGTTCATCACATTCTGCATAAGATTATGTTCATCACCATAATTTCTGCACTTATACATAAACATACACCGAAATTACGTAAACATACGCACATAAAATTATGTTATTCACTGTTACATAAATTTAACCATACATAATATATAAACAGATACATAAACCGAACTTATGTACACATAAACACATTAGATTATGTTCGTCACTTTCATCATTACAGACCCTCACCACATTAAACTGAAATACACATACATTTTACAACTACATAAATCTAAGCAGACACATAAATTGAGTATATATTTCTTTCCAACATACTTATGTACACATACAGACATAAAATTATGTTCGTCTCATTCATCAATATCAAACCTCAGCACATAAAATATCACCGTCATGTATATATACGAAATACAAAGTATGAACCATATACATAAATTACGCAGACGAAATGTGAGAATTATCCACCAATTAAACGATTGAACGTACATACCTCACAGATCTGGAAAAAATGTCTCAGAACGATTGGATCTACAGATCGAGTTGTTTGTCTCAAAAATCGCACAAAACAAACGATTGAATCTACAGATTGACAATCCGATTGTTGACGCTCTCATAGCCGTAACAATTGAACAAACAGAACATCAAATCGAAATAAATCGGCAGTAATCGGAAAAAAAAAGAGTGAAAATGTATATGACAGTAGACGAAAGCTCTGTATAATTGGTGGTTATGGATGCAGCAAATGGGGGAAATTCGTGATTCTTGTATCACGTTTACAAGGAATGTATATTTCTTTTCCTAACAACTTCCTGATTTGTAGGGGACCACAATAAATTACCTTATTTATTTAATTAAAACTGCCACAACATATTTTTAAATTTCCATCAGGGGTATGCATTTAGTTAGGAATTAATCTTTATTAGAAAATTGATTGGGGCCTAGTTTATCTACATTATTGCAAAATAGCCTAGTTAATACACAGTAATACATAAATGGCCCACTTACCATTTTAACTCAATTGTAATTATCTATTTAAAAAGCTATTCACTTTTTAAAAATAATTTTTAGCTTAGAGAAACGTGATTGCGACATGTGGCAAAAAAAGCTCTCCTTTAATACACATAAGATAAGATAAGATAAACTATTAATATAAATAATTTAAACTAATTCGGTGTATAAACCTTGTCCTATTTATAAAAAAAATATCAAACCACCTTACAAAAGTTCTAATTTTTTTTATATTAAGTCCATTCCAGGTGGAGCTGTGAAAGGAAGAAAGCAGGTCAAATGTTATTTTGATAGTTAAATAAGTCCGTTGGTTTTTTCTTTGTGTTGACTCGGTAAGAAAGCAGGTCAAATGTCATTCACCCTCTACAAGGAGTTTTTGTTACTAAGAGATCAATACATGATAACATTCTCATTGCGCACGAGATTTTTTACTCTTTTCGTAGTAGAAAGGGCAAGGAAGGTTGGACAACCATTAAACTTGATATGGAAAAGGCATACGACCAAGTTAGTTGAGAATTTATCATTCGCATTCTCCAAAGGTTTGGATTCAATAAAAAGTTTGTGGGATGGATCGGGGAATGTATCTCCACAGTTTCTTTCTCGGTCCTTGTAAACAATGGATCAACTGACCAACTATTCCATGAGAAAAGACTCAGACAAGGAGATCAATTATCACCCTACCTTTTCATATTAGGAGTTAAAATCCTTACACAAATGATCCAAAATGATTGCAAAAATTATGACAACCATATTGGGTTCTCTGTATGTAGAAACGCAACATCAATCCCTTTCCTATCATTTGTAGATGACATGATCATATTTACCAAAGCAAACACGAACTCTAGCATTAGAACGAAAGAAATCCTTGAAACTTACAACTCATCTATAGACAAAAGATAAACTACCTTAAATTTGTCTTTCAAACTACCAAAAATACTACCATGAGTTGCACCACAAAAACATCCTCAATATGGAGCACATGACATATCTTCACAACTATCTTGGCGACCCTATTATTAATGGAAGAGTTAATAAAAAGACTTTCAATAACATTAATAATAAAACAAAACAACAACTCCTTAAATGGAAAACAAACTCCCTTTCACAAGAAGGAAGAAACATTTTCATAAAACATAACTTAGCAAACAAACCACCTTTTGTTATGCAAGGTTGTATGCTCCCAAGACATAATTTAGACGAACTCGATAAAACTTATAAAAAAAAATTTTGGAACAAAGATGACAATCATAGACCATTGATCAGTTGGGATTCAATTTGTAAATAAAAAAGAAACAGAGGACTCGGGTTAAGAAAGTCTCTTACCACTAATAAAGCCCTTCAAATGAAGCTACTTTGGAAAATTCTTGCTGAACCAAAAACATGTGGGTGAAAATTGTTAATGAGAAATATATGAGAAATATAAATATACTACAATATCATCTAAAAAGGATCATCGTCCTGACAATGGAAAAAACTTATAAAACTCAAATCCGAATTTAGAAACGGAATTTTTTTGTCAAATAGGCAATGGAAACACCATCAACTTCTGCCAAGATAACTTGGTCACAACGACTCTAATTAAATTAGTTCATAACACTAATTTAATCAATACTCATATTAAAGTCAGTCACTTTATCAAATCAAATGAATGGGACACCACTGAAATTGAAAATGAGATACAAAACCTTATCAACCCAACAATTAGGAAAAAAAGTTACAGAATTAATAACCCCAACAAATGAAATACAAGATAGGTTATAATGAAGAAACAACTCGAACGGCTAGTTCACCACAAAATCAGCCTCATAAATGATAGACAAGGTGTCTGGATGGCTTCCCGACTATTCTTGCGAGTGGATTTGGAAGTTAGATACTCAACCAAAAATTAAAAGTTTCATTTTGGAAAATCTCTCGGAAACGGTATCCCAGCTAAAGAAAAACTCAACGAAATTGCGGTTCCTAAAAAATACAAATTTTGTAATCACCAACTTGAGGATCTTATACATCTTCTTATTGATTGTCCTTATAGTAAAAATATAATCACAAAATTTGACTTAACTATCAACAACAATCTCAATACCATTAATACGGAAAACAAAAGACCACACAAAATCTTACTAGAAATAAAAAACAAGATCGGGTTAACTACCTTCTCTCGCCTTGCAACCATTTGGTGCAATATCTAGTTCTTCAGAAACAAAATCATTTTTATGATGCAATCGGATCGGATCACAACATCCTATATTTCATTAATAACAAAGTTCATAATTGGAAAAGTCTTAAGACTGAAGAGGACGATTACGAATTTAAAAAATATATTTAAAAGAACAACCTACCCAACATAAGTGTAAAAGCTAGGATTTTCGAATCCTAATTAATGACGATTAATGTTGATTAACTTAACCATTGATAGTAATTGACACATAACTCGCGAAGAGTGTGTAAATGACGAGTATGAGTCTCACCGTTATGCTCTTGGCGTAATTTTGATGACAGGTGGGTTCATAAATTGTGTGAGGGCAAAACGTTATTTTGGTAAAATTAATTAATTAGTTAAAGGTTAATTAATTAAATTGGGATTATAGAGAAGGCTATAAATTAATTAAATTCAAAGGAATGAATTTAATTTGTATTTGAAGCGAGAGGTTTAATACGAGGAATTTGATATTCTCGACAAGTGAAGTTGGTGACGGTAGACTAACCATAACTTAGTAGCTTGGTGAGCGTATCCATGAAAGTCCGTAGAACTTACTTAGCTGCATTCTTATATTGGATGTATGAATGAGTGGTGTTTGTTATATGATTTATAACATGCGGTATATTGATTATTACCGACGTATGATTGACCCACTATTATTGGGCAGTGACAGCCGGCTTAGCTCTTCCGAAGAAGGCTGAGAGGTTCTCTAAGACTTAGCCAGACCTGGTTTCCGGTGAGGGTACCGAGCCATTCGATATTGTATATGGTGGAGTGCTCCCAACCACACCAGATGGAAGGATAATCAAAGGCGAGAGTTGTATACTTCTTGTGTCACAACCATAAACTGGTTATGAGTGTATGATTTTATAAAAATAATAAACGGAAAATGTGTGATAACATACTCGGTGTTTATTATAATTCTGATGTGTGTATGCGCTTATGCATTATCTTATATATGAATTGTTAACTAACGGTTTATACTAGGGTTGTGTTTGGTACTTTACCAACTTATTTTTACCCTTACCACATACCAACCAACTATAATTGGTAATGAGAAATCTTGTACCATTACCAACCACCTAAACCCATTTACCAACTCTTCGTTATACCAAGTTTTTCGGTTGGTTCGGTTGGTAATGACATTTTACCAACTTATATGTTTGCTAAAATTAAATTTAAATAAGACAAGAACTTCATCAATTCAACAATCCGCAAATTCGAGTACAATATTTAAACAAGACAAAAACTTCATCAATTTAACAATCCGCAAATTCGAGTACACTATGTTTAATAAGTTCATAGAACTTCATACTTCATTACAAACCAAACATAAATGATTTAATATGCAATCATCATCCTAAGTTATAGGCTAGGGAGTTCAATAGTCCAATCTCGACTTGTACTCCACATGATTTCATATTTGAATCGAGGTAAAGCTTGTTGCATTCCTGCATGCCTCATAGCCTTGATTGAAAGTATTCTCTATCAATAGAATGAAGATTAGATGATAAAACAGGAGTTCTAACAGTATAAAAAATATAGAACAGATGTTGTTACGGTAATAAGATAAAGTGTAGGTTTAATATGTTGATTACAACAGAAACAACAAAAACATATGTTGTTATAGTAGAGATGCTATGACAGTAGCAAGATAAAATTAATACAAAATAATTGCATACATAATTACATATGATTAGTATGTGTATACTATTTTTTTTAAAACAAAACTCGGTTGGTACGGTAATCCCGTGGTACGCGGATATTGTTACCACTTACCAACCAACTTTTTGTAGTTGGTTCGGTAGTACCGTACCAATTTAATTGGTTCGGTTGGTAAGCCTCGGTTCGGTTTTGTTTGGCTCATTATACCCATGCTAAGTTTATACCGTGTTGTAGATGCTTTGCAGGATATATATATATATATATATATATATATATATATATATATATATATATATATATATATATATATATATATATATATATATATATATATATATATATATATATATATATATATATATATATATATATATATATATATATATATATATATATGGTGATACTGTTTTGATACTCGATTGTGTATGGATTTCGATATATGATATTTCAGTTTTATCAGTGTTGGTTTTATATTTATTTGTGCCTTGTTGCAACCGGTGAACTTGTTGTCAGGTTAGGGTCAGGATCCATTGTGAGGTCCTAGCCCTTAACACTCCGAGTCCTAAGAATTTGGGGTGTTACAATAAGAAAAAAAAGCATGCATTGACTTTGTTATACGAAATCATTACGGAGATGTTATTAGCTTGAACGCTAGGAAAAATAACTTTAACTTGGTAGTTAAAGCAAAAGTTTTCGCATTGAAAGCTGAATTAAAAGAAGCAATAAGACTAAATATCAAAAAGATCGTAATTGAGGGTGATAACTTATTTGTTATCAAGACACTCCATGGACTTTGGAAGTGTCATTGGGAGATTGAGATGATCATATCCGACTTTAGATTGGATCTTCGCTTCTTTGAGGAAAAATAACTTTAACTTGGGAGATTGAGATGACCATTTGGGAATTTTGAACCTCAACACATATTTTTTTGACGACCCCGAATTTTGCGTTCTCTACAAGGATGCTTTACGAAGAACTACCTTTAGGAGATAGTTCTATACTTCTATCCTAACCGCTTTCCGTTTTTTAAAGGTGATTAATTAAAATTTTGGATTTATATAAAAGCTACTATAAATAAAATGACAACAATTTGACCATTTATGCCAATTTTGTATATATATATATATATATATATATATATATGGGTTACTGTTCAGGCACGGTTCATTTATTTGGGTACGGTCGTGCGACTGAACGTAGAGCCGACACGTGTCCCAATTTTTATTTTTTATTTTTCAGATGTGAATGAAAATTTTTTTGAACTACCATGTTATAATTTATGCACTATTCTCTTATAAACTTTGAACTATTCTCATATAATTCATGAACTATTACTTTTTAATATATTATATCAAATTATTTATAAATTAACCGTTTATATGTTATGAATTATTCAATTGTAATTCATGAACTATCATTTTATAAGTTATACACTATCCTTTATAAATTTTGCACTTTCAACTATTCTATTATAATTCATGAACTATTCTTTTATAAGTTATGAACTATCCCTTAATAAATTTTGAACTATTACTTTCACTCCTTTATAAATTTTGCACTATGAACTATTATATTATAATTCATGAACTATACTTTTATAAGTTATGAACTATTCCTTAATAAGTTTATAACTATTACTTTCGCTCGTTTCTGAAAAAAAAAATAAAAAAAAATCGGAACACGTGTCGGCTCTACGTTCAGCCGCACGGCCCTACCGAAATAATGTGTCTTACCTGAACAACACTCTCTCTCGCTATATATATATATATATATATATATATATATATATATATATATATATATATATATATATATATATATATATATATATATATATATATATATATATATATATATATATATATATATATATATAAAAGCTAATTAAAAGAATTTTTTTTTTTTGAAATGGTACGTTTCCGGTTCGACTTCGCCTACGTCTGGATAGGGTATTTACTGTGGCCCATTAAGAAAATACCTGTCTAAAATTAAAAAAATTTATTAAGGAAATACCCTTCCAATACCAATTTTTCCATGTCTAGAATTAAAAGAATTTTACAGCCCGTCACCTTTCTCCACGGTTCATCAGCGACAGGGAGCGGCGGCGGTTTCCCCTACTGGCGCTCCGTCGGTGTTGAATTTTCATCGTTTGGCACAACGAGTATATTCCAGGAAGTTTCCACCAACTATAAATTCAACACTTTTCATCTCTCTTTCCTTTTAAGCTCCAATATCACACTAAATTTGTTCGTACCTCCCCTCTCTCTATGCAAAGACCCGCTTCATCCATCCTTAATTTATGCGATTCTCATCTGGGTTAGTGTTCCACTCTACTCCTATTGCTTAAATCTGATCTGAGTTACCACTGATCACTTGTTTCCTTCAATTGGTTATGACAATTTAAAGGCAGTTTGGCGTTTGCTTGACTAATTTCTTGTTTTAGGGTTTTCATTTAGCTCTATAATAGTTGATTCCATGATCATGGATTCCCAATTTGGAGCCGATGATTTCCTGAACTACGACAATTTCTTCAATAAAGATCCATTCGTTGATCTTAGCTCTCTTGACTTTCATCCCTTGCAAACTGATACTGTCCCTGGAAATCTCATCTCTTCTTCCTCCTCCTCCTCCTCTGGATCATCTGATGACGCTGGTTCTGAAGTGCTAAAATACATTAGCCAGGTGTTAATGGACGAGAATGTGGATGAAAAGCCTAGCATGTTTTATGATCCTTTAGTCCTTCAAGCTGCTGAGAAGCCTTTCTATGATGCCCTAGGACACAATTATCCTCTTTCCCCTAATCAGCATCCACTTTTAGATCATTTTGTTGATAGCCCAGGTGACAATTCATCAGGTTCGGGTGATTTCTGTAATACAACTAGACCAGTTGATTCCGTCGAGTCCAATGTTGAGAAATCCTCTATTTCCCATGGAACTTTTTTAACGGAGAATCCTAGTTTCCCTGTAGGTTATAATATATTCAGTGATAAAGAATCGATGATATTGTTCCAGAAGGGGGTTGAGGAAGCCAGTAAATTCCTTCCCAAAGCTAGTAACCTTGTGATTGATCTTGATAATACCACTTCCCCTGAAGAGCCGAAGGGGGATTATTCAACCTCTGTCCCTCAGGCGAGGAAGATTCATTACCTGGATGATGAGGATTTAGAGGAAGGGAGGAGCAGCAAGCAGTCAGCTCTTTCCATGGAAGAGACTGAAGATTTGTCCGAATTGCTTGACAGGGTGTTGCTATACCACCATCCTAAGACAACTGAGAATGGTTGTGATAGGGATTTTGTGCCACGCCTTAAACTAGAAGGATGTTCTAAGAAACATGACGATGGAAAAAGTGTGGTGGATTTAAGAAACTTGTTGATTCTTGGTGCACAAGCTGTTGCGTCCGATAATTGGAGGACTTCTCGTGAATTGCTAAAGCAAATCAGGCTACACTCGTCTCTCCAAGGTGATGGGTCACAGAGATTGGCTTATTACTTTGCAAATGCCCTTGAGGCACGGATGGAAGGGACTGGTTCACATATATATACTGCTTTGGCTTCTAAGAGGACCTCTACCTCTCAAATACTAAAAGCGTACCAATTCTTTGTTTCTTTATGCCCATTTTGGAGGATGTCGATGATGTTTTCAAACCTCAACATTTTGAAGTTAGTTGAGAATAGAAAGAAGCTTCACATCATTGATTTCGGGATATGTTATGGTTTTCAGTGGCCTGTTCTCATTCAACTCCTCTCACAAAGGCCCAAAGGCCCTCCAGCACTACGCATAACAGGGGTAGAGGTTCCTCAATCCGGATTCAGGCCAAAGGAAAATGTGGAGGAAACTGGGCGTCGGTTGGCAAAGTACTGCGAGAGGTTCGGGGTCCCATTTGAGTTTTCTGCAATAGCCCAAAAATGGGAGACTATTAAGGTGGACGATTTTAACTTTGAAGAGGATGAAGCTGTTGTTGTTAACTGCCTATATCGGATGAAGAATCTTCTCGATGAGACAATAGCTGTCGATAGTCCAAGGGACGCGGTCTTGAACTTGATCAAGGAGATAAAACCCAATCTCTTTGTGCATGGAATTGCTAACGGGTCGTTGAGTGCTCCTTTCTTTATTACGCGGTTTAGGGAGGCGTTGTTCTACTACTCTACATTGTTTGACATGCTTGATACGAATGCTCCCCTGGAAAACGTAGAGAGGTCGATGTTTGAGGGAGAGTTCTATGGGCGAGAGATAATGAATGTGGTCGCTTGTGAGGGAACTGAAAGAGTTGAAAGGCCTGAAATTTATAAACAGTGGCAGGTTAGGAATACCAAAGCAGGGTTTAGGCAGCTTCCTTTGGATCAAGAAATCATGGATGGAGGAAGATATAAGATGAAGTTTTACCACAAGGATTATTCTCTGAATGTAGACGGAAATTGGGCTTTAATGGGTTGGAAAGGACGGGTAGTGTATGCGGTGTCGGCTTGGGCTCCTTTGTAGAAGGCTTGTTATGTGTATGTTCAGCATTGCATTTAGTTAAGGAAGTACTTCCTTCTAGGGTTACTAGATTCATTCTTGTGAAATTATTTTCTGATGTACTATAAACATGTATACACCAATGTACTATTTTGATTGCTAGAGAGCAGTTCCTCTTGTTTTAGTAAGTGTTCATTACCTGGCTCTTATATCTTACATAAACCGAATTACAATGATTTTGATGAAACATTTATTAATTATCCTTGATATAATAGCACACGCTGGTGTGAATTGCTTCAGATTTTGTGTGTTATTGGTTCTGACTATACCAGCTTGTTTGGTCTGTCCTGGGTATCTTCCCTGGTTGTGGTGTTGCATAGGAGGTTAGATTATGGAGATTAATGGCTACGAGGTGCCACCAATTCCTGGAGCTGCAAGGTCTATCAGTGTAAGTGCATCTCTATCCGGGCTACTTATTGTTTATGCTATACTTCCATTTCTGAACACTGATCTATTTTTGTTATTCTTCATCTTTTGAAGAAGAATCTTCGTAAAAGTAAAGGTGGACATGATCAAATGTATGCATTTGATTTGTTGTCTGGCAAATACTGCTTGAAAGGAGAAACGTTGTGAAACTTCTACTACTGAAACCATTCTTGGCGCTGTCAAACAAGAGATTATTGATGATGATCATGATAAGCTTTTGAATGCTAAAAATATTTAACCAAGGAAGCTCTGAATTAGTCCAGCTGTGGATGAGTTAGTGCAGAATGAGGCTGACAGGGAAATATGTAAGCCTGTGAGCGATTTGCATGTGTAGTTTTAATTTTTATATTAGGAAAAATAACTCAAAATAATATCAAGTATCAACATTGAACCGAAAATAATACGAACTTTGAAAATTACTAGGAGCGATACAAACTATCAATGTATTTACCAATAATAATACGCCATATTTTTCCGGCAAAAACTCTAGCTCCGGTGATGACGTGGCAGCCGGAATGTTAGATGTCATCAAATAAATGGATTAAATGTGTGACGTGGATTTTATTTTTCATAAAATAAATTTAATAATATTTAAAATATTAAAAAATAAAAAATTTAATAATTTTAAATGATAATATTTTAAAAAACATTTGTACAACTTTTTTTAAAAAATATTTTTTCTAAAAAAAATTTAAATAAAGTTTGAACATTTTTTTAAACAGGTTTGTAAAAAAATGTAAAAATATTTTTTTTATGAAATGTTAAAAAAAAACTCCGAAAAATATTTTTTTTAGGAAAAAATTAATTTTACAAAAAATTTGGGAAAAAAAATCTTTAGGAATTAGGTTACAAAATTAAAAAAAATTAAATTCGAATATTTTTTTTACAAATTTTTTTAGGATTAAAATTTTCATTTTATATAAAAATCCAAAATTAAATTTGATTAAAAAAATATTATATTTTTATATTTTTTGGAAAAATGAATATTATTACATTTTTTTACAAATCTATTTAAAAAAATTTTCAAACTTTAAAAAAAAAATTTAATATTTGTAAATTTTTTTTTTAAAAAATTTTTATTTAAAATTTTAAAAATAATAATTTTTAGTTTTTAATATTTTAAATATTATTAAATCGCTTTTTTTTTTAAATAAATCCACATCACACATTTAACCCATTTACTTGATGACTTGTAACATTCCGGCTGCCACGTCACCGCCGGAGCTAGGGTTTTTGCCGGAAAAGCATGGCGTATTATTTTTGGTAAATACATTGATAGTTTGTATCGCTTTTAGTAATTTTCAAAGTTCGTATTATTTTTGGTTCAATGTTGATAGTTGATATTATTTTGGGTTATTTTTCCTTTATATTAGGACTATGACTTGAAGTTAATTTTAAGTGGATAGGGGTCCATTAATTAGGCATGGAGCTTTTGTAGTTGTAGTTAATTTTAAAAGAATTGAACTATGCGCGTAGTTTGGGTAGATAACCTAAAAAAAATAGAATATTGGTGAAATAAAGTATCTTTTGTATCTTGTATATAAATTAGACACTCTAATTTTACCAATTATATATAAATAAATAAATGACTAGGATTATCATTGAAAATGGGAATTACATTGGGCAGTTTTAGGCGGTTTCGGATTTTTGAATCAACTAATCAACCGAGATATAAGGCAACCGTATGGAATAAAAAAAAAGGAAACATATTTAGGCCTCGTTTGGTACGATTCCCACGGAATCAGAAATCGGAATCGGAATGAGTCATATCAATACCTCGTGTTTGATAAGGCTTGAAATCGGAAGGAGAATGATTCCATGAAATAACTCATTCCAACTTTAGAAAAGAAGTTGATTCCATAAATTAAAGTTGGTATCCCATTCCAACACAAACTCGTTTTAAATTTAAAACTACATTTATATATGGGAGAATTTGACATACTAGGCTTTTTTTAGTTTTTGTTTAAGAAAATGTACCCCAAATTTTTTACCACTTTCATTTAATAGTAGGTAAAAATTATTTACCCTTCTATTAGAAAGAAAGAATAAATGATGTTTGTTATTTGTTATATAAGTATAATTTTTAATTTTTAATTACTGAATTTGTTTTCTTTTATTATTTTTCTTGCCTTTTTTTATTTATTTTTTATTTCTTTTTTTTATTTTCTGGATTGAATTTCTCATACCGAAAATTCTCATACCAGAATTTTCATACCAGAAATTATCATACGAAAAGTTCATACCATAAATTTCATACCAGAATTTTTTTCATACTAAAATTTTTTCATATCAGAATTTTTCATACCAGAAATTTCATACGAAAAGTTCATACCAGAAATTTCATTCTAGAAATTTCTGAATTAAAACTAGCGGCACAATCAGCACTTGATCCTTGTGCTTTCCGTCCGCTATTTATTTTTGTTTACATAATACTTTTATTTTGAGACAATTTTAACATATAATTCTCCACTCAAATAATGCTCAACTCCTCCACGTCTTGTCAATTTGTCATTTTCAACTGGGAAAAAGAACAAGTCTTTTAGAAACCAAAAGAGACGGTGATGGACCCATTTTTGCAAACCGTCATCATATACGCAAATTACAATAAAAAAATTGCAAAATTACCACGAGCCCCCTAAAATTTGCAAAATTAAATATTAGACAATTAAAAATTCATTTCGGTATGTAAATTTCGGTATGTAAATGTCCGGTATGTGAAATTCTGGTATGTGAAATTCTGGTATGTGAAAATCCGGTATGTGATAATTCCGGTATGTGAAAATCCGGTATGTGAAATTCCGGTATGTGAAAATTATGGTATGTGAAAATTTCGGTATGTGAAAATCCGGTATGTGATAATTCCGGTATGTGATAATTCCGGTATGTAAAATTCCGGTCCGGTATGTGAAAATTCCGGTATGTGAAATTCCGGTATGTGGAAATTCCGGTATGTGATAATTCCGGTATGTGATAATTCCGGTGTGTGAAAAAATTCTTCATTCTAGAAAATAAATAAAAAAATAAAGAAAATAAAAAAGACAAAAAAAATTAATAAAAGAAAATAAAAAAGAAATTCAGTTTTTAAAAAGCATTCGGAAGAAATAATAAAACAAGAGGATGGAGAAGGTTTGATGGTAAAAAAAATAAGAGGGGTATATTTACTTAATTGAAAAACAAAAAAGCCTACTTACTATCACTATTTCTCTAAATAGCCTACTAACCAAATTTGCCCTTTATATATTTTAATTATATATATATATATATACTTGCTTATTTAGCTTCACAATATAAAAATAATATTTTCTTATAAATTTTTTTTATCGTCCCTCAATTAATTTAAATTATATAATTATTTTGTAAAAAACATGATTTTGACAAAAAAAGTTTTTAACTATAATACGAATAATTCATTCAAGATGTAATGTAAACGGAAAATGCTTGAATATAATATAATTTGTTCAATTAGAAAAAATATATACTTATTTATTTGGGTGACGAATTTAGCGTTTAATCTTTAAGTTATTCGTCTTCATTTTTCTTAAATGTAGTTTAAAACATAGCATATATTTACATTATAAACATTCACACAAATATCATCAAATATGATACGATTTTCCGTTCCATAACTCATATAAAATAAAAAACATATGTTAAAAATATTTCATTCCAACATCATACCAAACACCAAGTATCAGAAATAGCTTATTCCAATTCCTTATTTCATTTCAATTCCAATTCCTAATTCCAACTCCATGCCTATAGTCATACCAAACGAGCCCTTAATGATTCTGCAAATCTTCTCAAACGGCTCATTTCCATCAATCGCTCCTCACTTCCTTTATTCTCGTGCACAAGAATCCATTATTCTCGCTCTCAAACATCATCACGCCTCATCCGTCGCCATTGTTACAGGTCGAAGCTTTGAAGAAGCGGAAACCATCTTCACTGTTTCATCTTCTTGAATTGCCTAGATTACAAGTTTCTTCTCTCCTTCTACATGTTCTATCATCAAATACACGGAGGTTAGTAATTAATCTCAACTATTCGTTTATTCGCTTCACATGTTTGGTTATTATGTGTTGGGTTAAGCAATATGTTCATATGAGTTCTTGAAATCGATTGGAAACAAACTATTCAACACCCAGTAACCAGCCTTGTTGTGTTCTAGATTTTGAAGACATAATTTCTGAAATTTGTGTAAACGAAATACCATTCCAAGGTTATAGATCTAAATTTTACATATTTAGATGTCAAAAATGTTGTTTCTTCCTAAATCGGTGTACAAAGTATGTACAAAAAGCATGTAATTTGGTAAATATGTTGAGCAATGATGTTGCATGTTCGATTTTAAATGGGATATACCAATTAAAATGTACATATATGTATTGAATAGACTATTTACGATATATGTTTGTGTATTGATATCAATAATCGACAATAGACATGGCTATTGGAATGGAAATTGAACACTAAATGTAGCAGACGTTTATATTATGTACATTTTCGACAATGGGATACATAATCAAAGATGAATGTATGTTCATGATGGTTGATATGTGTGCTGATTATGTAGAAATCATCAATGTTATACATTAGCATTACATGCAGTACACAAAGCATGTTAGTACATAAAGTAGTTAAATATACATATAACATATGTATTTGAGCAATTTGTTACATAAACCATTCAATTTAAAAGTACCAACACAACTGATACTCTTAAGTTCATTGTTAATAGCAAATCAAGTACGAAATCAAATACAGTAGCAGTTGATATACATAAAGCAAGCTAAGAGCCGACAACAACGTGATAATCTATATTATGCATCATTTCCTCATCCAATTGAACGGGAGAACTCTTACATTTAGCTACATTATGTGGCTCTCCAGACATTCGTTCGGAATCATTGTGTACAACAACTTCGTTATACACAAGGGCACACTCCACATAAATTGTTGTAGACCGTTTATATGAATAAATGTATCCCAATCATCATTTGTGTTGACATCAAATGGCTTGAGAGATGGATTGAAGAGATTTTTGTACGACAACTTAATGCAAAATTCGCTACACAAAGTCCGAATTGTGTTGTCACGTTATGTTTCATCTCATCGATAGTGCAAGATGCGTTAACCACAAGAGGCTTGCTTGAAACATCACCAACGAAATTCCACAAGTTTTCAAATTCCCATTCACCACCATAATAAATTATTACGAACACATAATTCATATCTGAAATAAAACAAAAAAATCAGCTACACAACATGCATTGGGCATACATATTGTACAAATTGAGGTATTTCATCCAGAACGAATATACGTTTAATACATAAATGTAACAGTGCTATAAACAGTACCTAAAAAAATGTATTGATAACGAATACACAAGGCAAGAAACCACATTGATAAATTGATATGTACAAACATGTCATGTTTCAACTACATCTGTCGATTCTCCTACATTTTTTCCCAAATTAATGCTACTAACCAATTTATTTATTCATCAATTATGTACACGAGTTTGAAATTATTGACAAAATCATAATCAGGAGATTTCACAGTCGTTCTTGTATACAAGACGATTAAAATTGGAATTACAATCATTAACTTACCTCAAACACATACAAAAAAAATCTGGAAATCGATTATATTTGGTCGAAGATGGACGACTCACCGTTTACACGCGAATTTGCTGAGTTATGTGGGACGTTTATTTAGCGACAACCATCCATTGATGCTCTTGAACTGAGTATCGGAGGTCTTTTCGCTCAACAATGGAGTATAGAAGAACAAACGCTGGATCTTGTTAAATGATCGTAATTAATTATGGAGAGATTTTAGGAGTAGTTACTATCTCATTTTTTTTTGACGTTGCAACATATTTCTTTATTTATTTAATTAGGAAAATTAGTTATTTATTATAGGAGAGAAGATTTACTTATATGATAATATCATTTATTATTTTCTATTTGATCTTTTTCTACATAATTTAGGGTGCTTACTTTGTTGATACAAAACAAAAGGTGTCCACTTTATGCACAAAGATACATAAAGTACCTACTTAAGCAACTCATTCAAAAAGAATGAACTACTTATTTGGTTTGCGTAATTATAGTTAACTTAAAAAAAAACTAAAATATGCTTGTGAAATGCGTAGTTGTAGTCCATTTGTTTAGAAAGAATTTGGTCAAATAACCTTTTTTATATTTTCTTTTGTTTTGTGTAGCTTTAATTTATATCACTTTTTTTAATGATAGGTAAAATTAATTAATCCATCTCCTATATACAATATATGTTTGAGTTGGGAATTACTACAGTAACGGGCTTTTTAACTCCATAAACGGCCCATTACACTAATCACCGGCTTCGTTGGAGCTATTGTGGCTGCTTATCAGGGGCCAACAATGGGATATACTACCATCTGGAAAGGAATGCCCTTTTTTTTTTGCCCCTTCTCACCGTTCTTCCTGCAACCTCCTGATTAGTCGACGCGTGGTACTCGCGTGTTTCTCTTAGCTCTTGTCAACGCCGCTTCCTTATGCCGGTCATTCTTCATGGCGGCGTGGCGTCTTCTCTTCTTCCCACCTGATGTAGGTACGTGTCAATCCTCCGTCTTCCACTTCGTCTTCCACGTCTTTATAATGAGAAAGTTATGAACGATTCAAACCCTAACTTACAATTGGGTTTCGAAATTCTGATATTTGATAATTATTTTTCGTTGGCACGGTCTGGAGGAAGATTACGGATATGAATGTCGCAGCTCGAGATGGGGCCTTTTCATTCGGATTCAAAGATAGCCATGGTGATCTATCTTCGTTGTGCTCTTCTCGATTTGGTTTGTTTGATCCGCCCACAGTACAAAGCTAGGGTTTGTAGTTCTCTTTCACTTTTCTTCTCACTTTGCTTTCTCATCCAGTTCTCTCTACGCTTCCTTTCCATCTTAAGCCGTCGTATCAATCTGACCGACTATCTGTTTGTTGTGGTATGTTTGAGTTCCCAGTCAAGCTGTTTGATGAAATTACTGAGAAAGATGTTTCTTCCTGGAATATTGATAGTTCCAACTTTGCAAAGTTCCAAGCAAGTATAAAACGATAAATTGAATCCCTCCTTTCGGATTAAAAATGTTGTTTGTCATTTTTCAACATATCATATATCATTTTTGTCATTTTTTTGTCAATTGATTACTTTTCCTTGCGTGGAACATAATTAAGTTTTGTTTCTTTGTAATTTTGTATTGATGAAGAAGGATTAGTGTTTAACAAAATTTATTTTTTTGACTTGTGGATAAAATATCTAAGGTTTTGGATTTGAGAAGATAGACACGATCCAAGAAAAGTATCCAAGTTTTCTTTTGTATGCAATCAGGATCCAATCAAAGAAACTGAGTGTGCGGTATAAGCTTATCACGATTAACTTGAACTTATAGAATACATATTGCTGAATTATTTGTGTGCTTGTCATGACTTGTAGCTTAGTTCATTTCAGTGCATTTTTAGTCCACTGCTCTTTTCTAATGCTTACTGGTGTAAAATGGTGCTTGTAGAATAATGATTATGCATGAGATAGTGTTATGTGCTTGTGAACCACTTACAACTAAGGTTTCTTTAGTTGATTTATCATGTTATCTACACTTACCACTGGAATGTGTGGACAAAAAAGTTGACAAAAGTATGATTTGGGTTGAAACAACAGTATTTTGTTTCCTTTCATATTATCTTGCAAAGTAATCCAGATTCAAAGTGGTTTTTATGAAGCTGAAAAAACTCATATGAGTAATTCAGTTATGTGCTGCTAGAATTGCTATTGTATATGAGTTTGCTTCTTGAAATTGCAAGACAGTGGTGTATTCTGATATCGTCATTCAAAAGTGGTTTTTATAAAGCTGAAAAAACTCATTTTTCATATGAGTAATTCAGTTATGTGCTGCTAGAATTGCTACTGTTGGTGTATTCTGATATCGTCATTCAGGGTGCTCTGAAGTTCTACTGCTATATTATCATTCTTGTGCCTCAATTTGTTTTGGTTAATAATTGGTTTAGATCAGCAGTTTAGGTCGAGGTTGCCTGTTTTTGGTGTTTTTATCAATTCTTTAGCTGAAACATTTCATAAATTTTTGTGTCAGCAAAAGCAACCGAGCTCTTGAAAATTACTCCATTTTTTAGTTTTGTACAGTTTAGTAGTGTATAATTCTTGACAATCATTTAAGTTTTCAAGATTGGTCAAAAAGGGTTGGTCAATATTATTCCATGGGTGTGAGATTAGAGTAATTGAACGCTTGCTCGTATTGATATCCATGTTTCAATCTTTAATCTCTTTTCAGTAGAACATGAGGCTCTGATGGCGTCAATTATGGGTCATACAATTATGAAGAACTCGAGAGGGAACCTTATTGGCCATCCGAGAAGCTAAAGATTTCGATAACGGGTGTTGGTGGATCCATTTCCTCACACATTTCCAGGCCTTTAAGTAGCAAGGGACACTACATTACTGCTTCGGACTGGAAACAGAATAGGATTAACTTTGTTATTACAGTGGATTTATTCCCATTTGCTTTGATGACACAACAACAAATTATAACATGCTCATATGCTTCGCTTACTTTCCTCAACATGCTTATTGCTCACTTTCAGATTTCAAGCTTGATGAATGAAGACAAGCGCTGCTGGCCAACTTTATTCCATTCAGACAGCAGACAACACTTAAGCTGGCGAACAAGTGATTATGAACTATAAGAAAGCAATAACCTGAGTAGTAATGTGTTGTGAGTTCAATCGGGTGAAATTGTTTTCATTTATGCACTTTTACACTCTTCATTCTAAACAATAAAGTCAGTTGCATTTCTAATCAGGTACATTAGAATTTGTTGATTTATACTTCCTTTTAAAGTTCATTTAAATGTTAGTAGTTGAACTGTGATGATGAACATGTAGGTGTCGAATTGGTTTATAAATGCTCGAGTTCGTCTATGGAAGCCGATGATAGAAGAGATGTACACGGAGGAAGTCAAGGAGCATGGGCAAAATGGTTAAAATGGCAAAACAAGGAAACACGATCAAGAAAACAAAGAGCCCGTTCAATAGATAAAAAAGATGACAATCTTGATGATGAACAAACAAATATCGCTGAGAATCATAGCTCTTCGATGAACAAGCAAAGATAGCTGAGAATCATAGCTCCTCGATTATGCTTTCGACATTGTTTACCTCCATTCCCTAATCGATATTTTACCATTCCTTAATCGATTACAACTTGTTTTCGTACTATGCGTTCCCTTTTCGATATTTTACCATTCCTTAATTGATTACAACTTATTTTCGTACGTACAAACGATCAAACCACGCGCGTGCGAAGCACGCGCAACACACCTAGTATTCAACAAAAAAGAAACAAACATGAATTTGTTACGTGAAAATAATTGGTGACTTTGTTTTTTATTTTAATTTATTTTATCTTTTATTATTATTATTATTATTATTATTATTTATTTTTTTGAATGAATTTCATACCTAGAAAATTCATACCAAAAAATTCATATCAGAAGTTCATACTTCCATATGTACATTTATATGTATCGAGAATCTATAATTAGATTGAAGAAGAAATTTCACCAAGATCAACATCTTACAATTGACAAAACCTAAGAACATCATTCTTTCAAGTTAAACAACATTTTACTTGAGTAGCATGAAATCGAAGTTTAAACACAACGGCGATCTTGTTCTTATCGCTCCTCCATCTAACCGACTTGAACATCTTTGCTTTCTCAAGAGAGATGAAAGTACCGGCAAGAAAGAGAAGGCCAAACGAGGTTGTGATTGGCAAGCCAGTCGTAGAGGATTAGCAACGGTCTTCCACTGAACGTACTTCTCGTCTGCCGCAGACTAGTGGTGTTGTTCTCTCATCTTCGGCATCTCCGGTTCTTCTTCCGGTGGTGTATGAGAAGACTTGTCCTTCTTCGGTTGACCTCTCTTCTTTGCGCTCTGACTGTTGGAATCCATTGAAGAAGCTTTCCAAAAATGGTGAAGAAAAGGGAGTGAAGAAGATCGAGGTGGCTTTGATCACCGCTTTCAAATGGCGAGCAAAGGCAAGGGCCAGGGCAGGCGGTGCGAGGATGGCGGCGTGGTGCTCCTCCCGGTGGTGTGGCGACTCCGATCTACGGCGAGGAACCTAGAACAAGGCGAGGGGGAGAGAAACAGAGGAAGATTGAAGCGGTGACTCCTATCGATGATGAGCATGAGGAGACTAGGGTTTGGGAAGCTTTGAACAGTAAAAATAAGGTACATTTACTAAACGTGAAAATGTTATCCCTAGTCAGTAGAGCAAAATATAAAAAAAACCTACTTAGTACATTTGGTCAATTTTTTACTATACTACGGTTGTAGCGTGCGTTGGCGTAGTTAATCGGCTCCAACTACACTCACCACATGCGTAGTCTTGAAACCCTAATGAGAAAATCAAACTACGTACCCAATTTGCATAGTTTAGGTCTTGATAATTGGCCGATACGCTTAGAAAACCCGTAAAATATAAGTGCTAAAATGAGAAAATAAATATTTTTCATATTTTTTATGATAATTTATTAGTCATTATTAATTGTATGACAATTTTTCTAAATATTAATTTAAACTAAATAAACTATTTCACTTTAATAATTATTAAGATAAATACCAATAAATAATTTTGTAAATCACTGTATAAATAACTTAGTTATTGTATATTTGAAAACAAAATAATATTTTGTCACTTAGCCCTACAAATCTCCTCCTTCAATTTGGCAACTAACGCATACATTCTATTTTAGATAACTTTACATTCTATTTTAGATAACTTGACATACAAATTGGTTTGAATATCAACACTCAGTTAGCTTATAAAATTTTAACTATTATTATTATTATTATTATTATTATTATTATTATTATTATTATTATTATTATTATTATTATTATGTTTATAAAAAGTCATGAAATACCGACAACAAGATAAAATATCAAAATCTAATCTAAAGTACGAGTTAAAGAGGGAAAGATAAGTAACCAAAAATAACACATAGGATAAAAATGGTAAATAAAAAAAAAGGAAAAGGGTTAAAGGGGCAAAGAAGAATTCCAGCAGTAGAAGAAAAACTCAAGCTAGTACTTTCGTGTCCTCTCTATCTACACACTTAGCTGACGTCACATTCATAGATCTTATCCTACTTCATGAAATAAATATTAAACAAAAATAATTAATTCGTTTTACATATTTATCAAAATTAATTAATAAATAATAAAAAAAAGTTAAAAAAAAAGCAAGCTGTAGTGGAACTCAGACAAAGCCTGTAATATATATTCCAACTGTTGTAATAACACAACACAATCCAAAAAATAAAAAAAGTTTCTCACACAAAAACCCTAACCAGTGGGTTTCTTCTTCCAACGAGCCGCCAGATTGATCTAAGCCGTTTGATAGAGCTCCGATTTCCTCCGACCACTTTTTTCGTCTTCGTATTGTCCCCGTTCTCGCTTTGATGGCGGTTTGTATGAACTTTTTTTTAATGTGGACGATGATCATGGCGCAGCCCTTTTCATTATAGGATTATTGACTGAGAATAAGTAATTCTATTGATTTTACAACTTTGTATCGTCTTGATTTTACTATGAAGAGTTCGAAAGTGGTTAGAGGTTGTAGATATTAGGTTCGGTTTAGGTGGGGAAACAGAGAGTGTCTAGAAAAGTCGTCTGTTTCTGTACTTCTGTGTATGTTTCTTGGCTTGGTTCATTATTTTGAACTATAAACCTTTTAGAATGTTATCTGAATTAGGAAGGAGACCAATAATAGTTGGAGGAGCAAACGAGGGTTCAATTGAGGATGAACTGGAGAATGAAATCGGGATGCTTCTTCGAGAGCAGAGGAAGCAAGATGTTGATGATCGAGAGCACGAGCTGAATCTGTATAGAAGCGGCTCTGCTCCTCCTACTGTGGAGGGTTCCTTGAATGCGGTGGGCGGTTTGTTTGGGAACGCCGCCATTTCTGATTTCGCAAGGACTAAGAATGGAAATGGAGTTGTTCTGTCTGAGGATGAGTTGAGGTCTGATCCTGCTTATTTGCAGTACTATTATTCTCATGTCAATTTGAACCCTAGGTTGCCACCTCCTCTTTTGTCAAAGGAAGATTGGAGATTTGCTCAAAGATTGCAGGGAGGCAGCTCAGTGGTGGGTGGAATTGGGGATAGGAGGAAAGTTTCTAAGGCTGAGGCAAATGGGCCTGGTAGGTCAATGTACTCGATGCCTCCCGGTTTCACATCGAAGAAAGAAGAGAGGGACTCAGCTGATTGGAGCCAAGATGGACTTATTGGCTTGCCTGGTATTGGTTTAGGGAGTAAGCAGAAGAGTATTGCTGAGATATTTCAGGTATTATCATCAAGGGCCATATCCATATTTAAATGCCGTGGTTTTTATTTATGATATGAAATAAATTAGCCTCTAATTATTTGTATGAATCATAGTGAATGTGTTAATACGACCTATTCTGTAGACAATTGAGTTTCTTGACACTAAAAGATTCATTTTCATGAATAATTCTATAATTTCTTTTGTTGAATCCAGATTGTTCGATGATTACTTTTATGAGAATGCTTCCTATGTTTTGATTCTTGATGGAGGTTTGTTGTGGAATTGAGGTGCATCAGTAAGTTCTGCAAGTATCTCTTTCAGCATGACTTAAGGATTCATGTTTTCATGATTTACGTTCTTGCAGGATGATCTAGGCTCTTCTAATCCTAACTCAAGGCATCCTTCTCGTCCTGCTAGCCGCAATGCATTTGATGAAAATGCTGATGCACTTACTAATGTAGAATCTGAGCTTGCAAATTTGCGTCGAGGTAATGCAAACCTTCAGGGTTCGGGTGCTCCATTGTCAAGGAGCACCACTCCTGCATCATATTCATATGCTGCTGCTCTGGGTGCTCCATTGTCAAGGAGCACCACTCCTGATCCTCAACATTTGCCTCGTGTGCCTAGTCCATGTCCTACACCTATTGGAGGAGGGAGAACTGGAGCCTCTGAAAGGAGACCTATTGCTAGTCAAAACTCGTTCAATGGTGTTGTATCTGGCATGAATGAATCTACTGATTTGGTGGCTGCTTTGTCTGGCATGAATCTTTCAACTAATGCAGGTGGTCATGCTGAAAATCATTTGTCCTCGCGAGTCGATCAGGATGTTTTAGATCACCATAATTATCACTTCAATATGCCGGGGAATAAGGAAAGCATTAAGCATCCATTTGACAAAAAATCTGAGTATGGTCATCCACACATGACTGATAGGAGTAATGTTGGTGGCTCTGAGCTGAGGAACTTCAAGGTTGAGCGTCCAAAAGCTTCTGGAAACTCTTTCTCAAAGGGATCTCATGTATCCACTCTTAATGGTGGGTTATCACCACACTATGGACCTTCAGATGGAAGCAACTCATCCTTTTCAAATTATGGATTGGGCGGATATTCCTTGAACTCACCTTTGTCACCTATGGTGGCAAGCCAACTGAACAATATGAATCTGTCTCCACTGCTTGAAAATGCTGCTGCTGCTGCATCTATGGGGATTGGAATTGAATCAATGGGGCTGGGAGGTGGTTTCCCATTGGGCCAAAGTCCAACTAATGCATCAGAATCTCACAATATAAGTAGAATTAATAACCAGATCGCGGGTAATGCTCTCCAGGGTGCTTTTGCAGATCCCATGTATCTTCAGTACCTCAGGACTGCTGAATATGCTGCACAGCTTGCAGGTCTTGGTGATCACTCTCCAGATAGGAGCTATTCAAATCTGTATATGGATTCACTACAGAAAGCTTACATAGGATCCCTTGTATCGCCTCAGAAATCACAATTTGGTGCTGCCCTGGGCAATAAGTCTAGTGGATCTAATCATGGCTATTATGGAAATCATGCTTTTAATGTTGGCATGGGATATCATGGAAGTCCACTGACAAGCCCTGTCATTCCAAATTCTCCTGTTGGACATGGTAGTCCTATTAGGCACAGTGACTTCAATATGCGTTACCCTGCTGCACCACGAAACATGGGTGGGGGTGTCATGGGTGGTTGGCCCATGGAGGGAGGCTTTGGTTCCTCATTACTGGAGGAGTTCAAGAGCAATAAAGCTAGGTCCTTTGAGCTTGCAGAAATTGCTGGTCATGTAGTTGAGTTCAGGTAAAAAGAAATGTGTAATATCTTATTCAGTCTACAGTGTTATTTAGTATTGGTTTCTTAAGCAAGCCTAATTACTTCCTTAATGAGCAGTTCTGATCAATATGGGAGCCGCTTCATTCAGCAAAAACTTGAGACTGCTTCAGTTGAAGAGACAAATATGGTCTTCGAGGAAATTATTCCTCAGGCCCTTTCTCTCATGACTGATGTGTTTGGTAACTATGTAGTTCAAAAGGTCAGCAACCCATTGTTCTTTTTATTTTAAAAGAAATACTTGAAACTAGCATTGACCTTTTCTGAATGCTATATTGGCTTGGCATTTTTCACTGCAAATCCACCCCTTTATATCTCAGGCTTGGTATATGCTTTTTGGTCCTTGTGATCCTTATTGAGTAACCTTTGTTCAGTTTTTTGAGCATGGAATGCCATCTCAGAGGAGAGAACTAGCTAGCAAGCTGGGTGGGCATGTGCTGACGCTTAGCCTTCAAATGTATGGTTGTCGTGTTATACAAAAGGTATTTTATTTTTCTTTCATGTTGACTGTATTGGACTTTGCATGGTGGAATTGATACAAGTGTAGCTTTCACTTTCTTATGGTGGCTACTATTTGTGTGCCATAAAATTTTGATGGAAGAAGCTTATGTGCCTCCATAATCTGTACGTGTTCTATTTCTGTGAGACGCATGCTAAACCTCTAGTTTGTTGGTCCATAAATATGTAAAAGGTGATAGCGGTAGGCAATTTGCTATGTAATTCGTTTTGGAGGATCACGTGTATCGCATGTAGGATTGTATTTTTGTGTTAGGTTGCTTCACGTGTTGACTCCTGTCTTGTTTTTGGAGCTTATTTGTTTCGGTATGTGAAGATTCAATTTTGGAAGCTATTACTTGATTTGATGTCTCATCATGATTGCAAGGCCCTATTCCTGAAGAGCCTGATTTTGAAAGACATTACCATGCTGCTTTCCTCTATGTATTCGGTATTCTTTCAGGATTTCTTATTGGACCTTGTCTGTTCTCGGGTCAAACCTTGCCCTTTCTACAGGCTATCGAAGTTGTTGATTTGGATCAAAAAATTGAGATGGTCAAAGAGCTCGATGGACATATCATGCGTTGTGTGCGGGATCAAAATGGAAACCATGTCATTCAAAAGTGTATTGAGTGTGTACCTGAGGAGTCAATTCAGTTTATTATTGTGTCGTTTTTTGGCCAAGTTGTCACTCTTTCAACCCATCCTTATGGCTGCCGCGTGATTCAGGTTTGATTGCAATAGTAGTTATCAGTATCAGTAGATCTAGGAGTATGCTATAGTAACTGAATATTTGATTATCTTAGTAATATGTTTCCTATGTGACAGAGAGTCCTTGAACACTGCAAGGACCCTGATACCGAGAGTACGGTTATGGATGAAATTTTGGCATCTGTTAGCATGTTGGCTCAGGACCAGTATGGAAATTATGTTGTTCAGGTGTGTCTTATTTCCTACAATATGTTATTGTCTATTAACCTGTGCTGTTTAGGTTAGAATGTTGTTTTGTATGGACCTGATACTTGATTACGGAGTTAATATAGTTGCACTGTACTCTTAACTCTTTCCATTTGAATAATTTTGTTTTCTTGGAGCTATATGTGTCAAAATTCTTGCTAAACCTCTATTTCTTGATCATATTCATACTTTTCTCCGTCCTGTGTGTGCATTTGAATTGTTTCATTTCCTTTGAGCTATATTGCTATCTCTCTTATGTTCTTAATGGGTTGTTTAATATCTCTTGCCTTGGGCAGCATGTTCTGGAGCATGGCAAGCCACATGAACGCTCAACTATCATCAGAGAGTTAGCTGGAAATATAGTTCCAATGAGCCAGCAGAAGTTTGCGTCCAATGTTGTTGAGAAGTGCTTGACTTTTGGAGGTCCTGATGAAAGAGAGCTCATGGTTAATGAAATGCTGGGCACCACTGATGAGAATGCTCCTCTTCAGGTGGTCCAGTGCACCTCTTATATGAGTGATTCTTAAACTTGAACTGATTGACCAATCTCTCAAATACTTTTATTTAGATGAAAGATTGTGATTGCTTTGGCTTTTGTACTGTCGGTGCATAGTCTGCTGTGTAGTGATGGTTGGTCATCATGATTTGACAATTACTCCTTAAAAGTTTATCTTCATCTATACTGGCTATTGCTGAAAGCCGATGTTGTTGAGAAATGATTAAGCTTTTATTCTTTTCAATTTCAGGCAATGATGAAAGATCAATTTGCAAACTATGTTGTACAGAAAGTTCTGGAAACATGCAGTGATGAGCAGAGAGAGCTTATCATGTCACGTATTAAGGTTCATTTGACAGCGCTGAAGAAATATACTTATGGAAAGCACATTGTTGCACGAGTGGAGAAGCTTCTTACCGCTGGAGGTAGAATTGCTTACACTCCTGTATTATTAAATCTTAACATAAAATTACCTTCTCTTTTGTTCGACACATCTTTTCAAGTTAGAAGCGATCCTTAGACTTTTATTTCCTGTTAGAAGCACTTGAATTATGTGGCTTTCCTGACCGGACTATAAGGGGGCCTTTTGGTTGGTCATCCGAGATGAAAACAGAAAGGTAATGGTTAAGAAGGGAACCAAAATGTTCATGTTTAAGTTTCATTTATGTTTGGTTACCTCTCCGTTTCCATTCTGGATGTTCAACCAAACGGCCACTAAGTGAGCTCCTTAGATTATAACTAATATTTTGTTGTCTTATGGAAACATATCCAAATTCGTAACGTGTGACTTGGAATATGGAAACTCAATTTTAAAGTCCCTCTTTCTAATCTTAGATGATATGTGGTGGTAAAAAAAATTGCAACTTGTAAAATGTCCATAGATAGGTCAAAGAACTGCTGATGTCTTTTGCAAATGATGATGAAAAGTTCAACCGCTTGAATGAAATAGGATTTTTTTTTTGATGACATTTGTAGCTTACTTGCTATGCCTTGACGATTCTCCATTCCAACGTGAAATTTTATAAAGTTTTTTCTTCATCTGATTGTAACCTCGTACTTGAAACATGGAAGTTTGTTATATTTGATGACTACTGTGAAATGTCCGCAGAAAGAAGAGCTGGAATGTCTCAAAACCCTGCAACATACTAGGTGGAATTGGAAGCAAGGTTTGTATAGCTGACTTGAGCACCAACTCTTCATCATCTTCGTCGCTCATCTTATAAACTCTTAGGATCGGAAGCCTTTACTCTGCCCACCATCCTTTTACGGCTATCACGAGGTAAGGGCTTCGACTAGAAATAAATTGTTGTTTGCTTCTTCTAGTACGAAATGGAACTGTACTTGTGTAGTATTAAGGTCTATACATAGAAATCCAGCCCGGTATGTTTTTTCTATGGAGGCATTGACCTATACAAGGCTGTAAAAAAGGGCATCTGTAGTATTTCATTCTAGTTTACGCGGCTGTACAAAAAAGAAAAAAACGGGTTTGCCATGTCTAGAGTTGTTTAATCCTGCTAGGGTTGGGTCGAAATTTTCCTTACATGTACGGCATTTGACGTTACGGTTTTGGTCTATATATATGATAAATGAAAACTATATGTTTCCCTTTCCAAGTATCCTGAAGAGGCCAGTCTGAATATCATTGCTTTGTTTATGGTTTTTGCTGTCAAGAAAGCAGTGAACTTTGCACTAGAATAAGCGATCTGTGATTTAAGTAACAGTTCATGTTGCTGTATCTGATGTGATACAAGATCACAACTTTGGTCCAATATTTATGTCGCATGTTAAATTGTAGACGAGCTTTACGTTGGACTACTCTGTATGAATCGTAAATGCTCATTCAACACTTGGCCCACGTGTGCTTTCATGTTGGGGATATTTATCATGTATACCCACAACTCGCACAAGGCCACAATGTACATTTAAAAAAGCTCAAATGGTACGAATATAATAAAAAGTAAAACGGACATGCAGGAAGTGGATGGACATCTCCAAAAGATATATTTATATTTCGAAATGGAAATCGGTAATTCCTTGAATGGGTTACATATACATATATGAATATGATTATCAAAGGGGATTTTAGGTACCCGGCGATGGATTTCACAACGCACGGCGTATTCGGAACCCTTAACCGTCGTGTATTCGCTCGTAACCTGACTGTAACCGTGTTCGGAACCCGTAACCGTCGTCGTGTGTATTTGCCTGTAACTTGACCGTAACCATGCAAAATTTTTGAATTTTTTTATCTTTATTTTTATTTTTGACGGTGTCGCGGGTTCGAAACCGTGTTAGTGTCAGATTTTTTGGGTAGAATTTACAATGAAAATTCATCACGGTTTCGGAACCCGTAACCATGATGGTTACGGTTTCCGCATGCGTTGTGTGTTTGTGAAATCTATCGCCGTGCGTTTACGAGTTTCGTTATTGAATATGTATTCACTTATCTTTTGATGATATGAGTATTTTTCGATTATTTGTAATTTATCCAAAAGAGGTTTATGGTATGTATATATTATTTGCTATATTTATCCATAAATATCATGTTGCACAAGTTGCATGTTATTAGCTTTTGATACCAACCGACGTCGTATGTTTGCTACCGTCCGATGAAAATCCAACCCAGCTGTTCTACCTACATCCTTTTCTATTATTGGTCAGCTATATGGCCCACCCCCACCGACTTATTCTATTTTCGGGAAGAACAGAATCGTCAACGGGCGCGTCCTTCCACCCGCGAGTGCTTCTGTGGCTGTAAATCTTATAACTAGCAAGTAGCAAAGATATTTGATAGCGTTAATTACAAAACCCGCCATTTAAATCAACATATTTTCATAAAATTGGCTACTATATTGTACATGAAAGAAAAGCACCTTGCTTTCATTTTTGCATCAAAATAATGAGCAATGAATTTATAAAAAAATCAGCACCGTAACATTCAGGGAAAAGTGATCTAGAATCATCCAAGGTTTAAGAAAATTTCCAAACATTGTAATGAATTTTTATCTTTCTTTCATGTTTTTTTTAATCTCCAGTCAATTTATTGCTTTTTGACCAATGAACTTTTTCAAAATTTTCTTATTGTGTATACTATTAGTTAAAATAGGGTTTTTTTTTTTAATATGGTTTGTAACTTTGCATGTTTTGGTAAATTCTACCAAATTCAGGGTGATTTCACGTAGTTTACCTTATTTGTATATAAATATCTATGTAACTCATCCACGTTGGCAGCAAAAATATTCTCCTCGATATTTTAAGATATTCACCCCGATATTTTAAGATTCCAGAATTTAACACTTTTATTTTTTTCCAATTTTTTCCACTTCCACGCTTTACCATTTCTTCATTGAAACCGCCTTTTACTCATCCCCTCTGTTTATTTGTCAACATTCGTGTTCAGTTTTACTTTTGATTTACACTTGCACATTTCTATGTCTTTAAACATAAAAAAAAACCCTGTAAATCTAGGGCGTGTTATGTACGCAACTCGATTTACTTGTTGTTGAAACCGTCTTTTACTTGTTGTCGAAAAAATGTTGGTAAAAAAACTTTTGGTAAAAAATCAAAATTTATTTTCTCGTTTAATTTTTCTTCCAAATTTCCATCAAAACGATAAACAATGAATTTACGAAAAATTTACACTGTAACATTGAGAAAAAAAGTTGTGTAGAAATGTTGAAGGTTTAAGAAGATTGAAAAACATTGTAATGAATTTTTAATTCATGTTATTCCTAACGTAAAAGCTACGTACACCACTTTAATTTACTAACACATAAATGAATCAGAAACACCAGCGCCTAGAGTCGGTGCCCTTTTTTCTTTTTCTTTTTTTTTTAAATAAAATAAAATCTGGGTGTCGGTCTATTAAAAATGATTATCTATTAAAATTTTAAACAAGCTTTGTTAACCAGAATCTATCTCAATGCATTTGAATTTATTTTATAAATCTCATCCCCAATAATCTGTTCAGATCCATAACTCCCTCTATCGAACAATTCATAAGTCGTGTGTATTATTTTGTACGAAAAAAGAATCTATACTTAAATGGTTTTTTCAAGGCCTTTAAAAAACAATTTGCAAAACAATATGATGTCAAAAAAAATTTCGACAAAAAATAAATTCCAGATTAAAAGAAGAAAAAATATGGTGTCGGCGCCATCCGCCATCGCCTTGCAGATTTTGTTTGCTCTTGTAAATTTGAGTGTAATGTATATAATATAACACGGCTCTTTTCTAATCTCCGCCGGAATTATTGCTCAAAATAGTTTTTTTTTTCTTGTTGTGCATACTGTCAGTTAAAATATGAGTTTTTCATACAATTTACAACTTTGCACGTTTTGTGAATGATAGCAAATTTTGGATGATTTCACGTAATTTTTCTTCTTTTCTAAAAATATCTATATAACTAGTCCACGTTGGCAGCAAAATATTCCCCCCTGATATTTTAAGATTCCAGAATTTAGCTTTTTCTTCCTATTTCATTTTTTTTTTCAGTTTCCTCAACTTGGACGCTTTTTCCATTTTATCAAATTGGAATTGGAAACCGCCTGTTACTCTGTAAAATTTCTCCCTATATCTTTGTCACCATTGGCGCTCAGATTCACGTACGATTTTCCACTTGCACATTTCCCTGTCTTTAAACCAACAATTTCAGGCTTCAAAATCCCCAATCCTTCCAATTCGATTCAAGTCCAAGTTGACAAGTATCTCGTGAAAAATTTGACCGGAAGTGTCATTATGGGCGAAGTAATGAACACGGCGGATTACGACAGCCGAGTTTCGGGCTGGGAGGTTGGACTTCCCAGTGATGACGAACTGATGCCGCTTTCTCAGGCTCTGATACCGCCGCAGTTGGCGATGGCATTCAATATCAAGCCGGAGCCAAACCGAACCTCAATCGACGTCGATCGAGCAGCCAGGGAGACGTTCGCTAGTCTCCGGCGAGGTTTACAGCCAACGTTCGCGGAGAACAGTTTCAAGCCGTTCAGCGAGACAACCGGCAATAATTCTAGAGATTTGATGATTATCGTCGATGTGGATGAAGACGACGATGAGAGGTCTGATTCAAGGAAGATCCGAAGAATTGAAGGTATGGAGGAAGCGGATTCAGTCTCACGAGGCGATAATTCGAATTCCATGGCCTTAAAACGACCTCGTTTGGTGTGGACACCGCAGCTCCACAGGAGATTTGTGGATGTGGTTTCTCATTTAGGGATAAAGAGTGCTGTCCCAAAGACGATTATGCAGATGATGAATGTAGAAGGTCTAACTAGAGAGAATGTTGCTAGTCATTTGCAGAAGTATAGGTTATATCTGAAGAGAGGTAACGATTCGTCTTCAGATCAGTTATTTGCATCAACTCCAGTTCCACAGAACTTGAATTTGCACGATGGTTCAAGAAACGGACAGAGGCATATGTCGATTCCGACGCCTTATGGTTCGGGTATGGTTCCTGTGCCGATGTTTGGTATGAGATATGGAAGCCATGGGATGGATCACCATATTCAACATGGTTATGGTATGATGCAACAGATGGATTGGTCTGGTAACTCTAATGGTTCTGTTGTTTCTTATCCCCATGCTCCTCACGCTGGTAATTGATATTTTGAATTTCATTGGAGATCTAGGAAGGTGAGATGCTTAATTTTTAGTTCATATGTTATGCAATTTCTGTTTATGTAATAAATTGCAGGTGTTGGTGAAGCTTTTAGTGATTCATATAGCATGATTGGGAACTTGATTAACACAGGCAATCTGTTTATCTGAAGCATTTTAATGTCATTGTCTAATCAATATATCATGTACCTTGAAGAAATAACTTATTTTCCATAAATTTTTTTCCATTGTTAATTAATAATTACTTCAAGGCTTCCGGTAAAATAGTTAGTTCATCTAAGGGCGTGTTCTGTAACTCACAAAATTATAGGGATGAAAATGAAGTTGAAGATGAAGATGAAAAACGAGAATTAAGGTGAATGAGATAAATAAAAATAAGTGAGTTGATGTTCGGTGGATAGGAAATTTTTAAGTGAATGAAGGAGATTATTATGGGTAAAATGTCGAAAATGGGTACGAATAAGAAAAAACTATGAATTATGATTGTTGATCATTGTAAGATTTCGTAAGCAAATTGTGTTGTTTCATTATGTGTAGAATATCAGGCAAAAAAAGATAGCGTAACATATGACAACTTTTGTAAATGTTTGCACACATTCATTTGAACTTCTCGAATAATTTCGGTTCAACCTCCAATAGTTGTAAATAGAAGACCAAGGCACACCAACACATTCAACTGATTACCTATCTTGGATAAGATCATACAACTAAGTTGATAATCTTAACTTCAATATAAATTGTTATTCATTCATTTCAACTTATCTATAAAAAAAACAAAACACTAAATAGAAATTGACCAAATGCTACATTTGATAATCCTATATAGATGTTGTTGTCTCACTAGGGAATGTAAACATGAATAATCTCTAGAATAAATATGCGATATATAGCAGCAAGTTCAACGACAAACCTTTTTAAAAGAGATTTTCTAATATTCAACATTCCCTTGTATAGAAGTTTCAAATAATTATTGCGAGCACAATGCAGAAAACATCAGTATACAATGTCATTAGTTGACAATTTTCATGAAACGAAGCTACATTTTCCTATCATTGGATCTAAATTGCTCTCTCAACAAACAAATCAAGGCAATTGCACAAGTTACTTTGGTTTTAGAGCAATCAACAAAAATAATGATATGCCTCACACTTTCTCTAACTCCACCATACATAACAGTAGCTTCCCCGTAAATTTAGGTCATCAACCTTGTCTTCACCGCATCCAATTTTGCATGCGAGAACACCACCACACACTCTCAATTGGGTCCAAATTCATCTTCTTCTTGTTTATGACAACAACTTTCAAGTAATCCAATGATGAATAACTCAACAAACCAACAAACAATATTAAATTCCTCAACAATGTAACTGAGTAGCCAACAGACAAAAGAAGAAGACTCATAGTGAGATTCAATTTATCAATGGCTGGACAACCTCGGGTGTCTTCACGGTCACAAATATACACTCAAAAAGCATGAATATCAAGTCAGTCAATATCACAAACACATGATGTGCAGTGCTAATTGTATTCAACTGAAAATCAGTTACGTGCATCAATTGTACTAAAATATCAACACATCAGGAAAGGAATTTTTTCACTAGTTTGATTATTATTTTTACAAGCCAAATTACACAAGCATCATGGTGATCGAAATAAAGAACAAGGCAAAATATAACATTCAATTTGCATTATTTGAGTTTCAAAGTCGCTTTCGATTTCATCGTTTCTCTTCTTACCCGGAATGAAAGTTGGCACCGAAAAAAAACACAAACATGACTCTAATCGAAAGGGTAGAAACAAGCATGACTCTAATGGAAATAAAGAAGCAAGCACAAGAATACCGAAAAATTCTTACCTGGATACAAAACACAGACAGGCAGAATACGAGTTGAAGGGGAAAGATAAGAAGAGTCTGAAGATTGAGAAGGGTAGAAAGGAGAAATGAGAATGATCAATCTCACCTTCATCCCCGTAATCTAGGGGCCATCAAATGAAGGAAACTCATCATATTTCATCCGGTTTATTCCATGATCTTCATTTTGAACCTATGCTCCGAACAAGTTATGAGATTAAAAGCATAATCTTCATCTTCACTCGCATAAATCGATGTACCCAACGCGCCCTAACTCCATTATCGTAATTATGGACTTGGTGTTTGTTTGGCTAGAGGGTGAAATGCAAATGAAATGAAAATGATTACGTTAGACCTCGATCTAATATTTTAATTTAAGCGTTAGACATACTTGATATTTTTATTGATTCGGTAATTTTCGTTTTGCGGGAATAAGTTATAGCAATTCCAAACGGATGATGACGTAAACATGATTCTTAACTATTTAAAGTTTTTCTAGTTTTGAATGATCGGGTGAAGGAGTTAGTTTGTCTAATTCTATGCAAGTAGACTTGTCAACCTTAATCCGATCGGGGTGAATTTGACTAAAAATCAAGTTTATTTATCCGGGCTTATTCTAGTTGTCTTGCTTGAGCTCCTGTTCGAGCCTGGGTTAGATAGTTTGCTTTTATTTTAAAGAAAAATGATCAGGAATAATACCAACTATGATACACGAACAAAAAATAATACAAACTTTAAAAATTACTAATCAACATACAAACTATTTTGCATTAAATCAAATTTATTACAAAAATAACCCATAAAAATTAAAATCACACAAAATCACCTTACATTATATTTTCGATAAAAAAAACGCTCATATTATTTTTGTATACTTACGAGTTACTTAATAAAGGTTAAGCCATCACTTTACTCTTAAATGTTTTAGATAATATATATTTAAAATGTAAGATCAATTGAAGAGTTTTAATGTCTTAACAATAAAAAATTGGCCTGAAAGACACATGTCATTGTTTATATAGGTCGTTTAAGAATAAAGACCTAGGTTTAATTTTGTGTTTTCCTTGAAGAACAAAAAAAGACAAAATTGGCAAACTAGCCTTTATAAGTAAATCAATTAAGAAAAAAGAACCCCTAGTATTTGTAATTGGTATTTTGACCCCATATAAAATAGAGTAGAGGAAATATAGTACAAAAAGAGGACAAAGCTTGACAACCCATCGGATGTGACATGTTGTACTATCTCACATGTCACATTAATCACAAAAAAGAATTCTCAACCTCCTTACTTTCTCACCTATTACCCAAAAATCCGCTTGCCGAAAAATAAATTTGTCAAAATACATAAACATACTAGAAAACAACATGCCCAAAAAATCAAATATCAATATAAAACAATATCCATAAATTGGGTAATATTTTATATTTATACCCAATTTAAACATCACTTAATACAAAAACCATACTCAATTTAAATTTGTCATACCCAAAATTTTTAAAACTCGATATTATACACAAACATCAATACCAAATGACATTTGGTCATTACCCAAAAATCCGATTGATATTTGATCATTATAACACAGTTTGGGTAACCATAAAACATACCCACGATATCACTTTAATTAAACTTAATAATAAAAAATATACTACAAAGTCAATACACATATAAAAACGTACCCAATTTGAATTTGTCATAACCAAATTTTACACAAATCGATATTGTACACAAACATCAATACCAAATGACATTTGATCATTGTAACACAGTTTGGGTAACCATAAAACATACCCAAAAATATCACTTTAAGCATACTCAACAATAAAAAATATACCACAAAAACAATAAACATATACCCAATAATTAGAAAAATACTACGATTTATATTTGGGTAACGAAAACAATGTCACCCAAAAAAATTAAACGACTTGAAAATTTCATCAAACTAGCTACATTAACCAAAAATAAAAATTAAACATGTAAAAAAGATACTTAAACCAAAAGCAAACATCTAATCACCATCATTTCTATTAGGGAAATTATTGCCCCTATTTTCTAATTTCCATATCTAATTTTTCTTACTTTTGTATAGAGACCTAGTTTTTCAAAAGAGAATTTCAAGGGGTCATATTTCTCTAATTAATTCAACAAAAAAAAAGGCACCAAGAAACTATTATTGGCGTATAAACTAGAATTAAATGAAGAGTACTGTTAATAGATTAATATTGATACGGAAGTCGTATTCGCACGGCTCAAGATTTCGTTATTACACCACGCATACGGATCCCGTAACCGTCATAATGTCACGGTTACGAAACTTTATGGGTTCCGAATCCTGATAATTTTCTACATGAATTCTAACCAAAAAAAAAAAATTCTTGACTACGGACCCTGACGTCAGAATTTTTTTTTTTTTTAACGGTAACGCAATGCAATATCTTTCTTCTATGAAAAAAAACCCAACCAAAGTTACCAAACAATTCTAATTCGTGATTTATGAACATATTCACTTGGAATTTGTGGCTCACATCACAGCTTCTCTTCCAGTTAGTTCTTCCCCAATTACACATCCATAGTTGGAATGGCAGGCCTAGATGAGATGAATTTGTGATTTTCCAGCACAAGAACTCAATTCATTCCCATGAATATACTCTCATACCGATCTGTTATCTCGCTTTGTCCTCATTATAACAACCCTCTTTCCCACCGCCTTTTTCTGCTCCAATTTCTTACTTCCAAACCCAAGTTCCGTTCTGAATTCGATTGCTCGTCCTTGTGTTCTTCAATCTCGAACCCTAATTTCAGGCGGCAGTGGCGGCGGCGGAGTGATTGCTTGGTGGTCAGGGCAACCAGGAGAGAATCTCCTTACGATGTTTTGGGGGTTTCGCCTTCTGCATCCCCCAATGAAATTAAAAGGGCTTATCGGAAACTTGCTCTCAAGTATCACCCTGATGTCAACAAGGAGGTTTGCTTGCTTTCTTCAATTTCCTCCCCATCAATTTTGATGATTTTAGTCACTTGCGCGGCAATCCAACTTAAGAGTTTATTTGAGAGTCATAGCTGTGTTTTTTGATGTTTGAGCTTTGATGAGATATTTTTTTAGGAAGCAAACCAAATCTTAATATCTGGTTAGATAGGTATGTGAATAACTACTATTGCTATACAATTAGGGTTTATATTTCTGTTTTGTTGGGTTTTCTGGTAAATGATGAAGCTGGGCATCCTTATAAATGGAAAACAGTTTGTTGAGCTCATTCTTTGTTGCGGACTATCAAAGTCGCCTTAGCAAATCTGCTGCCAAAAAGTAGGATTGGGGCTAGTCTCTAATGCATACTGCATTTCTGCTCATTTCCGGATCAATTCCACCAGCTCTGCTAGGTTGCTTTTTTTTTTTTAAGGGAAAACTTTGGTAGGTTGTTCAAGTATCAGGAACTGGGCACCGCCGGTTTTTCTGATTTAAAAACAGGAAGGCTGTAAAATGCTGTTTTGACATGAATCACGAGGAATAAGCCGTGATTTTGTTACCCCAAAGAGCTATATGGGGCGTATGAGAATAATTTGCCTATCAGAAGAAGGGAAGTGAATACATTCAACTTTTCAAGGTTTGCAGAGCCATACTCACAAGATGTGGTTCGATATAATACGGTATCTAAGGTTGTGGAAATGTGGGTATTGTTGGAAAGATCTTGAACTGTTTGAACAAATCAGGTGATCCAACTTAATCAAAAGAACTTGTTTGTCTTTTCAGCTTGCAGTGATTTTGACCTGTTAGATACTTAAGGTTATCGATCACATAGGTGGTGGCAATGTGCCAAGTGCTTAGGATATTCACTGTTTGACCTTAGTGTTTTTCTCCCCTTTTATCAGCTCATTATCCTATATGTTACTTCATTCCTGCCATTGTTTGACTTTTGAGTTAAGAATATAAAAACATTGAAAGTTTTCGGTTTTTTTTTATTACTCACTCTTTAGCATCGAACTAGCAGTTTCATTGTTAATCTCCTTCCTGGTATGTAGGCAAATGCTCAAGAGAAATTTTTGAGAATAAAACATGCATATAATACCCTGATGAACTCTGAGTCCCGAAGGAGATACGAGTCATATGACAGTGCTAGCCGCACTTCTAGCTCTTCCTATTCGAGTGCAGGAAGAAACCAGTCCAACCAAGAGGAGGAAGACTTCTATGGATTTGGTACGACTTCTCTACTAAAAATATTGGAGAAATAATTTCGTTTTGATTTCTATAGTCCATGAATATGATTCTGTTTATATATATGGGTGGTTTTCTGCAAATAACGGGGTTCTGTTGGCATATTGGTTATTTAGCTAAGAACTATAGATGTGACTAATGTAAAATAAAAAGCTTCACATGCCATTATGTTCTCTACCAGACTTAAATGTCAGCTTACGGTTTTGTTCATTTTCCTTAAAATTGGGAAGGACAGAATACACAACTAATTCTGTTGTGTACACATATAACCCTAATATAGGAGTTAATGTATTCTTAATAACTTGATGGTGCAGGTGAATTTGTGAGGGATGTTCAAATCACAATAGGTAGATTGTCTTCTCTTACAACACGGAGAGGCTTGTTTTTGTGATTCGTAGAAGATGCCAGATTCTATGTTCCTTTTTTTTTTCTGCAAATCTTAAGCTACTCCAATTGTGTCTGGTGTTACAGGGGACTTTCTGAGAGATCTTCAGGAAGAATATCGTAGCTGGGAAGCAACTGCTGCCTCACAAGAGAAACCCAAGAGCTTGTGGGAAGAATTAGCGGTATGAGATTAATCTCTTTCCGGATTGCTATCACGTGTAAGTTCAATATGCGAACATATCACAAACTGCTAGTCTAATTTTGAACAGGAAATCGGAGAAGAGTTTGTGGAGTTCTTGGAGAAGGAGCTAAACATCGCCGACGAAGAACAAATCGATAACAAAGATTCTTTTGAAACAAAGACGAAAGACGCGCAAGCTTACAATGGAAGCGGCATTATTGAGGATAGCATTGATGAGATTGAAGCCACACTAGCGAAATTGAAGAAGGAACTGGGTCTGTAAAAACACAGATTCCGTTCCTTCCAGCTTACATGAAAATAGCCATTGTCCATTACAAAGTTTTTGCAATATCTATATATATATATTTATAGTTTTTTACCCCTCTTGTTCGTTACACAATTGTAATTATGCTTAAAATATCAAAATGCGGTGTCCTACGATACAAAGAAAATAGAAAGCAAGATTTTAATGAATTTTAGACAGAACAGAAGGCCAGATGTTTAGGAGCCTAATTAAGACTGCTAATCATTGGTTTTAAACTTAGAAACACTTACTAGCCACATGAATTTTGCCAGGTGTCACCATGGAGCCCTCAAGTTTCTAAAAACCAACAATTATACAGTGGTAGCTGTTAAATATCCATATACAAAAAACCACCTCCAAGGTATAGAAAGAGGAAGAGACCTTTAATACAGCAAAGAAATCTTCAAGAAAGTAGCAGGATTTGGCTCTTTATTGGCAATTATGTCAATGAAACCATCATTTTCTAGTCAGAATAGTAAGCCTAGATCTCCAAAATCACCAATCTCTCCAACTGTACGCCAACTTCTTCAAGGTATAAGCCTGCCATTTTGTTCACAAGAAAATTACATTCCCATTCTCTTCTTTATGTATTGTTTGATGTTGCAGCTGAGAGATTATCAAACTACTTGAGCAACAACAACAGCAACAACAACAACGACATATCGCCCAAGCTAGGGAAGAACCCTCAGCAAGATGAAGATCGTTTCAATTTCAATTTCCAACCGATCAAGAAATTATCTGTGCTTGCAAAGGTGAAGGAGAAGGCCAGGAAATGGAAACAAACCCTCGGTAAGAAGAAGCCGGATCAGGATACCGAACTCTCTCCCTCCTGGGGCGCGGCCTATGAAGATTATGATAAAGATGAAACTCCTCGCCGTCTTGGAGCAACATCAAGTAAATGTATGCACTTGGACATTGCATTTGGGACAGGCTTGACAAAACCATATTGATTATTACATGTGTTGTTTGACAGTGTATGGATTGAGGCGTTCATCGAGTGGCTACAAGGAGGGATTGAGCAGGCAGCGCTCGTTGTCAGGACTATCGGTAACTGAGAAGCATGTTTTGTCGTGCAGTCTCGACAGAGGCTACAATGAGCAATGTGAAAGGATAATGCAAAAGGAAGGTAGTTCCTCTCTCAAGAGGCTTCCTAGTCTTGGAGGGGAAATCAAGAAACTCATTCCTTATAAACCCAAAACAAATGAACTGAAAATAGAAGAATATCATGAGCCTAATGTAAATGATGCCGAGGAGGATAAGCCTCCAAGTTATGAGGAAGTTATGCAGGAAACTAAAGAGAAGCATATGACTCCTCAACAAAGTATCAACGAGGAAAAGGCGAACAATGTTGATCCTCAAGAGAATATTCAAGAGCCAAAACTAAGGCCATTGGCTTCATTAAAGAGTATTGGGAAAAATCAGGAGGCTATTACTATAGAAGAAGCAAAAGAATTGAACCAACTCTGTCTAAAGATCATTGAAGCCGAGAAGGGGAAGATGCCTACTCCTAGCCCCGAGGAAGGAGCATTTCAAGAAGAGAAGCAAGAAATCACTTCTCCTACTAAAGGGAAATCTTTAGCTGAAGAAGTGACAGAGAAGCTAACACCAACTTGCACATCAAATTCAGAAGAGCAAAGCTTGGAATTACCGAAACCTTTAAGAGTTTTGACTTCTAAGAAAGAATCTCCAGTTAGTATTGATGATGAAAGTGATCAAGAATGTGAAGAGAATGGTATAGCCGGTGAGCGGACATGGGACAAGGGTGTATCGGTCACAGAGTATATCAAGAATAAGCTGGAGCCTGGGGAGGATGAACGCGCGCTTTCTCAAGTTATTTCAGAGGCTATTAGCCCGAGGAGGACTCCTGGTGATAAGGGTGTCATGGAGAGGGTCAGAGAGGCTGTCACTCTGTTGCTTCTGGCCGAGCAACGCCAAGTTGAACGCCAAGAATCAAAGCAGCAACAACAACAGAAGCAACAGCAACAGCAGCAACAACATCAACAGCAGCAGCAACAACAACGGTCAAGCTCATTGTCAATGAGGCATTCGGCGTTGCAGACCCCAGTTCCCACCAATGCTTATGAAGATGAACTTAATGGTTATAATGAATTTTCCTTTTTCATTCTGAATTTTTTTCCTTTGTTTGATTTGATATAATATATTGGACTGTGTTCCTTGTGTTGCAGTTGAGGAAGAAAGCCATGGAAGGGTGCTGCAGGCTAACTGAGAAGATATGGAAATTCTTTGGAGGGAAACCAAACCAAATAGCTATATCTTTCCTCATGACTTCTTTCATGAATACTATACCTAAACATGTCTTAAAAGATTTATTTTGCATCAAAGGCTAGGAGAATTTTTCCATACAACTCCTGGTTTTATGTAAACTACATCAACATAGGATTTACCAAAAATTTGCAGGAATGTTGTTTTCTGCTAGGAGTCTTTGGTTCCATGAGATATTGTTTGAATCATAACCTCAATATTGTTTCCTACAAGTTGCTAGATTTTTAGAGCTGAATTTGGACAAAACTTGTACAGAAATATGAATAAACTTTATGTAATGGCAGAAAACATCAATTAAACAGCATATAGCAAGTAACAAAAGTTATGGCCATCATATTTGTCTGTAATGACTGGGAATCGTGTGTATATGATGTTAATGAACATATTTGTCAGTTAAATTAACACACGATGAATACTCTAACACCAAGAAGACAAGTTATGATGTTAATGTACATACCAATTCTTTCTCAGACAGCATCCAATGAAATAAATAGGTGCAAAGTCACTTGAAGGAAAAAAAGCTTCCCTTTTTGACAGTAAATTCAATGTAGACAATGAAATGTAGACAATGCAGACAGAAGACAAGGAATGAAGGATTTTTAGCTAAGGTTGCAAGCATGAGGAGGCTAAGAGATAGGAATTTAGTACCTCTCTTTGGTTACTGTGGAAGAAAGAACGAGTACTATTAGTCTATGACTATATGCCTAATGGAAGCCTTGACAAACACCTTTTCGTAAAGGAAAAACCAATTCTTTCTTTGCCCCAAAGGTTTAAAATCATCAAGGGAGTCGCGTCTGCACTGCTTTATGTACACGAGGAGTGGGAGCAAGTTGTTCTACACCGCGATCTCAAGGCTAGTAATGTCTTATTGGATGCTCGGCTTGGAGACTTCGGCCTTGCTAGATTATATGATCACAGTACTAATCCTCAAACCACACATGTTGTTGTTGGAACAGTAGGATACTTGCACCTGAGTTTTCAAGAAAAGGAAGGCCAAGCACGGGTACTGATGTGTTTGCATTCGGAGTATTCATGCTTGAAGTGGCTTGCGGAAGGAGACCGATAGAGACCCGCATTTTCCCACAGGATGTGATCTTGGTTGGCTAGGTCATGGAGTGTTGCCATAGAGGAGCTGTTTTAGAGGTAAGTGACCCTCGACTGGAAGGCGAGTACAAACCCAAAGAAATGGAGCTAATTTTACTGTTGGGCCTGCTGTGTTCACAGTCGAGGCCAAAGCAAGGCCAAGTATGAGACACGTAATGCAATAGATGTGGAGTTACCAAAAGAGGGATTTTAAGTGCACGGCGATGAATTTATTAAACGTCAACCGCATTCGCAATGCGTAGCCGTTACGATTACGTATTGCGAATGCGTGTCATATTCTGATAAGGTCTTTAAAAATTAGCAGTAGTGTAACTGGAATAAATTTAATATATGATCGTTGTTATGACCGTTGTGATTCGAACGTTATGCATGTATAGTTATATATATTGGGAAGCCAAAGAAGAAGTGATCAACCTTCACAAACTCTCCAAAAAATCGGTACCAGAAATGACATCACAAGATGATGAAGAAATGTTAATTCCGTCCGATGATCAAAATTTAGTCAACCACACGAATTTCTTCCACACTCCGAGGTAGGAATATTTTTAGCTTATTGTAAGTTGATGATTAAACCGAGAAAGAAAAATTCTTAGTCTATTTTTTCCAAAAGGGTCTACCGAGTTATTTCTCGTGATGAAGGGACCGATTATTCTCATATGTTTGAAATTCGCTGTTTTTTCTACGATCGAGAGACAATGGTTGATTGAGCTCGTTTCATGGGAGGAAATATTAATATGGTGTTAGTCACAAGTATGTCATGAAGAAATGTTAGGAGATTCGTTACGTTTCGATTGACATGCAAATGTTTCGGAAACCCTCGGAAGAAGAAAGATGTTGATCCTAAAATCAGTTTTACTCCACAAATTGGTTGATGTATCTTTTATTTATTTTTGCAGAAACTTTTTTTTCCCAAAATTATTAATTAATCGGGTATTAATTATAAGGAATTTCTCCTAAACCTATTGATTTTAATTTTTGCTCATTCATATCATGAGGAATTTGTCCTTATATGTAAAAGATTTTTTAGAATATAATTAACACTAATGCTCTTTTGGACCGATACTAGTTTACTACATATACATATATATATATATATATATATATATATATATATATATATATATATATATATATATATATATATATATATATAATGTTCGCTTAGATCGATATTGACTTTTGACATTGGAGCAACCTCGGAGATAGTGCTCCAGGTTCCTCTCTCATGATTGTTATTACAAGGTTGCAATTCTCTGATCGTTCTCAACCTTCTGGTTAAATTTTTGTTTATTCATATCGTAATGAATTTGTCCTTACACCAAACATCACATAATAAGTAACAATTCTTATTATAATAAACCCTAATGTTCTATTGGATCAACACTAACTTTGACATCCAAGTAGCTCAAAGATATTTTCCGGGTTCCTCTTTCACGACCGTTATTGCAGGGCTTGAAATCTTAGTTGATTTCCATTCATAATATGAATTTTTTTTTAACCTTACAACAAACATCGCATAGCAACTAAGACAATTTTCAATATAATGAATCATCGAACATATTTTAAAAAACACAATTACTGTCTAACCCATGCAGGACACGAGTATTAAAACTAGTACTCTACTAAAGCAAAAATAATCAAACTTACGTGTCACGCTGAAGACTAGAGTTACGGAATTTATTTTGAAAAAATCTATTTAAAATATATTTTACTTCCATTACGATTCAAATTAAATTAAATGACTTCTATTTAAACTAATTATAACTTTTATATTAGAGAACTTTCATTTAAAAAATATCTTACTTTCGTTTAATCACAATTTCTACCTAAATTATATTAATTTGAAACAATTATATTTTACTTCAACCACATTCCCTTTTAAACAAAATAAAATAAAATAACTTCTATTAAATTAGATTTTAATTCAGTTGTAACTATAACTTTAATTCAAAATTAAATATTACGTCTACATTTTATACATTTCCGATTATTTTTAAAATCAAAATGCACAACTTTAATTTCAAAATATTTAGAAAAATAAATAAATTTTTTATATTATATCAACCCGTACAAAGTTGAAGATATGTGATCGAGGTCTGAAGGCTCAAAAGACAAGTCCAAATCTGAGGTTTTCCTGGTGGTTCTTGAGAGTTGTATTCCACAATGCTTCTACAGTTCTACATACATATTTTCGTTATTTCTTCATTACTTTGCTTGTCTGGTGCTTCCTTTGGTGCTTCTCCTCAATCGGCTTGTTGTGATACAAGTGTTCGTTTATTGTGTATTTGTTTTATTTTCTGGTTACTTCATGACGGTTAGTTCGCCTATCGCCTATCGATTTTTCGACATTTAGATCCATTACCTCGAACCACTTTCTTCTATAAGAAAAAAAAACAAGATAAAATGATTAGATTGCCATTTGCAGAATTAGATGGACAAATCAAACTCCAACTTATTTTACGCAATACAAATAATAATAAAATCATATTAATAAAAGGATAATAAAATCAATATCGATGATTACCGATTGTTCTCATTCTGCAACTCATATCTTTGACAGTTTTACATGCGGTCAAATGACAGCAGTGATTTCATTAAATTTAATTTTGACTTTTATACACTTGTACAAATATTTTGCTGATTTCAATTTGCTTTCAAAAAAATAAAATAAAAATCATAGCATATATATAAGCATGGTTTCATTATTCATTGCTGTGATTTTTTTCATTTTCATTTATATCTTATTGTCACCATCTAGATATAAATGATATACAGATATCATTTATTTTTCTTCGACAGTTTTGAACAACGTTGTTCAAACTTCAAACTATTGTGTATAAATCAAATATATAATAAGAAAGAATTGTATATGCTAAATATGGTCGATTGGTACAATATAACGTAAGGATTGGTCAAATGAACACTTGACACTTCGATTCCAACAAAGCAGGCGGCCGATTATTTTTTTTTCCTTTTCATATTATTTGTTTACGTACGTGAGACATGAAGTATATATGAAAAGGCTAGTTTTGTTTTGTTTTGTTTTGTTTTGTTTTGAACAAGTCGCTCTACAGATATATTGATTTGTCAAAACTCAAAATCATTGTCAACTCAACTGCCTGAATTTATAGAACAAAAACTGCATTGACTCATAAATTCATGATTAATTAGTAACAACCAAACCCAAACACAAATCCAAATTTCAAAGAAGCTAGCTAATAATAGTATTTCCATGGCTACAGCAACAAATCCAGAATACTTGTTCTTCATCATCCTTTTTGCTTCCATACTCATTCTTGCATCCTCCATTAAAAACCCAAAACACTTCATCTACAATGGCTTCAAAGAAGCTCATGATCTTACTCTTCTTCGCACCGCGAAGATCCGATCGAATGGTCTGTTGCAGCTTACTAATAGTTCAGAGCAGCAATATGGGATTTCTCTATTTCCAGAACCCATAAAGCTAAGTGACTCTTCTTCTTTCTCCACTACTTTTGCTTTTGCAATCTATCCTGATTCGCCTGATCATGGCGGCCATGGAATTAGCTTTTTTCTTTCACCATCTATAGATTACTTCAACTACACGCTAGGTGACGAGTATTTAGGGCTTTTCAATGATTCAAGCAATGGTAAATCTTACAATCATCTCTTTGCTGTGGAGCTTGACACAGTATATACTCCTAAGTTCAAAGACATTGATGGCAACCATGTCGGAGTTGATGTTAATAGCCTCACATCCATTAACGCTTCTTCAGCTATGTATTATTCTGAGAAAGAGAAGAGAAACGTAAACTTGAGTCTTCTGAGTGGAAAGCCAATGCAAATTTGGATAGATTATGATTCGAAGAAGACGATGATCGATGTAGCTATAGCTCCATTAGGAGAATCGAAACCAAATAAGTTCCTTTTATCAACACAAACAAATCTTTCTAATGTAATTCTTGATGAAGTATATGTTGGTTTGTGTTCATCAACTAGCTCCATATTCAGTGCACATTATATCATGGGATGGAGCTTCAATCAAACCGGAAAAGCCGAAGAGTTTGATCTTTCAAAGCTCCCTTCACTTCCAAAGAGGCCAAAGAAGAAACTTGCAGCACCACTTATCGCGTTGTTCGTTGTGGTTTCACTTGCTATATTAGTATCTATTGGTGTTGTTTATATTATAAGAAGGAAGAAATATGAAGAAGTGTTGGAAGACTGGGAAAAAGATTATGCATTTCAAAGATTTTCTTACAAGGCTCTTTACAAAGCAACGAAAGGCTTCGGTGAGAACGAGATCTTAGGCTCCGGAGGTTTCGGAAAGGTTTACAAAGGCGTTTTACCGTCTAGTAACGAACATGTTGCTGTGAAGAGAGTGTCACATGAATCAGGGCAAGGAATGAAGGAGTTTGTAGCTGAAGTTGCTAGTATGAGGAGGTTAAGGCATAGGAATTTGGTGCCTTTACTTGGCTATTGTCGAAGAAAGCGCGAGTTACTACTAGTGTATGAGTATATGCCTAATGGAAGTCTTGATAGTTTCCTTTTTAATAAGGATAGTCCAATACTTTCATGGTTTCAAAGGTTTAAGATCATCAAGGGAGTTGCGTCGGCACTAGTTTATCTACACGAAGAATGGGAGCAAGTAGTTCTACACCGCGATGTGAAGGCAAGCAATGTGTTATTGGATGCAAATATGGATGCTAGACTAGGAGACTTTGGTCTTGCGAGATTGTATGATCACGGAAGTGTTCCGCAAACTACTCATTTAGTAGGAACAGTTGGGTATCTTGCTCCTGAGCTTTCAACAAAAGGAAAGGCAAATACAAGCACTGATGTGTTTGCGTTTGGAATGTTCATACTTGAAGTGGCTTGTGGAAAGAGGCCGATTGACATGGATGCGGTTTTGGTAGACTGGGTCTTGGATTGCTGGAGAAGAGGAGCAGTTCTTGAAGCATGTGATCCTAGACTTAAAGGTGAGTATAAAGCCGAGGAAATGGAGTTGGTTTTACGACTGGCCTTGCTGTGCTTGCAGCCAAAGCCAGAAGCAAGGCCAAGTATGAGAGAAGCTGTGCAGTTTCTTAACAGAGATGCTCAGTTAACTGAAGTGACTCTCAACTTATCAGGTCTTGATTCGCTTTCAATGGGTTCCGGAAAATCGGCTTCATTTCCTTCATCATCATCATCAACGAGCAAAGTGTTAATGAACCAATTGTATTACAGAACATATTCTGCTGTCACATATGGCCGTTAACTATATAAGCATGTGTTGCTTATTGTTCCATACTGCACAAATTTTTTTTTCTGTATAAAAGCGTCTTGTTTCTGAATCATGCAATGTGTGGATGCATAATCCTTTTCCCAGTTGATTTTATAATCTTTATTTTTGGTCCATGATATGAAAATAAGATGGAGGTTTGATTTGTTTGCCTCCCGATCAACATCCAATTCAGCAAATTTCAATCTAATCATATTACTTGCTTGTTTGACCAACACAGTAAAGCGTTGTTCTAAGAAAGAGCTATAAATGATATCATAATATAAGATGAACTAATTATGCTTAATCAAAGATGAAATTAGCAAAAACTATGGCCCCCATGACCCTAATCTTCTTACAAGTATAGCAAAGCTAAAGTCTGTCACATTCAATGCCTAGCCTTTGACTTCCAACAGCTGATTAAGATTGCTATTTTCTATCTTGCTTAAGGTCGAATAGAAATGTCAGAAAACAACGGTTATATGACACAATACTTATCAGAAAATATAATAACAAAGATTAGTCAAACTATCCTAATAATGAAGAGATTTAGTCAAGTCATTCTCATTATCTCATATAACACAAATGCTGCAGGTATCCCATTCAAGCTTCTCAACTCTTTCATATCCATGGCTGCAAGTCCTCAAAAACTCCTCTTCTTGATGCTTTCTTCTTACCTAATGATACTCACATCATGCACAAATTTCATACACAATGGATTTACTGGGTCAAATCTTACTCTTCAGGGTTTAGCCTACATCCATCCTAATGGTCTTTTACAGCTTACAAACGGCTCAACGCTAAAAACAGGCCACGCTTTATATCCATTTCCTTTAACGTTGAGTGCTTCTCAACAGCTCTCGACTACCTTTGTTTTCGCCATACGTCCTCAATCATCACATGGCGGCCATGGAATGGCCTTTGTAGTTTCACCATCCATGGACATGAGCCAAACAGGTAACAGTGAGTTCCTAGGACTCCTGAATGAATCAACAAATGGCGATTCTTCAAATCATCTATTTGCAGTGGAACTAGACACTGTTTATAGCCCTCAAGTTGCTGATATTGATGGCAACCATGTGGGAGTCAATGTTAATAGCCTCACATCAGTTCAAGCAGCTACAGCCCAGTATTATTCTGATCAACAAGGAAAGAATCTGAGCTTGAACCTTATGAGTGGTAAGGCAATGCAAGTTTGGATTGATTATGATGCCAATAAGTCAATAGTGGAAGTGTCCATAGCTCCGCTAGGCAATCTGAAACCGAATCAGCTTCTTTTATCCACACGAGTCAATCTTTCTGCAGTTCTCTCGGATACCATTTACATCGGGTTTTCTGCATCAACCGGTTTACTTGATAGTGATCATTACTTGCTAGGTTGGAGTTTCAGCACAAATGGGACAGCAGGAAACTTAGATCCTTCAAAGCTTCCATCACTTCCTAAAATAAAGAAGAAAATGAGCAGTGCTGTCATAGCACTGCTCATAGCTCTACCAATTTTGCTGATAGTATTCGTAGCCGCAGGCTATGTGATTAGAAGCAACAAGTATAAAGAAGTGATGGAGGATTGGGAAGAAGAGTTTTCCGTTCAAAGATTTTCGTATAAAGATCTGTACAAAGCAACAAAAGGATTCACGGATGGCGAGCTGTTGGGAACCGGAGGTTTTGGGAAAGTATATAGAGGTTGTCTCTCATCTAACAATTCTCTAGTTGCTATAAAAAGAGTATCACATGATTCAAAGCAAGGAATGAAGGAATTTGTGACAGAGATTGCTAGCATGAGAAGGTTAAGGCACAGAAATTTGGTTCCCCTTCTAGGCTACTGCAGAAGAAAACGCGAGCTTCTTCTAGTCTACGAGTGCATGCCTAATGGAAGCCTGGACAAGCTGCTATTTAATAGGGAAAAACAACCTCTTTCATGGCCACAGAGATTCAATATCATAAAGGGAGTTGCATCTGCCTTACATTACCTACATGAAGAGTGGGAGCAAATTGTATTACACCGTGATGTGAAGGCGAGCAATGTCCTATTAGACGAAGACATGAATGCTAGGCTTGGAGACTTTGGTCTTGCAAGATTATATGATCATGGCGCCATTGCTCGAACCACTCATGTGGTTGGAACAATAGGATTTCTTGCTCCAGAGCTTGCAAGAATAGGAAAGGCATCAACAAGTACTGATGTTTACGCCTTTGGAATATTCATACTCGAAGTGGCTTGTGGGAAAAGGGCAGTATGGATGGATTCTGCAGAAGTGGATACTTTGCTTGAATGGGTCTTCACCTGTTGGGAAAAGGGAGAAATTCTCAAGGCAAGTGACCCTAGACTGGAAGATAATTATGCTACACAGGAAATGGAGCTGGTTTTACAGCTTGGCTTAGTATGTTCACAGGCAAGGCCAAACGCAAGACCGAGCATGAGACAAGTAATTCAGTATCTAAATGGAGATGAGATGCTGCCACAAGTGCCTCTTGACTGTCTAGAGATTGACTCATTCATAGTAAGCACCAGCACTTCACCCTCACATCCTTTTCTCTCATCTTCTCCACCTTCCAGTTTCTACTTATACAGTTCTGTAACTTCTACCGGTTGAATGAGTTATGTTCATGATTTTGCTGTAATAATCTCATCCACAAATGAGCTTGCTTGTGTGATGTAAATTTTCATAGTTCAGGGAAAGGGATACTGTGCAATCTGTAGTCATTTTCAACAAAGACCAGCTGGTTGGTCGTACAAGCAATTCAGTATTCATATTGCCTCTCGGTATATAAATAGAAAAGAATAGTCAAATCCTTGGAAAATCAAACAATCTATGTATTACTAGCTTCAGAGAAACCATTTTCATAAATAGAAAAGAATAGTCAAATCATTCTCATAATAAGCAGAGATTAGCCCAACCATTTTCATCACCACATATACAAAAAATGTGAAACCAAACACAAAGGCAGCACAGTGAAAACCCTTGTTCATTTTTCTCCATGGCTGCAGTCTGTCACTAAGCAACCAAAAATTCTGCAAACTTCAGCAGACGAGAAATAGTATATGCTGAGTCAAGCTACTAAAAGAAAAACGTGCAAGATGATAACCATGAATAGTCTATATCGAATGGAAACTTCTTACATAATGAAATGAACAAATTTGATTTTAATTCTAACAAAGCTGTCAATGTTTGCGTGTAAACGCTTTGACACATTGTTGAGCAAAGACATTGGCATACGAAGTATTAGATGATTGTTCCAAACTAAACTACCATTTCATGTAGCCCAGGAACAAAATGTTATTATGTTTAAAACAAGTAAATGTTAAATCTATTGACCTGTCAAAAATCATCTGTCAAAAGCTTGCTGAAAATGTTCATTTTTGTTATTAAAACAAAACCATAGAGCAAGGAGTTCAAAACTCTTAGCCATTTCCTTAGCAAGTAATTCCCTTTTCCATTTGTAGCCATGGCCTTACATCCAAAGAATTTTCTCTTAATGATTCTGTTAGCCTGCACTATCATGGTTTCTTCCTCCATTCAAGGCCCTACAAACTTCATCTACAATGGGTTCACAAAAGCTCCTCTTAATCTTCTTCGCACAGCAAAGATCCTATCGAATGGTTTGTTGCAGCTTACTAATAGTTCAGAGCAACAGTATGGGATTTCTCTATATCCAGAACCTATAAAGTTAAGTGACTCTTCTTCTTTTTCCACTACTTTCGCTTTTGCAATCTATCCTGATTCACCTAATCACGGTGGCCATGGAATTAGCTTTTTTCTCTCGCCATCCATAGATTATTTCAATTATACACTTGGAAATGAGTTCTTGGGGCTTTTCAATGAATCAAGCAATGGTAAATCCTATAATCATCTCTTTGCTGTGGAACTAGACACATTATATACTCCTAAGTTCAGAGACATCGACGGCAACCATGTTGGAGTTGATGTTAATAGTCTCACATCCATTAACGCTTCTTCAGCTATGTATTATTCTGAGAAAGAGAAGAGAAACATAAACTTGAGTCTTATGAGCGGAAAGCCCACGCAAGTTTGGATAGATTATGAGTCAAACAAGATGATAGTCAATATAGCTATAGCTCCATTAGGAGAATCGAAACCAAACAAGTTCCTTTTATCAACACAAACAAATCTTTCAGAAGTACTTCTTGATGAAGTATACATTGGTTTGTGTTCATCAACTAGCGCAATTTTTAGTGCACATTACATAATGGGGTGGAGTTTCAACCAAATCGGTTTAGCCGAAGAGTTTGATCTTTCAAAGCTTCCTTCACTTCCAAAGAGGCCAAAGAAGAAACTTTCCATGCCACTTATAGCCCTTTTCACCACACTATCACTCTTTCTGCTCATATCTGTCGTGGCAGTTTATATAATAAGAAGGAAGAAATATGAAGAACTGTTAGAAGAGTGGGAAAAGGACTATGTCAGTAAACGATTTTCATACAAGGTGCTTTACCAAGCAACAAAAGGTTTCAGTGAAAAAGAGCTCTTAGGCTCTGGAGGTTTTGGGAAGGTTTACAAAGGCATTCTACCATCCACTTGTGAACACGTTGCTGTCAAGAAAATGTCACAAGAATCAAAACAAGGAATGAAGGAGTTCTTAGCTGAGGTTGCTAGCATGAGGAGGCTAAGGCACAGGAATTTGGTACCTCTCCTTGGTTATTGTCGAAGAAAGAGCGAGCTTCTTTTAGTGTATGAGTATATGCCTAATGGGAGCCTTGACAATTTCCTTTTCAACAAGGATAGACCAATCCTTTCCTGGCCTCAAAGGTTGAAAATCATCAAAGGAGTTGCATCAGCATTACTTTACCTACATGAAGAGTGGGAGCAAGTAGTTCTCCACCGAGATGTCAAGGTTAGCAATGTCCTACTGGATGCAAAAATGGATGCTCGACTTGGAGACTTCGGGCTTGCCAGATTATATGATCACGGAACTACTCTTCAAACCACGCATTTGGTTGGAACAGTGGGATATCTTGCTCCTGAACTTTCAAGAAAAGGAAAGGCAAACACTCGCACTGATGTGTTTGCATTTGGAATTTGCATGTTAGAAGTGGCATGTGGAAAGCGAGCAATAGACACAGAGGTTTCCCCCCAGCATGTGGTTTTGGCAGACTGGGTCCTAGAGTGCTGGAGCAGAGGAGCAATTTTAGAGTCGAGTGATCCTAGATTGGAAGGGGATTATAAACCCAAAGAAATGGAGCTGGTTTTACAATTGGCGCTGCTGTGTTCACAGCCAAGGCCAGAAGCAAGGCCAAGCATGAAACAAGCAGTTCAATTTCTTCAAGGAGATGCTCAGTTAACTCAAGTACCTGTAAACTTATCACACGGTACTGCAAATTCAGCCTCATTTCCTTCAGCGTCATCTAACAAAGCAGTAATTACTAATTAACCACTTGTTTAATAGGACATTTTCTACTGTCACATCTGGCCATTAGAGATGTTTTATGTTGTTCAGGCATGTAATAAATCTTGTTTGTCTCATACTAGTTGTATTTATGCACCACATTAACATATCTCTCCCCTTGTTTTGAGAGATTTTCTTTTTAAATTGAAGGTATCGGGTTCTCCTACCGAAGAGAACTTAGGAGGTAAAATGCAAGTCTCTATGTTTAAAGAATCCCAGAAAAGAGTTACTAACAAACAGACCTGGAACCCCTAACTTAGGATTCATTTGGCTCAGAATCCTTGTTATTATAAAGATCTTACAAATACTATTTATGCTGAGAAGTACTTACAAGGTCTTGTAATAAGGACTCTGTGCCAAACAAAGACTTGATCTTTTTACAGAATAGCAAATTTGTAGTCTATCACATGCATGACCTTACCATTGACGTCAACAGCTGGTTATGTGTTCATGGTTGAGGGAAAGGCAAATAGAACTGTCAGAAAACAACATTGATATAACAGAGATATTAATCAGGCAAAGGAAAAACCATTATCATGACGGCAGAGATGACGGTACCAAACACAAAGGCAGCCCATTGAAGCTTACTCTTCCGTAGCAACAAGAACTAGTCATTTCGTTTCCATGGCTGCAGATCCTCAAAAACCATTCTTCTCGTTGCTTTCTTTTAACAATTCCAATCTTAAACCGGATGGGATAGCTAACATCCATCCTACTGGTCTGTTGCAACTCACAAAGAGCTCAAAGCAACAAAAGAGACAAGCTTTAGTTCCAGTTCCTTTAATCACGCAACAGCAAGCGAATTCCTAGGGCTCTTCAACAACTCCAACAATGACCTTTCATCAAATCATGTATCTGCAGTGGAAGTGGACATGGTTTATAGCCCTAAATTTGCTGATATAAATACTACCCATGACAAATCACCTTACAGCCGTTGAAGCAGCACAGGCCCCAGTTAGTATTCTAATTCCAGATATCCTTGCCTGTTTTTGCAGATCCGTACCGTGGAGTGTGTGAATCTGCAAGCAGTTGAGGGAGTTGAAGAAGAAAAGGGGGCTTCTTCGGGTCCGAGTTGAAAGCGTCGATTGTTGTTTAGGAAGTGGGTTTGGATCTGGTTCGAGAAAAACACTGCATCCTGAGAGGAGCCCTTTGGAGTTTGATTGGGTTAATCTTCTGAGCTTCTTCTCTTCTTTTTTTTCCCACGTCGCTCCCATATTCTCATGTAATTTGATTTCGAGAAAGATATTTCAGTGATAGAGAGACTTCATGCATAGAGCTTGATTCAATCATAAGAAACACCAGAAACACACCCTCATATCCTTTGCTCTCATCTGATGAAGATTCCAGATTCCACGTGTACAGTTCCACGGATTGAGCTTGTGTAATATCAATGGAGCTTCACGTGTTCTTGTGATAAATCTCATTCGTATATGAGCCTGTGTAATAACTTGTTAAAGAGCCCTTCAACCGAACCAGCATTTTAGAGGTAGCATCCATGGCAGCAACAGGTACTGATAAGAGATAAGAATACACAAAGTTTCATGCCCGTTTGGTTTGCACTTTGCTAAAAATTTGTCCTCGAAAACTGATTGGTATCGTATATGTATTTGTTTAGTCCCTATAATGGAATGTTAGAACTCCTTTTACATATGACCTCATTTTCATTTTCATGGCATGAATGCTCGGTGGAACTTTAAACAATATCACGTATTCTAGGGCCTTAAATTTGAACTATACATTAAAATTGATAGCAGAATACTGAATTAATAGACTAAAATTGTGTTCACTAACCTGTGCTGACATTTAACCAAACCCTTTTACTTAATTCCAATCATCTATTTGCTGTGGAACTAGACACATTAATGAGAGTGCACGTGTTTAGTATGATGTGTAAATATTCTGTTGTAATATTTGTAACAACCTTCCCACGTGGAAGTCATTATAAATACCTGTAATGATGATCAAAACACAGATTTTCATTCTCTCATTTCTCTCTTTCTCTCATACTCAGATTGTGACATGGTATCAGATTTTCACTTCTGAGCATGACTTTGAACTCTCCTCCCCCTTCTCCTAACAATGTCGCCAACATTAATCCACCAGATCCATCTCTTTTTTCATCTGATTTTGATCAATTTTACCAGCATCACTCTGATGCTCCTTCTCTTTAACTTTCCACAACTCTCCTCACTCCAATCAATTACAATCTATGGAAGCGTTCGGTTGAGGTGTCTTTGCTTGCGAATAACAAATTAGGTTTTGTCACTGGTGCTTGTAAGTGTCCATCCTCAGATGCAAAGTTGATAGCAACGTGGGACCAATGCAACAATATGTTGATATCCTGGCTTCTTTATTCAGTTGATCGAGAAATAGCCGAATCTATTCTCTATTGTAAACCCGCTGCACAAATCTGGTCTGAGCTTGGTGCCAGGTATGAAAAGTCCACTCGAACTCATCTTTATCAACTCCAGAAAGATCTTTCTCAAGGCAATGCTTCTAGAGATTGATTCATTCATACTAAGCACCAACACTTCACCCTCACATCCTTTTCTCTCATCTTCTCCACCTTCCAGTTTCTACTTATACAGTTCTGTAACTTCTACCGGTTGAATATGACTATATGAGTGATGTTCACATTTTGCTGTAATAATATCATCCACAAATTAGCTTGCTTGTGTGATGTAAATTTTCATAGTTCAGGAAAAGGGATACTGTGCAATCTCTAGTCATTTTCAACAATTCAACAAAGACCAGCTGGTTGGTCTTAGAAGCAATTCAGTATTCATATTGCCTCTCGGTATATAATTAGAAAAGAATAGTCAAATCATTGGAAAATCAAACAATCTATGTATTACTAGCTTCAACGAAACCATTTTCATAAATAGAAAAGAATACTCAAATCATTCTCATTATAGCACAGATTAACCCAACCATTTATATCACCACATATACAAAAAAATGTGAAACCAAACACAAAGGCAACCTAGTGAAAACCCTTGTTCATTTTTTTCCATGGCTGCAGATCCTCATAAACTACTCATGTCACCCTCATATTGATGTTAATAGTTACTAGAGGTAGAGAAATACATTACATCAAACTTGACTTTCATTTCAAGTTCTTGTGTGTCTCGTTGTATGACATTATCTGCACCCTATGATATATGGGCTTGAATGTATAGATAGCTAATAAAAGAAAAAAAAAATGTCCAACAAGAAGAAGAAATTCATATATTAAATATGCGTTCAGTCTTTCACTAAGCAACCAAAAATTCTACAAACTTTAGCAGACGAGAAATAATATGTGGTGAGTCAAGCTAATAAAAAAAACGTGCAAGATGATAACCATGAATAGTCTATATCGAATGGAAACTTCTTACATAATGAAATGAACAAACTTTCATTTTAATTCTAACAAAGCTCCCAATGTTTGCTTGTAAACGCTTTGGCATAATTTTCTTGTGGTGAGCCAAGCTAATAAAAGAAGATGGTTGTTCATTTTCTTTTGTGGACACTCCTCCATGAGTGTAGATCCTTGTACTCTCGGTTTGAAAATTGTTTCTTCCTCTTCAGAATTTGAGCGAGTCCTCTTGTAATCAAAGTAAAAGGGTCTTCTTCATCATCCTCACTTTCTTTATCCTTCGATGGATTGACCTCCTTTTTGGATTTTGAAGACAAATTCTTCACACTTGATGATAGTTCACCATCTTCATTAAGTACCATTTCGTGAGTGATAAGCTTTTCTAGTAGATCATCTAAGTGTAAAGTTTTTAGATCTTGTGCTTTCTCAATGGCAGCCATCTTCGGTCCCCATTTCAGCTTGGGTAGACTTCTCAAGACTTTTCTGACTTTCTCCTCATTTGTGAATACTTTGCCGAGAGAGTCTAGGTTATTCACTATTTGAGTGAATCTTATGAACATTTCCTTCACAGTCTCGTTGGGTGTCATTTTGAACAACTCGTACTGCTTTAGGAAGATGTTAATCTTAGACTCCTTTAGTTGGCTTGATCCTTCGTATGTGACGACCAGTTTGTCCCATATTTCTTTAGCACTTTTGCATGATAAGATATGATTGAACTCATTTGCATCCAATCCACAATAGAGTAAATGCATAGCTTTGAAATTCTTAGCCACATTTTTCAAATCAGTTTGATTGTATTCATCCTCATTTTTTGGAACGGTGACTCCCTCGTTAGTTGTGGTTGGTATTTTCGGACCTTTCTTCATTATCTCCCAGAGTTCCAAATCCTGAGCAATAACAAACATTTGCATTAGAGATCTCCATTGTGTAAAGTTATTTCCGCTGAAAAGGGGTGGTCGATTAGTGGATCTTCCTTGTGCGAATCCTCCATCACCTACAAAGTGCATGATTAATCTCAATAATGATTAAATCAAAGTTAAATCAAATATCCTCAAGGCCTTGAAGTCGATCTTTGAAACCTGTGACGTTAAAACTGTTTCAAGGCCTTGAAACGAATCTCAAGGTCTTGACTAGAACCTGTACAAACTTGTTAGTCACAATTTCAAATAAACAAATAAAGTGCTTGTTAGTCACAATTTCAAATAAACAAATAAAGTGCGATACGATATGTTTACGAAGTTCGATTCTAAATAGTCTAGAAGAGCTTCCCTTCTTCTCACAACTTGTAGCCTTCCTGCTACTATCTAGTCAACTCGAATCCTAATGAAACAATAGCCGAATCACACGGTAGTGTATATACTCCGAGTAAAACACTTATGATAAATCATATAACGCTCTTTGTTTACGATAACAATGGAAGAGAGACAAGAAATTAAATATGTTGGAAGATCGAATGTTGTGGAGAGTGGATTTTTGCTTGTAGATGAATATTTGTATTCTTCACAGCTTGCACTGTCTTTTATAGACAGTAGGGATTGGTTTGTTTTGGCCGTTTGAAGATTGAATTTCATCCCACAAAATCTGCACATATCTTCAACAAATTCTGCATATAATCTTCAACAAATTCTGCACACAATCTCCAACAAATTCTACCCATAATTATGGAATGTAAATTTGTTTGCATCCACAAAATCTGCTATGTAACAGACATTACAAAATCTGCATTCCCGCAAAGCCGGAGCGTAGGATGCCAATCAGATCAAACCCTTAATCTACCATTTGCAGTTTGATCATCTGATAAGACAAGCACCGCAAACTCAGAGCGAATAGGAGCCTGATGGTTTCCGGTAAGCTTTAGAAAGCTGCGGGAAGTGTTGGCACTTGGATGAAGCACATATAATTCCAGATACCCTTGCCTGTTTTTGCAGAGGAAAAGGGGCTTCTTCGAGTCCGAGTTGAAAGCGTCGATTGGAGGTGGGTTTGGATCTGGTTCGAGAAGAACGCTGCATCCTGAGAGGAGCCCTTTGGAGTTTGATTGGGATTGGAGAAATGATACTGCTTTGGTTTCTGAGCTTTTTTTTCTTCCCACCTCGCTCCCATATTCTCATGTAATTTGATTTCCAGAAAGATATTTCCGTGATTAGAGAGACTTCATGCATAGAGCTTCATTCAATCATAACAAACACCTCATATCCTTTGCTCTAAACTAATGAAGATTCCAGATTTCACGTGTACAGTTCCACGGATTGAGCCTGTGTAATATCAATGGAACTTCTTGTGATAAATCTCATTCGTAGGTGAGCCTGTGTAATATTTTCATCATAGGGCAGAAAGGGTATATTTAGTGTAAGTTGTCAGAAACTTTACATAGACATGAATGAATGCAGTATATCATACTGCTAGCATAAAGAAAACCAAATAACTTGTTGAAGAACCCTTCAACCGAACCAGCATTTTAGAGGGTAGCATCCATGACAGCGACAGGTACTGATAAGAGATAAGAATACAACAATTCCATGGCCGTTTGTTTTGCTAAAAATTTATGCTTGAAATCTGATTGGTATCGTATTAATGCAACAAAATGTATTTGTTTAGTCCCTATAATGGAATGTTAGAACTCCTTTTACATATGATCTCATTTTCATTTCATGTCCTTTGATGTCAACAGCAAAAAGCGTACAGTTTATCAGATAAAGCTTTTGATGTCAACAGCTGCTCAATTTATCAGATGAATTGAGGTATAAAAGTTTTATCACCATGCAGTGGTTGATGTCCAAAAATCTACCAAGTAAAGAGTACACATTTGTGAAGAGGGCTAGGCATCGGCTCTACCTACATTAAATCATCCACATTTATTCCTGATGTGTACAATTTGATGTTGATTGCTACTTTGAAAAATCAAACTACGACAAGATCGAGGTAGCTTTCATCTTGATAACATTGGACTAACTTAGGTATAATACAAAAGTTTGGACTCTTTTGTAAATCACGATCATACATTTGTCAATATAACCAATACTCCATCCTTCTCTAATCAGCCACTACCATTTGCATCCATGGCTACTCCAAAACTACTCTTCCTAATCACTTCTTTCTGCACATTCATACTCACATCATGCTCTCAACCTCCAACACAATTCATCTACAATGGCTTCAAACAAAACAACCTTCATCTCGACGGTATAGCCAAGATCCTACCAAATGGCCTACTACAATTCACCAACTCCTCACAACAACAAAAGGGTCATGCTTTCTTTCCACACCCTTTAAGGCTAAGTGCTTCTCATTCACTTTCAACTACTTTCGTCTTTGCAATGCTTCCCGAGGCTCAACCGAGCATCGGAGGCCACGGAATGGCCTTCGTCGCCTCTCCGTCCATGGACTTCAAGCAAACCCTTCCGAATGAGCAGTTGGGCCTATTTAACAACTCTAACAACGGCCTTTTTACGAATCATGTATTCGCCGTTGAGCTTGACACCGTTCAAAGCCCTGTGTTCGGAGACATTGACAGCAACCATGTAGGAATCGATGTCAATAGCCTGAACTCAACTGATGCAGCTTCAGCAAAGTATTATTCGCGTAAAAGCAGAAAGAACGTGACGTTGGACTTGCTTAGTGGGAACCCGATGCAAGTTTGGATTGATTATGATGCAAAGAACACAATTGTGGAGGTTGTTATGGCTCCCTTAGGTGAACCAAAGCCGATGATTCTTCTTTTGTCTACTAAAGTAAACCTTTCTGAGATAATCTTGGACACCTTCTATGTTGGGTTTTCTGCAGCTACAGGTACACTTACAGGCGGCCATTATTTGATTGGTTGGAGCTTTAATCAAAACGGAGAAGCCGAAAGCTTTGATATTTCTAAGCTCCCAGAAGTTCCGAAACCAAGAACATCTAAAAAATTTCATGTATTAGATATGATTTTGTTGTGTATTCTGTTGGTTTTACTGGTGAGTTTTGTTGGGTTGATGTATAGAGTGAAGAGGAAGAAGTATGAAGAAGTGAGGGAAGATTGGGAGAAGGAGTACGCGGTTCAAAGATTCGCGTACAAAGATCTTTACAAGGCAACCAAAGGTTTTAAGGAAGGAGGTCTTCTTGGATTCGGAGGTTTTGGAAAGGTTTACAAAGGAATCCTTCCTTCAACCAAGTTTGAAGTTGCTATAAAGAAAGTATCGCATGATTCAAGGCAAGGGATGAAGGAGTTTGTAGCTGAGACTGCAAGCATGAGAAGGTTAAGACATAGGAACTTGGTTCCTCTCCTTGGCTATTGCCGAAGGCAAGGGGAGCTTCTATTGGTTTACGAGTACATGAGCAATGGCAGCCTTGATAAGATACTCTTCGATAAGGAAAAACCCGTGTTATCTTGGCAACAAAGACTCAAAATCATCAAAGGAGTGGCGTGTGCTCTATATTACTTGCATGAAGAGTGGGAGCAAGTTGTTCTACACCGCGACGTGAAGGCGAGCAACATTCTATTGGACGGAGAAATGGATGCTCGCCTTGGAGACTTTGGTCTTGCGAGATTATACGACCATGGTACTAATCCTCAAACTACTCATGTAGTTGGTACGGTCGGGTATCTTGCACCGGAGCTTCCGAAAACAGGAAAGGCGACAACTAGCACCGATGTGTTTTCGTTTGGGACGTTCATACTAGAAGTGGCTTGTGGAAGAAGGCCTATTGAACCCGAGTGTCGGCCCGAACAAGTGATCTTGGTTGATTGGGTTCATGAGTGTTGGATGAAAGGATCGATTGTGGAGACAAGTGATCCTAGGTTGGAGGGAAACTATGATGCAGAAGAAATGACTAGGATACTGAAGCTGGGGTTGATGTGTTCGCATCCGAACCCTAAAGCGAGGTTAAGCATCAGACAAGCAATGCAGTTCATTGATGGTCATCTAATGTTGCCCGAGTTGCCTCTCGAGTTGGTAGAGATTGGTTCGTTTAACCAAAGCGTTGCTTCGTCGAGTTCGTGGTTCTCCGAGAAAGCCTTTAGTAGTCATTCACATAGTGCTTCAAATGTTACAATCTCTTCTGCTCGAAAGGATCCAATGGGTCAACTTCACGAGGCCGAATAATGCTTAAGTTAGCCTATTCAAACCTGGCCTACAACATTTGGACCCAACTACAAGTTGGTCCTTGTCTGAGTATAACAACGAAACATGCAAGTCTTTGACTAGTATGCAATCTAGAAATAAATGAGCACATAGAGACAAGATAATCTATGGATATGAGATGACTTTGAATTTGTCATCACAATCCTTTCAATTCGAGTTAATTTTCAGTTGTAATAGCTAAGATGTTATGTCTTGTATAAACAATAGTAAATTAGTACACGGTTGTGTAATAGCTTGTTAAACATGATTAGTAAACCCTAACATGCATACATATATTTATGAATGCTCACTTGTTAGTAGGTGACTTGGGACTTGTTCTGGATAATGGTTTTGTGGAGTCCAGTTTTAGGATTTTAGTTCGAATTTGCGAAATTAACCGATTTAGGATCCAAGAGTCCGAATCTAGACCGATTCGACTCAAAGAAGATCAAGACTATGACTGGCCTCAAGAGAGACCCGGTGTGCACCGACTATATAAACGAAAAACCAAGATACAAGAGATAATCCACAAGAGAAAAAGAAACGGAAATCAAACGAAAAACGACAAAGCTAAAGGCTAAGAAACTTCCTCTAAGTCGCCGAAGTCGGTGATGTCTTCGTCACCGGAAACGGGATCGCAAAGCTTCGTTGAGATTATCAGACTATGCACGAACTCGACCTTCTCGCCTTCATCTTCTTCGAGATCGTCTTCTTCGATCTTCTTTCTTGCTTTCTATTTCTCGATCTATCGCTCTATCTTTCTGTTTTTCTTTTATTTCCTTTTGGCCCTCTTTCTTTCTGTAACTTTCTCTGTCCTTTTTTTCAATGTGAAACTTCTGATCTTTCTTGTGTGTTTATCGGCCAACTCCTTGAACTTGATTTAACTGATCCCATAGAGAAGAGCATCTAGATTTGTTTTTTAATTTTGGGCTCAAACCAATGCAAACTTACTAATGGGCTGTCACAACTTGGCCCAATCATCAAACAAAATACTTCTACTTATACCGAATGATGGTAGCAGATGTGGACTTTCAAACTCAACTAATTACAAGACTAGCCCATACATACAAGTATTTAGATGTCAAACCCACACTTCACATTAATTACATAAACAAGAATTACAATCCTAACAATTGCCCTTTTAATTCTAGTTTAGAAAACACAAAACAAAAGAAAACCTATGCACACTCGGGCTGTCCATCATCGACCCCCCAAAGCACACTTCTAGTGCTTCGGGAGTCTATCCCTAATCCTGCAACTTAAGAACTGATTAGATTCATTCTTAAAATCAGCAGGCAACAAATCACATGTAATAGTAGCAACATCACATGCATTTTTCACTTTAGACTCTACACAAGTCTTGGTACACTTCCTAAAGTGCCCTCTTGGTGCTAAACATCTTAGCAAACCACATAATGACAATCGTTTTCGCCTTTTGGGCTCAACAAACTCAGCCAAATTATCACATATAAGTTTCTCATCTAAATCATGCTTGTCAAACTTAGACTTTACATGCTCATCACATATATGAGAATTAATGTCACTATTTTTCACTTTAGTACTATTCAATTCATCATATAACTCAGCAGCATGCAAATCATCTATACCATGCTTCAAACCACAACATTCAAGCATCACAGAAGATTCAGAATCAAGAAAATTTACTTCTCCCCCTAATTTGTGAGTTTGTAGCTCAATTTGATTGTCATCTTGCCCTTCTGTCTCAGCAGAAATCTGTTGTTCTCGAACAACCATGCTTGACTGTTTTTGTGAGCCTTTTTGTGACTCTAACCTCTATTGACTTGGGTTGTGACTTTTGTCACACTTCTCTTCCACCAGTTTCACTTCAGCTGAACTGGTTTTACCTTCTACAACATCTCTCAGCTTGCGTGCAACTTCATTTTCTACAATTTTTGCTCTGTTTTGCTGTTGTAATCTGTTTTCCTGCCTTGGATTCTCAACTAAAATAGTTAGTTCACCTTTAGCAACTGTTTTGGACTGATTAAAATTGTCATTAGTCACACCTATTTCAGGAGCATTAAGTAAAGGGGTAGCAAGTACTTGGTACAAACCTCCTTTCTTAATTCCCCGTATAATAGTTTTGTCATTTTTAATGACATCTCTTATACCATGGTATGCCCTAATTGTACAATTTTGACCATTCAACATAGCTTCAGAAATTAAATTCCTTCTTAGATTAGGCACCCACCTAACCTTTTGTAATACCCTTACCCTCCCATCATGCATTTACAAAGGTATATTTCATATACCTCTAACATCCAAACATGTGTGATCTCCTAGCATGACACTACTACCATTAAACTCATGTAAAGACTCAAACAAAATTTTGTGAGGTGTAGCATGCAAAGAGCAACCAGAATCCAAAATTCAAGTATTAATATCACACATAGCATCAAACATGAACAGTTCAGCAGGGTAACATGCACTAGATTCCAAAACAACAGACACATCATGCACATTTTTACTCTCATCAACCTTCTTTTTAGTACAATCCCTCACAAAATGATCAATCTTATCACAATAATAACACTTCTTATTATTCACATCAGATTGTCCTTTCTTTTTAGCCTTTTTCTCAGATTTGAATTTCCCCTCAACATGCAAAAAACAAAATTAGTTTTATGCTCAGAACTATTCTCAATTTTAGCATGCTTAAACACCTTAAGGATCTCATTTTTCTCAATGACAAATTGAACAATCTTAGTCTTAATTAATTCCTCTCTACCAAATTGAATGACATCTTTAAAGCCATCAAATTCAGCAGGCAAAGAATTAAGTAAAACAACAGCTTGATGAGAATCAACAATCTTATCACCACATCTTTCAAGATCTTGAGTCATTTTCAGAAATTTATCAAGATTAGATTGCAATGACAAAGAAACATCCATTTTGAATGTAAACAAGCGACACAACAAAGATATACGACTAGGCATAGACTTAGTAAGGTAAATAGCTTCTAAGCCTTCCCACAAAGTTTTAGAGGTAGTAAAACTTACAACCTGACGAGCTACCTCATCAGAAAGCCGAATTATTATCTCAGCGTATGCTTGCTCATCCAACTCCTTCTTCTCATCTTCCTTAAGTGTTGCTGGGTACTCCTCTTTGACAGCTTTCCAGCACTTTCCCTTGATTAGTAGAGACTTCATTTTCACTTGCCACATGGCAAAGTCTGTAGTGCCATCAAATGGCTTGATCATAATAGTGTTTTCTGCCATTTAAACAACTTACAAAGAATCAATTCTTAAACAGAAATACTCAATTAGCAAGAAATATTTCAAAACACTAATATTTGTGTTCAAACAACAAAAAAACAAGTTTGAGCAATTTTGGACAGAATCTCAAACTACAACTCAAAGATTTGGATGTACACAAGCAGCTCAAAGGCTTTACAGAATCAAAAATACAATAGTTCTCAATAAATATACACAAGTGATTGTATAAACCAACAACTAGGCTAACAATAGGATTTCACAAAAAAACTGAAAAATATGCAGAATTATCTCAACACCAGCAGACTTCTCAATATAAGCAGAAATTCAAGAGACAACAGGAACAACTCGAAGATCTTGACCCTAAGAACATAAAAGCACACAGAACTATTCCTTGCACCTATCAAACCCTAAACCACCATAAACTAATGCCAAACACAACAAATACGCAGCGGAAATAGATCTCAATCTTTCGTAACCACAAATCACGAAAAACAGACCTAACACATGAATCAAAACAAGCAAGCTCTGATACCACTTTGTGGAGTCCGGTTTTAGGGTTTTAGTTCGAATTTGCAAAATTAACCGATTTAGGATCCAAGAGTCCGAATCTAGACCGATTTGACTCAAAGAAGATCAACAGTATGACTAGCCTCAAGAGAGACCCGGTGTGCACCGACTATATAAACAAAAAACCAAGATACAAGAGATAATCCACAAGAGAAAAAGAAACGGAAATCAAACGAAAAATGACAAAGCTAAAGGCTAAGAAACTTCCTCTTCTAAGTCGCCGAAGTCGGTGATGTCTTCGTCACCGGAAAAGGAATCGCAAAGCTTCGTTGAGATCCTCAGACTATGCAAGAACTCGACCTTCTCGCCTTCATCTTCTTCGAGATCGTCTTCTTTGATCTTCTTTCTTGCTTTCTATTTCTCGATCTATCGCTCTATCTTTCTGTTTTTCTTTTATTTCCTTTTGGCTCTCTTTCTTTCTGTAACTTTCTCTGTCCTTTTTTCAATGTGAAACTTTTGATCTTTCTTGTGTGTTTATCGGCCAGCTCCTTGAACTTGATTTAACTGATCCCATAGAGAAGAGTATCTAGGTTTGTTTTTTTAATTTTGGGCTCAAACCAATGCAAACTTACTAATGGGCTGTCACAACTTGGCCCAATCATCAAACAAAATACTTCTGCTTATACCGAATGAGGGTAGCAGATGTGGACTTTTAAACTCAACTAATTACAAGACTAGCCCACACATACAAGTATTTAGATATCAAACCCACACTTCACATTAATTACATAAACAAGAATTACAATCCTAACAGGTTTGTTATGGAAAACAAATTCTCACTTGTATATTATCAAACAAAGGCATTACAATATATAAACTGGTACATTCAATCATGTAGTGACAAGTGTTATAACAGATTCACGGGCTTCTGTGAATTAGACTCAATTACAAGACCTACTATCCCCCTCGATCCAAGCTGGTGAAGATTCAGTTTGGATCGTAATTGAAGAAATCTAGCAGCCGCTAGAGGCTTAGTGAGCACATCAACAATCTGATCTTTGGTAGAGAGGAATGCCACTTTGAGAGATTTATTTTGTAATCTTTCCTTGACAAAGTGATAGTCATGAGATATGTGCTTGATCCTGTTGTGGAGAACATGATTCATAGCTAGATAAGTGGCCCCCAGATTATCACACCAGATGATTGGAGGGTGGTGTAGTTAGACACCAAGTTCTTTCAGTAGTGTTTGAATCTAGAGTGTCTCACGGGTGGCATGTACTAAAGCTCTATATTCTACTTCTGTTGAAGAGTGAGCCACAATTTCTTGTTTCTTAACCTGCCAGGAAATGGGGTTTGATCCAAGGTAGATGCAATAAGCTCCTGTTGATCTTCTATGAAGGTTATCTCTTGCCCAATCAGAGTCTGAAAATTGCAGGGTTGAGGTGGAACTAAGATTTCTTAAGATCCGTTTTATTAATTGCCAATTTCCTTATGTAGGAAATGAATTGTCTGACAAACTTTGTTGACAACAAAGGAGATGTTTGGTCTTGTAAAGGCTAAGTGTTGAAGGCTTCTCACAACACTTCGATAGAGAGAAGGGTCATGAAAGACATCACTGGCGGGGGAAGAAGTGACAGCAATGATGGCCATTGGTGTGGACACCGGTTTTGAATGGTGCATCTGAGTCTTCAAAACAAGATCTGTGATATATTTAGACTGCGAGAGAAAGAAACCAGTGGTGTCTCAAGTAACATGAATGCCCAGTAAGTAGTGAAAATTGCCCAAATCCTTGACTTAAAATTTGTTGGCCAGAGAGTTGATGATTTACCTACAAGAACTTTAGAAGAAGCGACTACCAACAGATCATCCACATACACTAAGATGAATACATGATGGTTCTCATGGCGATAGGAAAATAGGGGGGTGTCGGCAAGAGATGATTTAAAACACAAAGAGAGCAGAGTATCACTTAATTTTCCAAACCAAGCTCTAGGAGCCTGTTTTAAGCCATACAAAGACTTATGAAGTTTACACACATGATTGGGAGATTGAGAGTTAAAGAAACCTGGTGGTTGTTGGACAAAGACTGTAAGAGCTAGGATTTTCGAATCCTGATTAATGATGATTAATGTTGATTAACTTAATCATCGATAGTAATGGATACATAACTCGCGAAAATTGCGTAAGTGATGAGCATGAGTCCCACTGTTATGTTCGTGACATAATTTTGGACTTATAGGGAGTTTTTCACTTTTTCTCCCGGGTAATTATTTTTATCCTCCGGTGTTATTTGGAACATTTGGGAGATTCAATTGATAAAAATGCAGTTGAAAACAATGATCAGGACATCGGACATGCCCTAGATATGAAATAACATGGAAAGGCAAAACGGACAAAATAGTCGATATTTCGTTTCTTAGCGGCTAAGAAAGACGGCTTAGGGAATACATGTTTTCTAAGGCAGTTGCGAAATAATTATCCCTACAGTATTCCAGATTTATTATTCCAATTTCGAGAAGTTTGGAGAAGGGAGTTCAACCCACCTTTGGATCGGTGAAAGGATAATTATCGACTTCGCTAAAGGACAATTATCATCTTCGCTATAAATAGCGAAAAATCGTTTATTAATTCATTTTCCTATCATGTTTCCTCGTAAAAGCTCTGATTTCTCTCAACCTTCAAACTCAGATCTACTCTTTTCAATTCTGTTTGAGTTTCTAGATTCCTCTCTTCATTATCTTCATATCGGTACCAAGTTTTTACGTTTTCCGAGCAAACAGAGGTCTAGTCGAGCATATATGATACGTATCCGGTTCCATCGCTCCGATTCCGGTGAATTTGATAGTGTCCGAGCGTAGCCTGCGTCGTTGTGATTCCGAATCTTCTTTTGGATCGTCAATCGGGTTAGTAACGAATAAGTTATGAATTTATTTATTTTCCGTATTGCGATTTGACCTAAATTGACCTTAGGCTTGACAAAATGGATGATTGGAAATTTCTTTATGCTCGTTATATTATCCTGGTAATAATGGGTTGTTGTTTGATGAAATCTGATGACAGGCGGGTTCAGAAATTGCATGCGGGCAAAACGTTATTCAGGTGAAAGTTAATTAATTAATTAAAGGTGAATTATTTAAATTGGGATTGAGATTGAGATTGAGGAATGTTGATTAGATGATACCTTGAGAGGTTTGAGGAATTGTGAGATGTTGAGTTTATGGATTGATAGTTATGATCTTTGAGGATCTTTGACGATCTATGAGGCTAGAAGTAGAGTCTTCTAGCATGTATTCCAATGATTGATGTTTATGCCTTGTTTATCAGACGTTGTGATTATTCATACGGGAATTCGAGGTTGATCAGTTGTTGTGGATATTTGGATTCAGGTAAGTCCGTAGGACTTACTTAGCTGCATTCCTATATTAGATGTATGCATGAGTGGTGATTGTTATATGCTTTATAGCATGCGATATTGATTATTACCGACATGATTGGCCCCCTTGAAGCGGGCGATGATAATCTTTCTCTTTCATCATGTAAGGAGTCTAAGAGGTTCTATGAGGGCTAGTCAGACCTAGCATACGGGCAGAGTACGTCACCTCCTCATATCATATGGCCTACGGGGGCGTGCGCCTGATTCCACTCTAGATGGCTATGGGACCTAGAGGCGAGAATGATATACTTCTCATGTCACAACCATAAATATGATTTTGAGTGTATAACAAATATTGGCCCACGATTGTTGGGTGGTGATAACCTTTCTCTTTCATCTTGTAAGGAGTTGAGAGGTTCTTTGAGGGTAGGCCAGACCTAGTATACGGGAAAGGTTCGTCACCTTCCCATATCAAATGGCCTACGGGGGCGTGCGCCTGATTCCACTCCAGATGGCTCTGGGACCTAGAGGCGAGAATTATATACTTCTCGTGTCGCAACCATAAATATGGTTTTGAGTGTATAACGAATATTGGCCCACGATTGCTGGGTGGTGATAACCTTTCTCTTTCATCTTGTAAGGAGTGTGAGAGGTTCTTTGAGGTTAGGTCAGACCTAGTATACGGACCGGGTACTTCACCACTCCCTATGGTACACGGGAAGTGCTCTTGGTTTCACTCCGGATGGCTATGGTACCCTGAGGCGAGAATGATATATTTCTCGTGTCACAATCATAAATATGGTTCTATGTGTATAACGTTATAAAGATAATTAAACGGGAAATGTGTGATAGACTGCTTGGTGTTTATCGTTATTCTACTATGTGTATGTGCTTATGCATTATCTTATATATGAATTGTTAGTTAATGGATTCATACCGTGTTGTAGATCCTTTGTAGAATAGGAAGACTGCATAGTGATCTAGAGGAGTGATCAGCCAAGGTGATGTGGGACCATCCTTGATAGCATTTACACCTACATTATATGGACCATTCACTAAGCCAAGAGCTAGAGGAACTCAAGGAAAGGTTGCTAACAAGTTTCATCCATAGAAGGAATCGAGATAATGGAGGATTTTATGGCCGATGCAACATCTTGGTCAACACACGGAAATCTCGGCCGAGATTCCATCCGAGATTTCATTCTCTGACGCGCGTTTGAAGATCCGGCCAATGATCTTGTTTTTGGCAATTATCTTTATATTTTATTTTTTTAAAACTCTCAAACTATCTTAAGGAAATTGTTATTTTTGGATCGTATCTTTTAGGATTATTTTTAGTGTAACACCCCGAATTCTCAGAACTCGGAGCATTATTGGTTAGGACCACACAATGGGTCCCGACCTCAGTTTGACAACAATATTACTAGGATCTTGCAACAAGACACAATAAGAAAAACCGAAATTCATAAAATAGTATTTTAAAGGGATAAATGCAACAACGTCTAACAACCTATATTACCTAAACAACGAAACATACTAACTGTCTTAACAAGATAAAAGAAACAACAAAGGAAACATCCCAACCCCATTCTAAGGAGTACGGAGACCCGGCTGACCACTATTTTCGGATCACTCAGCCGCTGCTCTAACATGTGGTGAATCTAAAAACACAAACAGAACAACCATTAGCTAGCTCACTAAACATTAGATAAGTAATAATAGCACACACACACATCATAGAAAAAGTAAACACTCGTCATGCTTTCAAACAATCCATTTATTATCTTTACTTAAGTGATTCACTCTTACTAATGATACTTATTTTGTAACACGAGGGATTCCCAAACCTCGCCTCCGCCCCCGTGTAACCATCAGGAATGGATCCGATGCATCTCACCGTGTACCTGTATGGTTTGGGTATAGAGAACCTCCCAGTCTCCTGGCAGAGCTGGGCAGTGATGTCACGGCTCGTTATACATACACTTGGGCCTTAACACATAATAACAACGGTCGTCCTAACAAGTTGTTATTATAACACACATGGTACACACACCACTATTATCACTCAACTAATATCCAGAAACCAGCTAAGTAAGTCGCAAGGACTTACCTGAATCAAATCTCAACTCTCAATTTCTCAACTCGGTCCGCAATCGTAGAAACTCGAACGCCTGTTACACAAGGCACGTGGATAAATAATGTATCCAACTTTCTTAGAAGTCTCTAACTTCTAAGATATATAATCGATCATAAAGAAATTAACGAAGTACCCTATACGGATAAATGACCATTTTACCCCTGGTCCCGAAACTCTATAAAATTCTATAACAAGGTTCCAAACTATTCTTTAGAACTCAAAATCACACTCTAACTATAGAAAGGAAGTTTGTTAAAGTTTTAAAAGAGTTAAACACATTCTTGACTTTCATAAAAAGTCCTTAAGGTCCGACTTTGACTTATGATACGAGGCTCGCATAAAAATATAGAAATTCTACGAAAATATAATAGGTCTTCTATGATATGCCCTCTACTCGTATGAGCAAAGATCTCTAAAAAACTATCAACAACAACTCCTACAAAAACCTCCAAAGATGCTTCCAAAACCCAGAAATTTCATACTTAGCAAAATTCTATGAGATTTCATAACTGCTCAACCAGTCTACTTTGAGTTCCTATAGATTCTGATCTAACCGTTGGATTAGTCTCAAATTTTGATAGATTACACTATGCATGTCCCTCTATGTCATACTAAAAATTGAACGGTGAATTATATATTTAACGTACCGAAACCTACCCTCAAACATGGCTGCACAACCCAGTTTTATGGGAATTCAATAGGCGCCTCAACTGGTTTAGACTTCGAGTCTCACCTCCAGCTTCCTGTATTGCAAGTCTACCCACACGTCACCAGTTCGAAACTACTTGGAAGCAGTCTTTTGTACCTGATTAGCCCATTAGAAGGTCTTCACTTCGATCCTGCAGATCCCATAGATACACATTCATTGCCCTACTTTCTGGGTATGTTGGAACGAAGGACATAACACACTTTTACTTACCCGATAGCCTTGTAAATGGCTAGGATGAAGGACTCAAGGTTGCTCTATTTTCCCTCTGAACATCTCCAAGATTGTTCCCGTTGAATTTTCACAAAGAGAAGGAAAGACCCTTATGGGCTTCGTGTGAGGGCAAGAGAGGAAACACGAGGTGAAGGTGCTAAGTTATGACAACGGAAAGAATGAAGGCTCCCATGGCTTCCTGCCATCTTTGAAGACGCCGCTGAGGATGTCGCGTATCCAGGGAAGGAATGGAGGCTGGAGACTCTAGGGCTGGGCAAGGTATAGGCTAGATAGGAGGGGTAGTGTGATTCTGAGAGTGAAGAAAATTGCCCTCTAATGCTGTTCGTTGAGGATCCAGACGCCATTTCTGTCACAAGCGGCCAAGGCTGAGATCTCGGACTTGCTCTTCTCATACCTATACTGGCGTTAAATTCTTGGTGAGCATCATCTGCTCGATTAATCCTTTCATGCTTCGCTAATTCGTTTTATCTTCCACACTTATGTTTCTTTAGGCTAACTCTACTTCTTGAGCCCAACTGGGTCATTCATCTTGACCTAAATAGTCATTCCAAGTCTTCAACGATAGCTGGTAAGTGTCTTTGTAGTTCTGATGACTTTAGTTATCATCCCCTTGCATGAACCGTCGGTGTTGATGACTTAGGTCCCGTGATAATTGGGGTTACCTTGGACTTTCGATTCCACCAAGGCCGTTCTCATATATAAATTCCTTCTCTGGTGTTACTGGCAATATTGCCTTCATGAAACTCCCTTGTTTCCGCTACAGGGCTTCGACTCTTTCATACCGGCATTGCGATTTCCTTCAAATTCCTATATCTTTGAGGAGGTCAAAACCTCTCCACACTTGTAAAGTCTACATTTTGCTTCTACACTCCATTGTAGGTATCCCTTCCATGCACCTTAGGCCCTCATATCCGGGTCGACCTTTTATCCCTTTTGGTCTCTCAAGCTTGTCTTGTGAACTCTTCTACTAGGTGACTCGTCTTATAACAATTTCTTCCCTTGAGTCGGTCTCAAATTTCAGTTGATCATTACTGCCCATTTCATGTTAGAATTTCAATTACGTTGTACTCTTGCATAGATTCTACAAAGGCATCCTCATCTCAACACTTTATTCCAATTTAGCCAGACCCGCCTTTTGCTACATGACTTTCCTTCTTACTGGTCAAGTTATTCTTTTGGTTTACACTTTATCCATCCTAGCGTTATCGGTCCGATATGTATGATTTTTGTTAAACACCTATTGGTGCTATTTTCATAAGAACCTCAGTTGTATATGATTTTCTCAAAAATCAAAATTCTTGACTCGCATTTATTATGTTGTCCTTATGCTCGTGTCACTTTACCTTCTTTAAATCTTTACCCCCTAGTAGGATAGTTACCCCTTTGAGTTTTCTCGTACTCGCTTTACGAACCGCGTTGGTTGGTCTTCTTACTTTAATCAACTCTTAGGTCATCAGTCCAGCTGAAATTTTCAATGGAGTACCTCCATTTCTCCTTAAATAGCAGCCTTTAGTCCTTTCGGTAATCATCTTATTGGTGTAATACCAAATCCATATAACAGCCTTTAGTCCTTCAACTTTACTCCTTCTCATGCTTGTTTTAGCCAACCTGTAGATTCCATCTGCACTCGCCTCACAACTCGACCACACATTTCACCAAGGCTTTAAATCATACCCTCTATGTTTGTGCCGCCTCTGAAATGTCAATTATTCTGTGTCACATCTTTAATCACAAGGATTTTCCCTGTCAATCTAGACAGTCTGACCCCACTTTTTCTCGGAGGAGCACCATCAGTCCGACTTGTGTGGAATGCTTTGACATAGGACATGTTCATAATCATCTACTTCCTCTTAGTCTTCTAGTTCTTCTTATAGGGATCCCTCCATACTAACTTTGATATGTATCTCTCCTTAGTCAGTATTAAGCAACTACCCACAACAAGTCTCTTTACACCATTATTGTCATCAATGGTCATTACCGACCGTCAAGAGCTTCTCTTTAATTCTTTATTAGAGTTTTCATAATGGACTCATTCAATGTTACCATCAAGTCTACTAGTACTTGTATTGATTTAACTTCACAATTACGGTCGTTGATCTCTGAAAGAAATCCACTAGATGTCGATAAAATTCCTTTATAACCTGGTGGTTATTCTTCTTATCTGTCACCCAACCATCACTAGCTAGCCAACACGTGCAATTTCTCTGTTGTTACCAATTAGCCTGTAGTTGACCTTCTATAAGATCGTAGACCTTTTTTTTTCTATCTCTTTTGAGGTTGGATATACCATGTGAAAATAATTCTCTTCCATTTATACTCCTTTAACTCCTTCTACAATTTACACTCCTATAAGAGCACTATACTCTTACGAGTCTAGTTGTGTCTTCGTCTTCCGTCAACGGGATTATCAACTCTTCTATGATAACTTGTAGGCATTTCTCCATGATTCTTTTTATCCGAATTATTGTCCACTTGTGGTTCTCTGTCATGACCCGCTAGTGTTATTAACTTAAATCCCTTCGTGAATGAGAAGTCATTAGAGATCCTCTTTTTCTCCGAGACCGTTCTCCTACACCCTCCTTCCTTGGGGTGTTGCTTATACTTCCGCCTTTATAGAAATCCGGTCTTTGTTGTATCCCTATCCTTGTTGTAATTCATGTGTGTTCTAGGAGGTCGCACCACTTCCATGTTGGTGAAATCGGCCTTCCCCTTTCTAGCAACTTGTAAGCTTTCATTTTGCGGCTCTTTAATTCTTTGTATCGGGATGAGCAATGTATCTTATCTTGACTCCTACGCTTATGAATGTCTCGGTTTCCTATCTTGATTGTGGCGGCAAGTAGCTTGTCAAGAGTGATCATATTCCGCTCAACTTCTAGCCTCAAACTTTCACCTTCTGGTCCGTCATTAAGCTTAGATTCAAGGCCTCTTGTCTGGATCGCTACTATATTTCAGCTTGATCTTCATGCATATATGTGTTTTTGAAGGCATCCACTTTGTTTGCAACGTTGCTTTACACCATCTTGAAAGAACCTATGGGTTGTCTCTTCCAATTTGTATACTTGTCGGTCATCCAACGTGTTACCGGAACTACTCTCATGTATATTCTTCATTTGATCCTATTAAGTTTACTCGGGATTCCCTTCTTGTCATCGTAGTTGGTGTCGTCTTTTAGGCTTCCCTTTCCGTCTTGACGTTCCTCAACAAGCTCGAAGGAGTTGTCCGCCGTTCGCCTACCCTAATGCACATAAGATGTGCATACTAATCCTCACGTTGTCACCCTTCAAAATCTACTTAGATGTGTCCAAGGGGTGAGAAACTCATTATGTTACCTCCGTTAAGGACCTAACATAACTATAGTTTCTAAAAATATTCGGCATAGACTTATTTATATCACATACCTTTATAATCAAGCTAAAAAGTCCAACTAAAGTGAAACCTAAAGTCTATACTAAGCATACTGAGATCCACGGTAGTAGTGGTGGTCAGCCGTACTTTCTATTCCCAACCAGACTATGCATGCATTTGGAAACCAAAATTCATTTCAAAACTCAGATCCCTTTTCGAGTTTTGCTTAAGTACTTATTCGGTCTTTCAAAAGACTTCAAGTGCCATTGTTGCCAACCTAGAGCTCTGATACCATGTTGTAACACCCCGAATTCTCAAAAGTCGGAGCATTACTGGTTAGGACCATACAATGGGTCCCGACCTCATTTTGAAAACAATATTACTAGGATCTTGCAACAAGACACAATAAGAAAAACCGAAAATTCATAAAATAGTATTTTAAAGGGATGAATGCAACAACGTCTAACAACCTATATTACCTAAACAACGAAACATACTAACTGTCTTAACAAGATGAAAGAAACAACAAAGGAAACATCCCAACCCCATTCTAAGGAGAAAGGAGACCCGACTGACCACTACGTCCGGATCACTCAGCTGTTGCTTTAACCTGTGGTGAATCTAAAAACACAAACAGAACAACCATTAGCTAGCTCACTAAACATTAGATAAGTAATAATAGCACACACACACATCATATAAAAAGTAAACACTCGTCATGCTTTCAAACAATCCATTTATTATCTTTACTTAAGTGATGCACTCTTACTAATGATACTTATTTTGTGACACGAGGGATTCCCAAACCTTCTCCGCCCCCGTGTAACCATCAGGAATGGATCCGATGCATCTCACCGTGTACCTGTATGGTCTGGGTATAGAGAACCTCCCAGTCTCCTGGCAGAGCTGGGCAGTGATGTCACGGCCCGTTATACATACACTTGGGCCTTAACACATAATAACGACGGTTCTCATAACAAGTTGTTATTATAACGCACATGGTACACACACCACTTTTATCACTCAACTATTATCCAGAAACCAGCTAAGTAAGTCGCAAGGACTTACCTGAATCAAATCTCAACTCTCAATTTCTCAACTCGGTCCGCAACCGTAGAAACTCAAACGCCTGTCACACAAGGCACGTGGATAAATAATGTATCCAACTTTCTTAGAAGTCACACTCTCACTCTAGAAAGGAAGTTTGTTAAAGTTTTAGAAGAGTTAAACACATTCTTGACTTTCATAAAAAGTCCTTAAGGTCCGACTTTGACTTATGATACGAGGCTCGCATAAAAATATAGAAATTCTACAAAAATATAATAGGTCTTCTATGATATGCCCTCTACTCATATGAGCAAAGATCTCTAAAAAACTATCAACAACAACTCCTACAAAAACCTCCAAAGATGCTTCCAAAACCCAGAAATTTCATACTTAGCAAAATTCTATGAGATTTCATAACTGCTCAACCAGCCTACTTTGAGTTCCTATAAATTCTGATCTAACCGTTGGATCAGTCTCAAAATTTGATAGATTACACTATGCATGTCCCTCTACGTCATACTAAAAATTGAACGGTGAATTATATATTTAACGTACCGAAACCTACCCTCAAACATGGCTGCACAACCCAGTTTTCTGGGAATTCAATAGGCGCCTCAACTGGTATAGACTTCGAGTCTCACCTCCAGCTTCCTGGATTGCAAGTCTACCCACACGTCATCAGTTCGAAACTACTTGGAAGTAGTCTTTTGTACATGATTAGCCCATTAGAAGGTCTTCACTTCGATCCTGCAGATCCCATAGATGCACACTCATTGCCCTACTTTCTGGGCCTGTTGGAACGAAGGACATAACACACTTTTACTTACCCGATAGCCTTGTAAATGGCTAGGATGAAGGACTCAAGGTTGCTCTATTTTCCCTCTGAACATCTCCAAGATTGTTCCCGTTGAATTTTCACAAAGAGAAGGAAAGGCCCTTATGGGCTGCGTGTGAGGGCAAGAGAGGAAACACGAGGTGAAGGTGCTAAGTTATGACAACGGAAGGAATGAAGGCTCCCATGGCTTCCTGCCATCTTTGAAGACGCCGCTGAGGATGTCGCGTATCCAAGGAAGGAATGGAGGCTGGAGACTCTAGGGCTGGGCAAGGTATAGGCTAGACAGGAGGGGTAGTATGATTATGAGAGTGAAGAAAATTGCCCTCTGTTGCTGTTCGTTGAGGATCCAGACGCCATTTCTGTCACAAGCGGCCAAGGCTGAGATCTTGGATGGCTCTCTCTTCGTAGAGGGACGTGCTTGATGCGGCATGACAGAGTCACAGGAGGACAGTTGAGGGTCGAAGGTTAGGGTTGCGTGAGAGGGAGGAGGTGAGTGAATGCAGACGTGAGGAGGGGAGAGGTGTTACGAGAGTAGTCAAAAAGGAGGCAACATTCCTAGAGTGAACCTGAACATGTTGAAGCGAGGTTGGAAAGGAAAGAATCATAGAGGCGTGATATCCCGCGTGATCTCGGGATCGTTATAAGCTGAAGGGAAATTCGTAACTGCTGCTCCCTGGGCTGCGCTGCTCCTCTTGCTGGGCTCCAAGGCAAACGGTGTAGAGGTGAGTCACATACAAAGCGGCCCAACTTAAGAGAGGCAAGGTTGGATAACTTGGGCTGGGTAAGGAGGCACAAAGTGGGCTGCAGCAAGGGTAGGAAAGGAGTGGTGTGATTTTGTCAAGGCTTGTCACAGCCTTGTCAAAACGTGTCAAAGTTTCGTCAAGCCCATGCATGGCCTTGTCACGATCTTGTCATGGTCTTGTCATAACTCGTCACGACTTTGTCAAAGACAAGTCATGCTATAAACTAGGGTTTGAAATAGGGTTTGCTAATTAAACCGTTACTCGCACGGAACCGCTCCTCGGTTTTAAATTAAATGTACGGAATTATTTACGGTTACATAACTTATCATTTTATGTGAATCAAGGTCACATAAAATGATAGAAATTAACATCGTTTTCTTTTATTAAAAAAATTTAAGGTTGGCGGATCGGAAACCGATTTGATCCGGTCTTAAACAGAGTTTAAATTTTTCGGGTATTACATCAGTGCCCTCTTAAAATAAGTTTCGTCCCGAAACTTATAATAATGTATCTAATCAAACGACTTTCTTTGTATATCTTGGCTTCATTAAAATTTAGTTTTCTACCATGCAACTACTCAATCATCATAATCAGGAACACATTAAAGGAAACACAATCACTCCATCCAACTAAATTATGAAAAGTCAAACAACACAGCTTCCGAGTACTAACTCGTCGGTACAAAAGTAGCAGCTAACTCCGCAAAGAACTCGGGATAAATATGCCTAATACTCTCTTCTGTCTCCCAAGTGGCCTCATCAGCTCCTCGTCTAGACCACTGGATCCTCAACATCGGTATCTCCTTGGACCGCAGACGTCTAGTGATGCGCTCCAGGACAGCTACTGGGTACTCCACAAATGTATGGTCGGGTTCAACTATCAGATCCTCGTGGCTGATGACGTGTCTCGGGTTTGGTAGGTACTCTCTCAACGGTTTGGTTTTCTAAACTTACTTCCAGCTCTTTTGATGACTCTACCAAACTTTTCCTTCCATTGGCCAACTTGCTTTTTTTTTCCTTTCGAAAGTTTCCGACTATCGATTCTGAAATAATAATCTTAACTTCTGTCGGCACTTTACTAAGTGCCTAATACTCTTGTAATACAAACTGCTTGGCCCGGTTTCCTCAATGTGACCTAATCGAATCGTTCCTTAATTAGTGGGTTTTAACCTACTTCTTGTCAAGCTTTCAAATTTATATAACTCGAAACAAATCACACTGCCAAGTGGACCTTTTCATATAGATCTCTAATTCCTTAACTTGAAATCATAGTTAACCTAACATTGATTTTCTTCATCTGCGGGTTATGGGCCTACCACGCTTCTAGTGTAACACTCATTAGTCACAATGGCGTCTTTCTAAGGGGTCAACATGATTTACCCAACTCCCGCCTATACTTCCCTTCTAATACTAGTAAGTTCCTCTTCAAACAGACCCTTACTCTCTTACTCAACCATAGTATGTTCTTACCCAACCAGCAAGCAACTTCTAACCCGATTCTCTCCATATCGTTAGATCACCCCAGATTGTTGTCGTTGCCTACTTAGGGAATCCTCCAAGGCATCGGTAAATTTATCTCTTAAATTCGCAGTCACTAATATCTCTTCTTAACGGTACCTACTCGTCAATACCAATCAACACTTACACGTCCTCAGTTGACGTCGGTCAGTCTATAATTGACTTATCTCAATATCTCGGACTTGCTCTTCTCATACCTATACTGGCGTTAAATTCTTGGTGAGCATCATCTGCTCGATTAATCCTTTCATGCTTCGCTAATTCGTTTTATCTTCCACACTTATGTTTCTTTAGGCTAACTCTACTTCTTGAGCCCAACTGGGTCATTCATCTTGACCTAAATAGTCATTCCAAGTCTTCAACGATAGCTGATAAGTGTCTTTGTAGTTCTGATGACTTTAGTTATCATCCCCTTGCATGGACCGTCGGTGTTGATGACTTAGGTCCCGTGATAATTGGGGTTACCTTGGACTTTTGATTCCACCAAGACCGTTCTCATATATAAATTCCTTCTCTGGTGTTACTGGCAATATTGCCTTCATGAAACTCCCTTGTTTCCGCTACAGGGCTTCGACTCTTTCATACCGGCATTGCGATTTCCTTCAAATTCCTATATCTTTGAGGAGGTCAAAACCTCTCCACACTTGTAAAGTCTACATTTTGCTTCTACACTCCATTGTAGGTATCCCTTCCATGCACCTTAGGCCCTCATATCCGGGTTGACCTTTTATCCCTTTTGGTCTATCAAGCTTGTCTTGTGAACTCTTCTACTAGGTGACTCGTCTTATAACAATTTCTTCCCCTGAGTCGGTCTCAAATTTCAGTTGATCATTACTGCCCATTTCATGTTAGAATTTCAATTACGTTGTACCCTTGCATAGATTCTACAAAGGCATCCTCATCTCAACACTTTATTCCAATTTAGCCAGACCCGCCTTTTGCTACATGACTTTCCTTCTTACTGGTCAAGTTATTCTTTTGGTTTACACTTTATCCATCCTAGCGTTATCGGTCCGATATGTATGATTTTTATTAAACACCTATTGGTGCTATTTTCATAAGAACCTCAGTTGTATATGATTTTCTCAAAAATCAAAATTCTTGACTCGCATTTATTATGTTGTCCTTATGCTCGTATCACTTTACCTTCTTTAAATCTTTACCCCCTAGTAGGATAGTTACCCCTTTGAGTTTTCTCGTACTCGCTTTACGAACCGCGTTGGTTGGTCTTGTTACTTTCATCAACTCTTAGGTCATCAGTCCAGCTGAAATATTCAATGGAGTACCTCCATTTCTCCTTAAATAGCAGCCTTTAGTCCTTTCGGTAATCATCTTATTGGTGTAATACCAAATCCATATAACAACCTTTAGTCCTTCAACTTTACTCCTTCTCATGCCTGTTTTAGCCAACCTGTAGATTCCATCTGCACTCGCCTCACAACTCGACCACAAATTTCACCAAGGCTTTAAATCATACCCTCTATGTTTGTGCCGCCTTTGAAATGTCAATTATTCTGTGTCACATCTTTAATCACAAGGATTTTCCCAGTCAATCTAGACAGTCTGACCCCACTTTTTCTCAAAGGAGCACCATCAGTCCGACTTGTGTGGAATGCTTAGACATAGGACATGTTCATAATCATCTACTTCCTCTTAGTCTTCTAGTTCTTCTTACAGGGATCCCTCCATACTAACTTTGATATGTATCTCTCCTTAGTCAGTATTAAGCAACTACCCACAACAAGTCTCTTTACACCATTATTGTCCTCAATGGTCATTACCGACCGTCAAGAGCTTCTCTTTAATTCTTTATTAGAGTTTTCATAATGGACTCATTCAATGTTACCATCAAGTCTACTAGTACTTGTATTGATTTAACTTCACAATTACGGTCGTTGATCTCTGAAAGAAATCCACTAGATGTCGATAAAATTCCTTTATAACCTGGTGGTTATTCTTCTTATTTGTCACCCAACCATCACTAGCTAGCCAACACGTGCAATTTCTCTGTTGTTACCAATTAGCCTGTAGTTGACCTTCTATAAGATCGTAGACCTTTTTTTTTCTATCTCTTTTGAGGTTGGATATACCATGTGAAAATAATTCTCTTCCATTTATACTCCTTTAACTCCTTCTACAATTTACACTCCTATAAGAGCACTATACTCTTACAAGTCTTGTTGTGTCTTCGTCTTCCGTCAACGGGATTATCAACTCTTCTATAATAACTTGTAGGCATTTCTCCATGATTCTTTTTATCCGAATTATTGTCCACTTGTGGTTCTCTGTCATGACCCGCTAGTGTTATTAACTTAAATCCCTTCGTGAATGAGAAGTCATTAGAGATCCTCTTTTTCTCCGAGACCGTTCTCCTACACCCTCCTTCCTTGGGGTGTTGCTTGTACTTCCGCCTTTATAGAAATCCGGTCTTTGTTGTATCCCGATCCTTGTTGTAATTCATGTGTTTTCTAGGAGGTCGCACCACTTCCATGTTGGTGAAATCGGCCTTCCCCTTTCTAGCAACTTGTAAGCTTTCATTTTACGGCTCTTTAATTCTTTGTATCGGGATGAGCAATGTATCTTATCTTGACTCCTACGCTTATGAATGTCTCGGTTTCCTATCTTGATTGTGGCGGCAAGTAGCTTGTCAAGAGTGATCATATTCCGCTCAACTTCTAGCCTCAAACTTTCACCTTCTGGCCCGTCATTAAGCTTAGATTCAAGGCCTCTTGTCTGGATCGCTACTATATTTCAGCTTGATCTTCATGCATATATGTGTTTTTGAAGGCATTCACTTTGTTTGCAACGTTGCTTTACACCATCTTGAAAGAACCTATGGGTTGTCTCTTCCAATTTGTATACTTGTCGGTCATCCAACGTGTTGCCGGAACTACTCTCATGTATATTCTTCATTTGATCCTATTAAGTTTACTCGGGATTCCCTTCTTGTCATCGTAGTTGGTGTCGTCTTTTAGGCTTCCCTTTCCGTCTTGACGTTCCTCAACAAGCTCGAAGGAGTTGTCCGCCGTTCGCCTACCCTAATGCACATAAGATGTGCATACTAATCCTCACGTTGTCACCCTTCAAAATCTACTTAGATGTGTCCAAGGGGTGAGAAACTCATTATGTTACCTCCGTTAAGGACCTAACATAACTATAGTTTCTAAAAATATTCGGCATAGACTCATTTATATCACATACCTTTATAATCAAGCTAAAAAGTCCAACTAAAGTGAAACCTAAAGTCTATACTAAGCATACTGAGATCCACGGTAGTAGTGGTGGTCAGCCGTACTTTCTATTCCCAACCAGACTATGCATGCATTTGGAAACCAAAATTCATTTCAAAACTCAGATCCCTTTTCGAGTTTTGCTTAAGTACTTATTCGGTCTTTCAGAAGACTTCAAGTGCCATTGTTGCCAACCTAGAGCTCTGATACTATGTTGTAACACCCCGAATTCTCAAAACTCGGAGCATTACTGGTTAGGACCACACAATAGGTCCCGACCTCATTTTAACAACAATATTACTAGGATCTTGCAACAAGACACCATAAGAAAAACCGAAAATTCTAAAATAGTATTTTAAAGGGATGAATGCAACAACGTCTAACAACCTATATTACCTAAACAACGAAACATACTAACTGTCTTAACAAGATGAAAGAAACAACAAAGGAAACATCCCAACCCCATTCTAAGGAGAAAGGAGACCCGACTGACCACTACTTCCGGATCACTCAGCTGTTGCTTTAACCTGTGGTGAATCTAAAAACACAAACAGAACAACCATTAGCTAGCTCACTAAACATTAGATAAGTAATAATAGCACACACACACATCATATATAAAGTAAACACTCGTCATGCTTTCAAACAATCCATTTATTATCTTTACTTAAGTGATGCACTCTTACTAATGATACTTATTTTGTGACACGAGGGATTCCCAAACCTTGCCTCCGCCCCCGTGTAACCATCAGGAATGGATCCGATGCATCTCACCGTGTACCTGTATGGTCTGGGTATAGAGAACCTCCCAGTCTCCTGGCAGAGCTGGGCAGTGATGTCACGGCCCGTTATACATACACTTGGGTCTTAACACATAATAACGACGGTCGTCATAACAAGTTGTTATTATAACACACATGGTACACACACCACTTTTATCACTCAACTAATATCCAGAAACCAGCTAAGTAAGTCGCAAGGAGTTACCTAAAACAAATCTCAACTCTTAATTTCTCAACTCGGTCCGCAACCGTAGAAACTCAAACGCCTGTCACACAAGGCACGTGGATAAATAATGTATCCAACTTTCTTAGAAGTCTCCAACTTCTAAGATATATAATCGATCATAAAGAAATTACCGAAGTACCCTATACGGATAAATGACCATTTTACCCCTGGTCCCGAAACTCTATAAAATTCTATAACAAGGTTCCAAACTATTCTTTAGAACTCAAAATCACACTCTCACTCTAGAAAGGAAGTTTGTTAAAGTTTTAGAAGAGTTAAACACATTCTTGACTTTCATAAAAAGTCCTTAAGGTCCGAATTTGACTTATGATACGAGGCTCGCATAAAAATATAGAAATTCTACGAAAATATAATAGGTCTTGTATGATATGCCCTCTACTCATATGAGCAAAGATCTCTAAAAAACTATGAACAACAACTCCTACAAAAACCTCCAAAGATGCTTCCAAAACGCAGAAATTTCATACTTAGCAAAATTCTATGAGATTTCATAACTACTCAACCAGTCTACTTTGAGTTCCTATAGATTCTGATCTAACCGTTGGATCAGTCTCAAATTTTGATAGATTACACTATGCATGTCCCTCTATGTCATACTAAAAATTGAACGGTGAATTATATATTTAACGTACCGAAACCTACCCTCAAACATGGCTGCACAACCCAGTTTTCTGGGAATTCAATAGGCGCCTCAACTGGTGTAGACTTCGAGTCTCACCTCCAGCTTCCTGGATTGCAAGTCTACCCACACGTCATCAGTTCGAAACTACTTGGAAGCAGTCTTTTGTACTTGATTAGCCCATTAGAAGGTCTTCACTTCGATCCTGCAGATCCCATATATACACACTCATTGCCCTACTTTCTGGGTATGTTGGAACGAAGGACATAACACACTTTTACTTACCCGATAGCCTTGTAAATGGCTAGGATGAAGGACTCAAGGTTGCTCTATTTTCCCTCTGAACATCTCCAAGATTGTTCCCGTTGAATTTTCACAAAGAGAAGGAAAGGCCCTTATGGGATGCGTGTGAGGGCAAGAGAGGAAACACGAGGTGAAGGTGCTAAGTTATGACAACGGAAGGAATGAAGGCTCCCATGGCTTCTTGCCATCTTTGAAGACGCTGCTGAGGATGTCGCGTATCCAGGGAAGGAATGGAGGCTGGAGACTCTAGGGCTGGGCAAGGTATAGGCTAGACAGGAGGGGTAGTGTGATTCTGAGAGTGAAGAAAATTGCCCTCTGTTGCTGTTCGTTGAGGATCCAGACGCCATTTCTGTCACAAGCGGCCAAGGCTGAGATCTCGGATGGCTCTCTCTTCGTAGAGGGACGTGCTTGATGCGGCATGACAGAGTCACATGAGGACAGTTGAGGGTCGAAGGTTAGGGTTGCGTGAGAGGGAGGAGGTGAGTGAATGCAGACGTGAGGAGAGGAGAGGTGTTACGAGAGTAGTCAGAAAGGAGGCAACATTCCTGGAGTGAACCTGAACATGTGGAAGCGAGGTTGGAAAGGAAAGAATCATAGAGGCGTGATATCCTGCGTGATCTCGGGATCGTTATAAGCTGAAGGGAAATTTGTAACTGCTGCTCCCTGGGCTGCGCTGCTCCTCTTGCTGGGCTCCAAGGCAAACGGTGTAGAGGTGAGTCACACACAAAGCGGCCCAACTTAAGAGAGGTAAGGTTGGATAACTTGGGCTGAGGTAAGGAGGCACAAAGTGGGCTGCAACAAGGGTAGGAAAGGAGTGGTGTGATTTTGTCAAGGCTTGTCACAGCCTTGTCAAAACGTGTCAAAGTTTCGTCAAGCCCATGCATGGCCTTGTCACGATCTTGTCATGGTCTCGTCATAACTCGTCACGACTTTGTCAAAGACAAGTCATGTTATAAACTAGGGTTTGAAATAGGGTTTGCTAATTAAATCGTTACTCGCACGGAACCGCTCCTCGGTTTTAAATTAAATGTACGGAATTATTTACGGTTACATAACTTATCATTTTATGTGAATCAAGGTCACATAAAATGATAGAAATTAACATCGTTTAATTTATTAAATAAATTTAAGGTTGGCGGATCGGAAACCGATTTGATCCGGTCTTAAACGGAGTTTAAAATTTTCGGGTATTACATCAGTGCCCTCTTAAAATAAGTTTCGTCCAAAAACTTATAATAATGTATCTAATCAAACGACTTTCTTTGTATATATTGGCTTCATTAAAATTTAGTTTTCTACCATGCAACTACTCAATCATCATAATCAGGCACACATTAAAGGAAACACAATCACTCCATCCAACTAAATTATGAAAAGTCAAACAACACAGCTTCCGAGTACTAACTCGTCGGTACAGAAGTAGCAGCTAACTCCGCAAAGAACTCGGGATAAATATGCCTAATACTCTCTTCTGTTTCCCAAGTGGCCTCATCAGCTCCTCGTCTAGACCACTGGATCCTCAAAATCGGTATCTCCTTGGACCGCAGATGTCTAGTGATGCGCTCCAGGACAGCTACTGGGTACTCCACAAATGTATGGTCGGGTTCAACTATCAGATCTTTGTGGCTGATGACGTGTCTCGGGTTTGGTAGGTACTCTCTCAACGGTTTGGTTTTCTAAACTTACTTCCAGCTCTTTTGATGACTCTACCAAACTTTTCCTTCCATTGGCCCACTTGCTTTTTTTTTTCCTTTCGAAAGTTTCCGACTATCGATTCTGAAATAATAATCTTAACTTCTGTCGGCACTTTACTAAGTGCCTAATACTCTTGTAATACAAACTGCTTGGCCCGGTTTCCTCAATGTGACCTAATCGGATCGTTCCTTAATTAGTGGGTTTTCACCTACTTCTTGTCAAGCTTTCAAATTTATATAAATCTAAACAAATCACACTCCCAAGTGGACCTTTTCATATAGATCTCTAATTCCTTAACTTGAAATCATAGTTAACCTAACATTGATTTTCTTCATCTGTGGGTTATGGGCCTACCACGCTTCTAGTGTAACACCCATTAGTCACAATGGCGTCTTTCTAAGGGGTCAACATGATTTACCCAACTCCCGCCTATACTTCCCTTCTAATACTAGTAAGTTCCTCTTCAAACAGACCCTTACTCTCTTACTCAACCATAGTGTGTTCTTACCCAACCAGCAAGCAACTTCTAACCCGATTCTCTCCATATCGTTAGATCACCCCAGATTGTTGTCGTTGCCTACTTAGGGAATCCTCCAAGGCATCGGTAAATTTATCTCTTAAATTCGCAGTCACTAATATCTCTTCTTAATGGTACCTACTCGTCAATACCAATCAACACTTACACGTCCTCAGTTGACGTCGGTCAGTCTATAATTGACTTATCTCAATATATCGGACTTGCTCTTCTCATACCTATAATGGCGTTAAATTCTTGGTGAGCATCATCTGCTCGATTAATCCTTTCATGCTTCGCTAATTCGTTTTATCTTCCACACTTATGTTTCTTTAGGCTAACTCTACTTCTTGAGCCCAACTGGGTCATTCGTCTTGACCTAAATAGTCATTCCAAGTCTTCAACGATAGCTGGTAAGTGTCTTTGTAGTTCTGATGACTTTAGTTATCATCCCCTTGCATGGACCGTCGGTGTTGATGACTTAGGTCCCGTGATAATTGGGGTTACCTTGGACTTTCGATTCCACCAAGGCCGTTCTCATATATAAATTCCTTCTCTGGTGTTACTGGCAATATTGCCTTCATGAAACTCCCTTGTTTCCGCTACAGGGCTTCGACTCTTTCATACCGGCATTGAGATTTCCTTCAAATTCCTATATCTTTGAGGAGGTCAAAACCTCTCCACACTTGTAAAGTCTACATTTTGCTTCTACACTCCATTGTAGGTATCCCTTCCATGCACCTTAGGCCCTCATATCCGGGTCGACCTTTTATCCCTTTTGGTCTCTCAAGCTTGTCTTGTGAACTCTTCTACTAGGTGACTCGTCTTATAACAATTTCTTCCCTTGAGTCGGTCTCAAATTTCAGTTGATCATTACTGCCCATTTCATGTTAGAATTTCAATTACGTTGTACTCTTGCATAGATTCTACAAAGACATCCTCATCTCAACACTTTATTCCAATTTAGCCAGACCCGCCTTTTGCTACATGACTTTCCTTCTTACTGGTCAAGTTATTCTTTTGGTTTACACTTTGTTATCGGTCCGATATGTATGATTTTTATTAAACACCTATAGGTCTTCTATGATATGCCCTCTACTCATATGAGCAAAGATCTCTAAAAAACTATCAACAACAACTCCTACAAAAACCTCCAAAGATGCTTCCAAAACCCAGAAATTTCATACTTAGCAAAATTCTATGAGATTTCATAACTGCTCAACCAGTCTACTTTGAGTTCCTATAGATTCTGATCTAACCGTTGGATCAGTCTCAAATTTTGATAGATTACACTATGCATGTCCCTCTATGTTATACTAAAAATTGAACGGTGAATTATATATTTAACGTACCGAAACCTACCCTCAAACATGGCTGCACAACCCAGTTTTCTGGGAATTCAATAGGCGCCTCAACTGGTTTAGACTTCGAGTCTCACCTCCAGCTTCCTGGATTGCAAGTCTACCCACACGTCACCAGTTCGAAACTACTTGGAAGCAGTCTTTTGTACCTGATTAGCCCATTAGAAGGTCTTCACTTCGATCCTGCAGATCCCATAGATACACACTCATTGCCCTACTTTCTGGGTATGTTGGAACGAAGGACATAACATACTTTTACTTACCCGATAGCCTTGTAAATGGCTTGGATGAAGGACTCAAGTTTGCTCTATTTTCCCTCTGAACATCTCCAAGATTGTTCCCGTTGAATTTTCACAAAGAGAAGGAAAGACCCTTATGGGCTGTGTGTGAGGGCAAGAGAGGAAACACGAGGTGAAGGTGCTAAGTTATGACAATGGAAAGAATGAAGGCTCCCATGGCTTCCTGCCATCTTTGAAGATGCCGCTGAGGATGTCGCGTATCCAGGGAAGGAATGGAGGCTGGAGACTCTAGGGCTGGGCAAGGTATAGGCTAGAAAGGAGGGGTAGTGTGATTCTGAGAGTGAAGAAAATTGCCCTCTGTTGCTGTTCGTTGAGGATCCAGACGCCATTTCTGTCACAAGCGGCCAAGGCTGAGATCTCGGACTTGCTCTTCTCATACCTATACTGGCGTTAAATTCTTGGTGAGCATCATCTACTCGATTAATCCTTTCATGCTTCGCTAATTCGTTTTATCTTCCACACTTATGTTTCTTTAGGCTAACTCTACTTCTTGAGCCCAACTGGGTCATTCATCTTGACCTAAATAGTCATTCCAAGTCTTCAACGATAGCTGGTAAGTGTCTTTGTAGTTCTGATGACTTTAGTTATCATCCCCTTGCATGGACCGTCGGTGTTGATGACTTAGGTCCCGTGACAATTGGGGTTACCTTGGACTTTTGATTCCACCAAGGCCGTTCTCATATATAAATTCCTTCTCTGGTGTTACTAGCAATATTGCCTTCATGAAACTCCCTTGTTTCCGCTACAGGGCTTCGACTCTTTCATACCGGCATTGCGATTTCCTTCAAATTCCTATATCTTTGAGGAGGTCAAAACCTCTCCACACTTGTAAAGTCTACATTTTGCTTCTACACTCCATTGTAGGTATCCCTTCCATGCACCTTAGGCCCTCATATCCGGGTCGACCTTTTATCCCTTTTGGTCTCTCAAGCTTGTCTTGTGAACTCTTCTACTAGGTGACTCGTCTTATAACAATTTCTTCCCCTGAGTCGGTCTCAAATTTCAGTTGATCATTACTGCCCATTTTATGTTAGAATTTCAATTACGTTGTACTCTTGCATAGATTCTACAAAGGCATCCTCATCTCAACACTTTATTCCAATTTAGCCAGACCCGCCTTTTGCTACATGACTTTCCTTCTTACTGGTCAAGTTATTCTTTTGGTTTACACTTTATCCATCCTAGCGCGATCGGTCCAATATGTATGATTTTTATTAAACACCTATTGGTGCTATTTTCATAAGAACCTCAGTTGTATATGATTTTCTCAAAAATCAAAATTCTTGACTCGCATTTATTATGTTGTCCTTATGCTCGTGTCACTTTACCTTCTTTAAATCTTTACCCCCTAGTAGGATAGTTACCCCTTTGAGTTTTCTCGTACTCGCTTTACGAACCGCGTTGGTTGGCCTTCTTACTTTAATCAACTCTTAGGTCATCAGTCCAGCTGAAATTTTCAATGGAGTACCTCCATTTCTCCTTAAATAGCAGCCTTTAGTCCTTTCGGTAATCATCTTATTGGTGTAATACCAAATCCATATGACAGCCTTTAGTCCTTCAACTTTACTCCTTCTCATGCTTGTTTTAGCCAACCTGTAGATTCCATCTGCACTCGCCTCACAACTCGACCACACATTTCACCAAGGCTTTAAATCATACCCTCTATGTTTGTGCCGCCTCTGAAATGTCAATTATTCTGTGTCACATCTTTAATCACAAGGATTTTCCCTGTCAATCTAGACAGTCTGACCCCACTTTTTCTCGGAGGAGCACCATCAGTCCGACTTGTGTGGAATGCTTAGACATAGGACATGTTCATAATCATCTACTTCCTCTTAGTCTTCTAGTTCTTCTTATAGGGATCCCTCCATAATAACTTTGATATGTATCTCTCCTTAGTCAGTATTAAGCAACTACCCACAACAAGTCTCTTTACACCATTATTGTCATCAATGGTCATTACCGACCGTCAAGAGCTTCTCTTTAATTCTTTATTAGAGTTTTCATAATGGACTCATTCAATGTTACCATCAAGTCTACTAGTACTTGTATTGATTTAACTTCACAATTACGGTCGTTGATCTCTGAAAGAAATCCACTAGATGTCGATAAAATTCCTTTATAACCTGGTGGTTATTCTTCTTATTTGTCACCCAACCATCACTAGCTAGCCAACACGTGCAATTTCTCTGTTGTTACCAATTAGCCTGTAGTTGACCTTCTATAAGATCGTAGACCTTTTTTTTTCTATCTCTTTTGAGGTTGGATATACCATGTGAAAATAATTCTCTTCCATTTATACTCCTTCTACAATTTACACTCCTATAAGAGCACTATACTCTCACGAGTCTAGTTGTGTCTTCGTCTTCCGTCAACGTGATTATCAACTCTTCTATGATAACTTGTAGGCATTTCTCCATGATTCTTTTTATCCGAATTATTGTCCATTTGTGGTTCTCAGTCATGACCCGCTAGTGTTATTAACTTAAATCCCTTCGTGAATGAGAAGTCATTAGAGATCCTCTTTTTCTCCGAGACCGTTCTCCTACACCCTCCTTCCTTGGGGTGTTGCTTGTACTTCCGCCTTTATAGAAATCCGGTCTTTGTTGTATCCCGATCCTTGTTGTAATTCATGTGTGTTCTAGGAGGTCGCACCACTTCCATGTTGGTGAAATCGGCCTTCCCCTTTCTAGCAACTTGTAAGCTTTCATTTTGCGGCTCTTTAATTCTTTGTATCGGGATGAGCAATGTATCTTATCTTGACTCCTACGCTTATGAATGTCTCGGTTTCCTATCTTGATTGTGGCGGAAAGTAGCTTGTCAAGAGTGAACATATTCCGCTCAACTTCTAGTTTCAAACTTTCACCTTCTGGTCCGTCATTAAGCTTAGATTCAAGGCCTCTTGTCTGGATCGCTACTATATTTCAGCTTGATCTTCATGCATATATGTGTTTTTGAAGGCATCCACTTTGTTTGCAGCGTTGCTTTACACCATCTTGAAAGAACCTATGGGTTGTCTCTTCCAATTTGTATACTTGTCAGTCATCCAACGTGTTGCCGGAAATACTCTCATGTATATTCTTCATTTGATCCTATTAAGTTTACTCGGGATTCCCTTCTTGTCATCGTAGTTGGTGTCGTCTTTTAGGCTTCCCTTTCCGTCTTGACGTTCCTCAACAAGCTCGAAGGAGTTGTCCGCCGTTCGCCTACCCTAATGCACATAAGATGTGCATACTAATCCTCATGTTGTCACCCTTCAAAATCTACTTAGATGTGTCCAAGGGGTGAGAAACTCATTATGTTACCTCCGTTAAGGACCTAACATAACTATAGTTTCTACAAATATTCGGCATATACTCATTCATATCACATACCTTTATAATCAAGCTAAAAAGTCCAACTAAAGTGAAACCTAAAGTCCATACTAAGTATACTGAGATCCACGGTAGTAGTGGTGGTCAGCCGTACTTTCTATACCCAACCAGACTATGCATGCATTTGGAAACCAAAATTCATTTCAAAACTCAGATCCCTTTTCAGGTTTTGCTTAAGTACTTATTCGGTCTTTCAGAAGACTTCAAGTGCCATTGTTGCCAACCTAGAGCTTGATACCATGTTGTAACACCCCGAATTCTCAAAACTCGGAGCATTACTGGTTAGGACCACACAATGGGTCCCAACCTCATTTTGACAACAATATTACTAGGATCTTGCAACAATACACAATAAGAAAAACCGAAAATTCATAAAATAGTATTTTAAAGGGATGAATGCAACAACGTCTAACAACCTATATTACCTAAACAACGAAACATACTAACTGTCTTAACAAGATGAAAGAAACAACAAAGGAAACATCCCAACCCCATTCTAAGGAGAAAGGAGACCCGACTGACCACTACTTCCGGATCACTCAACTGCTGCTTTAACCTGTGGTGAATCTAAAAACACAAACAGAACAACCATTAGCTAGCTCACTAAACATTAGATAAGTAATAATAGCACACACACACATCATATAAAAAGTAAACACTCGTCATGCTTTCAAACAATCCATTTATTATCTTTACTTAAGTGATGCACTCTTGCTAATGATACTTATTTTGTGACACGAGGGATTCCCAAACCTTGTCTCCGCCCCCGTGTAACCATCAGGAATGGATCCGATGCATCTCACTGTGTACCTGTATGGTCTGGGTATAGAGAACCTCCCAGTCTCCTGGCAGAGCTGGGCAGTGATGTCACGGCCCGTTATACATACATTTGGGCCTTAACACATAATAACAACGGTCGTCCTAACAAGTTGTTATTATAACACACATGGTACACACACCACTTTTATCACTCAACTAATATCCAGAAACCAGCTAAGTAAGTCGCAAGGACTTACCTGAATCAAATCTCAACTCTCAATTTCTCAACTCGGTCCGCAACCGTAGAAACTCAAACGCCTGTCACACAGGGCACGTGGATAAATAATGTATCCAACTTTATTAGAAGTCTCCAACTTCTAAGATATATAATCGATCATAAAGAAATTACCGAAGTACTCTATACGGATAAATGACCATTTTACCCCTGGTCCCGAAACTCTATAAAATTCTATAACAAGGTTCCAAACTATTCTTTAGAACTCAAAATCACACTCTCACTCTAGAAAGGAAGTTTGTTAAAGTTTTAGAAGAGTTAAACACATTCTTGACTTTCATAAAAAGTCCTTAAGGTCCGACTTTGACTTATGATACGCGGCTCGCATAAAAATATAGAAATTCTACGAAAATATAATAGGTCTTCTATGATATGCCCTCTACTCATATGAGCAAAGATCTCTAAAAAACTATCAACAACAACTCCTACAAAAACCTCCAAAGATGCTTCCAAAACCCAGAAATTTCATACTTAGCAAAATTCTGTGAGATTTCATAACTGCTCAACCAGTCTACTTTGAGTTCCTATAGATTCTAATCTAACCGTTGGATCAATCTCAAATTTTGATAGATTACACTATGCATGTCCCTCTATGTCATACTAAAAATTGAACGGTGAATTATATATTTAACGTACCGAAACCTACCCTCAAACATGGCTGCACAACCCAGTTTTCTGGGAATTCAATAGGCGCCTCAACTGGTTTAGACTTCGAGTCTCACCTCCAGCTTCCTGGATTGCAAGTCTACCCACACGTCACCAGTTCGAAACTACTTGGAAGCAGTCTTTTGTACCTGATTAGCCCATTAGAAGGTCTTCACTTCGATCCTGCAGATCCCATAGATACACACTCATTGCCCTACTTTCTGGGTATGTTGGAACGAAGGACATAACACACTTTTACTTACCCGATAGCCTTGTAAATGGCTAGGATGAAGGACTCAAGGTTGCTCTATTTTCCCTCTGAACATCTCCAAGATTGTTCCCGTTGAATTTTCACAAAGAGAAGGAAAGGCCCTTATGGGCTGCGTGTGAGGGTAAGAGAGGAAACACGAGGTGAAGGTGCTAAGTTATGACAACGTAAGGAATGAAGGCTCCCATGGCTTCCTGCCATCTTTGAAGACGCCGTTGAGGATGTCGCGTATCCAGGGAAGGAATGGAGGCTGGAAACTCTAGGGCTGGGCAAGGTATTGGCTAGACAGGAGGGGCAGTGTGATTCTGAGAGTGAAGAAAATTGCCCTCTGTTGCTGTTCGTTGAGGATCCAAACGCCATTTCTGTCACAAGCGGCCAAGGCTGAGATCTCGGATGGCTCTCTCTTCGTAGAGGGATGTGCTTGATGCGGCATGACATAGTCACAGGAGGACAGTTGAGGGTCGAAGGTTAGGGCTGCGTGAGAGGGAGGAGGTGAGTGAATGTAGACGTGAGGAGGGGAGAGGTGTTACGAGAGTAGCCAGAAAGGAGGCGACATTCCTGGAGTGAACCTGAACATGTGGAAGCGAGGTTGGAAAGGAAAGAATCATAGAGGCGTGATATCCTGCGTGATCTCGGGATCGTTACAAGCTGAAGGGAAATTTGTAACTGCTGCTCCCTGGGCTGCGCTGCTCCTCTTGCTGGGCTCCAAGGCAAACGGTGTAGAGGTGAGTCACATACAAAGCGGACCAACTTAAGAGAGGCAAGGTTGGATAACTTGGGCTGAGGTAAGGAGGCACAAAGTGGGCTGCAGCAAGGGTAGGAAAGGAGTGGTGTGATTTTGTCAAGGCTTGTCACAACCTTGTCAAAACGTGTCAAAGTTTCGTCAAGCCCATGCATGGCCTTGTCACGATCTTGTCATGGTCTCGTCATAACTCGTCACGACTTTGTCAAAGACAAGTCATGTTATAAACTAGGGTTTGAAATAGGGTTTGCTAATTAAATCGTTACTCGCACGGAACCGCTCCTCGGTTTTAAATTAAATGTACGGAATTATTTACGGTTACATAACTTATCATTTTATGTGAATCAAGGTCACATAAAATGATAGAAATTAACATCGTTTTCTTTTATTAAAAAAAATTAAGGTTGGCGGATCGGAAACCGATTTGATCCGGTCTTAAACGGAGTTTAAATTTTTCGGGTATTACATCTAGATTATCTTAAAAATATACATTTCCTAGATTATCTTTTAAATATATTTTTCCTAGTTTAAAATAGAAAAGTATCTTTGAAAAAGATATTTTTCCTAGATTATCTTTTAAAGATATATTTCCTAATTTACAAATAGGAAAGTATCTCTTAAAAAGATATATTTCCTAGATTATCTTTTAAAGATATATTTTCTAATTTATATAGAGGATCTCCCTTATAAATAGCCTTAGAGGGGGGATTGTTAGTTAGATTAGTTTTGATATTTTCAACATATTTGTTTGAACTTACAATTTCGCTTACGGAGTTTATATTTTATTCATTGTTATTCAATCAAAGGAGAGTTTTGGTTGAATCATTGTGACGTTCTTGCTAGATTGTGCTTGTATGTTTATCTTGTTGAAGGTTGATGCTCCTGGTCAATCCTAGTCCCTTCTTGTGCTTGTCTTAATTAGAAGACTTGCGTAAGGTTAAAGAAGTACGGGTTAAGGTAATCTTCTCGTTTAAGGGTTTTGACACATCATTGGTCAAGGTTCTTTTGCGGAACTATCTTGGTTCATATCTTCCTATATCTTTCATTTATCATTTCATATTCATCTTCTTATCTTTCCATATCATTCACTAATCCTTGTTTTGAGTTTGTCGAAAAATCGACCTGTTCTTGAGATAAATCGACCGATTTTCTCTATAAAACAACCCGATTTTTGTTCCAGTTTAAGGTTTTCAATCTAGATCGGGAACTGCGCTTTATCCCCACATCAACCATGCATGAAAGAGGAAAGGGGAATGAAACATCTCTTTAAACCAAGTCTCAACAAAAGCAACCCATAAAAAAGTAAAGTGAAGATACTTGTAAACAACAGCGATAAGATGTAACGCACGTGCTAAATCCAAAAATACTACAAACTAAAAACAAAGGGCAAAAAAAATCAGTGAAGATGTTGACTTTCAACCCTGTAATCTCCACAACAGGGTCATCATTTAATAGATACTCCAACTTTTCAAACTTCGACATCAAAGTCCTATTCCATGCCAAAACCAACAGAACATGCTCACAACTAGAAGAAAGTTTAAACACAAATATATCAGTTAGAGATATTAGCCAAACTTAAATGAAGAAATGCAAAGCAGAAAAACGCAACATGTCATCAATCATTGGGATCTCATGAACATGCAAATAAGTGTCAACTTTGGACACTATCTTTTCTGGGTGAACCCACAAAAGAATTACCATGATATCTAACCAAAGGAACCAACAAATGAAACATGAAGACAAAAATATGACATTGCATGCACACAGGAATGAACCTTACAACACATACCAAATCGATCGTCTTTAGTGGCATCATAAGGGAGATGATGGAGTGGAACGTGAAACCTAGGAGCCTGGCTCGAACTGCCTTATGACTGAACCGACAACACTTCGGTTTAATTCGTGAAGTATAATTGTTTCTCACCAACGTAGGTGGCGATTCTCTCAAGCACAAGCTTGACGACAAGGTGCTTCAGATCATACCATTGTCCTCTTTGTAGTATATTCTCATAGATACTAATATCCACACCAAAAAGCGTGACCGTCATGCCATTATTCTGCAGGGCAACAAAAACTGAAAGAGTTAGCAAATACATTAAAAAAACTAAAACACATTAAATTACCAAAACTGAGCGAAATAACTTAAGTAGAACAAAGGAAAGCGACTAACCATCTCATCAACGAGAACCATGCGTTGGTAGCTACACTTAGTGGAGCTTTCTTGCCTGAGTTGTTTATCAACAACCCTTACCTGTACAATTTGTGTGCGAGATAGATTGTCCACTCAGTCAAGCATTACACGAGAGCAAGACATGATGCTACAAAAAAACGTAGAATACAGAGCACTAAGTATCATGAACAAATCTAAGATGTTAAAAGACGCGCAAACAAATTGTACATTAAGTCACACGAGGCAAGACAGAAGTTAAGAACAACACAGGCAAACAGAACACATATCATATACAACGCTAAGAAACAACCCAAGAGCAAGCAACATTTAAGAACAAGTAAAGGGATTGTGATAACCGTACATGCAGGTGGATTCCTTGATAATACGCAACAACAACGATCTGAGCAAGAGAAAAGAAACACTTTAATGTTACAAAGAGCGAAGGGAAAGGGGAAAAAAAGAAGAAAAACCCTAAATGAAGTTAGGGAAAATGAACTTTCACAACATTAATAACAAAAACACCCGAGAATAAAGTAGACAAAAAAATAAAATAAAATAAAACAACGAACACAGAGAATGAAACTAAACACAAGAGCTCTTTCATCTAAAGAATATCGAGCAGATGGATGGAATCAATTGAACGACACAAACAACTTCATGTACAACAATCAATAACACCCAAAAAAAATAGGAATTTGTAAAGAAGAAACGAAGAGCGAGAATTCGAAACATTAACGAGAAAACTGTTCGCCCCTAAAGGTGTGTGCAAATAAGCTTTAAATTTATAAAACTAGAATCAAGCAGCGAACCCGCAGTGTACGGATAGACGTAGCTAAGCAAGAATTCCAGAGTATCGAACACAGGGATTTGGGTGGGAACAAATTCAGTTATAGATTGTCAAGCGAATAAATATGAGAGTTTTGCAAATATTGGGAAAACAACAATCCTAAAGATCCAGGTATCCAGTTGTGGCAATCGATTCAAGATATACTAATGATATAAAGACAGAGTTGAGATATGCAAAAGTATACTAATGTAAGATAATCGTACGGTGAAGTTCCAAAAACCTTATGTAACCCACCTAAAAGGCACTTTCTATACAGGTTGTTGAGGCTCAATATAGAAAAATTCTAAAGATGAGAATTAGTGTCAAATACCCAAACTTATAACCTAAAGATCAAGACTAACTTAACCGATTGAGGTTGTTGAGGCTCACAATCGAGGTAGAGGTTGTTGAGGCTCACTACCACCTAGATAAGACAAGTCTAAACTAAGTTAAAGCAAATCTTTAACTTTGGATTAAAGTAAAAGCAGGCTCGTAAACTAGAGGGAAATTACGGTTGGATCTTGAGATTCCACGGTCGTGGAACTCAAGAACATCCCGTAATTTAGGGTTCGTCGACGATTCTCTCTAACTCTCAGGGTCTAATCTGTTTACGATCGATCTATCATCATCTAAGCCACAACTATCAACCCTTCACCTTAGAATTGTTAAGGGTTTTTAGCCAATAACAGTCATATTGATATTAATTCAAGAATTAAAGGATAAAAGATGAAAACTTTCAAGAACTATCAATAATCTTCAAACCAATCTCGAGATTACAATCAAGAACGAATGTTGTCAAAGTATTCAAAGTAAAGTGAACAATCACAACCTTAGGGAAGAAAGGAAACGGGATGTCAATCCGTTTCCAAATCAAACCTAAACAAGAAGAGAGATCTTCTTGCAAAATCTTCCGAAAACTCCGATCTTCCACCAATCCGAAGATCTCAACAGCAATCTCCACCAAAAGTGCGAGTTTAGGGCAATTCTCCGATGCGAACCTTCGATCTCCAATGAGATATCAAAGCTTCCAAGCTAGGGCTAAACGATCTTTGCGAGAGTATGCGATGATTGCAAGCGGGGATAAGCGATGATGTACGTCTATGCCAGCATGACGGAATCTCCTTTCTTCCGTCTTTTTATAATGTAGGGCAAAATGTCGGCCCGGCCCAATCTTCAAAAGATCGTGGCTTCGAAGTGTGGCGAAAAGATTCGCCAAGATCACGGTCGTGGAAGTGTTCCACGACCGTAATTTAGAGCGTGGAAACAAATACGGTTTGCACCATATGTTCCACGGCCGTAATATCCTCTGGAATGAACATCAATTTCTGACTATGAATCCACGGCCGTAATTCTGAACGTGGTTTGGATTCCGTCCGTATTTTAAGGCGTAATTTAGGGCAAGAACGTGATTCTTCCCTAGCCTCGTGCATTCCTCAAGCTAAAGCTCCAATTTGCTTCCAAAGAATGTCCTCAATCTATGGACAACTCAATCAACTCTTCTTTTGCTCGATTCCGTTCGGAAATAGCTCCAAATCACCTATAATCAACATAGAACTAGTGTAGACATCCATATCGACAATATAGGTAATACTAGCTCACATATGCACAAAGTTCAATCAAAGACTATCGATACGAATCAAATACGTTTAGAAAACGTGCCTAAAATATCACAATATTTCATGCTAACAAATAACCTCATACTTAACACTTGCTTGTCCCTAAGCAAGGTCTTTCAAAAAGCTTTAAACAAGAGTTAGGATGAAATATGTGTACCTTCTTTTGGATGAATGTGACTTCTAAAGAATAGATCATTCTCAAACCTTGCTTCAATCGTTCATCAAACTTTCACACACTCAATTAAAGAGTAAAAAGCAAAGAGAGTTCATGAACCAATTTAACTTCAAAACAAGCATTATAACCCTCAAACATTATCAAAATCAATCACAAGAAACTTTAATTTAGATCACCAAGTCATATAACATTATTTTGATCTTAAGGACTTTCAAAGAAAAAGTCTAGAATATGGAAAGGAAGGGAAAACTTTAAGGCAAAGTGGTGCATAAATCCGGGAAAGTGGACAACTACCTTCTTCTTCTTATGCGGTTCCCGCAACACTTCAACTTAGAGCTTCGCTCTCTTCTTTTCATTTTTCGACTTTACTTTTGGAGTTATGGACAGAGGTGCACAAAAACCGAAGCCTAGGAGATCGGCGTTTCTCAAATTTTCAAGAGATGCCTCAAACCCTTAGCGCACATACCATAATCCGCTAGGAATATCGCTCAATCCGACTTTGGCAAGACACAAACACCCGGCTATGTGAATGGTGCCGAGTTACTCATCGTCATGATTAACTTCCCCAAACCTACAATTTCTTTCTATTCAATTGATTGCAAATAATTGCTCTCATGGCCCTCCCACATCAAACATGCCTTTTTCTCATTCACTTCTCCAAATTCCCGGATAGGTAAAGGAGGCTAATATTTCAATGAGGAGCTAGATGATCAAAGAAAGAAGAAAGAAAGTATCGAATTGCCTTAATCATTTCAACAAGAAGTATAGGAACTTATAATGTGATTTCAACTTCAATTTCTCAATATGATTTAGGTAACGTTTTCACATTATAAAACTTGCAAAAGAGGTAAAATTCATTCATTCAAATTCTTTTCGATTCACTATTCTTTTAAGCATGCAATTGTTATCAAACTCCATCCACAAGTAATGATTATCATGGAAATCATCTCAATTCATTAGGAGCACAAAATTTTTCAAAATTTTTCAATTTTTATGGGTTTTTAAAGTTCTTTTTCATGCAATGCAATAAGGAAACGTGCAACACATAATGAACATGCAACGATAGTCTCGAATGAAAGCAAACATAGAGAGTAGAGTTATTACAAACTTTTAGTACATCCCACCCCATACTTAGGATGAACATTGTCCCTAATGTTCAAAAGAAAGAACAAAAGAAAGAAAAGAAAAAGAAACTCACAAGTGGTGGCGGGAATGTCTAAAACAAACGATCATGCGTCCAATCACTGCGGCGGCGGTGGAGGTGGGAATGGGGAGAAGCTGGAGTCGTATGGCCGCCCAAACTGCTGGCGGTAGACGTCCCTCATCATGTGGTCAAGGTCGTCGAGGCGTCCGTCTCTAGCGTCGGCCCGGATCTCCAACGCTCCAACTCTCTCTGAAAGTCCGGTAGCCCAATCCGGCATCTGCTCGTACCATCCCGGGGCGCGATCGTATGGTGCTGGTGCTGGTGGTGCTGCTGCTGGCTGCTGCGTGGACCAAGGAGGGGGGTGTCATACCAAGTGGGAGGTGTAGTCATCCACGTGGGCCTCTCACTCACGCTAGCGCGGCGAGATGACGAGCCTGAGGCTCTAGCTGGGCGTGGAGAGCGTCTAGGTACATCTGGAGCCGCCTCCGGCTGGTCCGGAAACGTGCCAAACTCCTGCTCCGCTCCTCCACCACTCTCGTACTGATCTCCCATCTCCTCCTCCTCCACAACCAGTGGTGGGACGTAAGGGGGAGCTACTAGCCTGTTCGCATGCATCGCAGCGAACGTCTCCTTCCATTTGTGGCGTCCTGCCACAATGGAATACTCCGGCAGCCACTCAATACCCCTGCCTGTCCTGCTCTCCCAAGGCATGCCCGCATAAGGCGGACCTCCATGTGTGGGGAAAATGAGTCCCCTAACCATGAATGCATGTAATCCTAAAGGTACGGCCGGTATGCGGGTGCAAGCAGAAAAATCTACACCTAAGCTCCTAGCAATGTGGGTAACTATCCCACCATATCCGATGTTCCCCTTCGACTTGTTCTTGAGCTTGCTCATTGTAGCAGCCAAGAGAGTAGCACAATCTGCACGGCGTCCATAGAGCATGCAATAGAGCAAGAATAGCTCATCCGTCTTGATCTTTTGGGGCGTCTCCGTCCTAGGAAAGAGACACTCCGAAAGAACACGGTGAGCTATCTTCAAGGCAAGATGGTACATCAATCTAGCCTTGGTATCGTCGGGTTGCCAACGGTCCTCGTCGGCGTAGATCATCGCAACTTCCGCCCAGAAATCCTTAGGGTAAATACCACTCGGGAATCGACCATTGTAGGTCTCATGAAATCCAAAGATAGTCCCAAACTCAACAATGCTCAAATGGTAGTCTCTTTCCATGAGATGGAAAGAGACGGTCCTATCTACATGGTTGTGCTCGAAAGATGTCACAACCTCCCGGGTGATCTCCTCATATGCGTCTTCACGAATGTTCGTGAAGACAAGTAATCCGGCTCTATCCAAGAGCCATGTAAGATCATCAACTATGTTGAGAGGATGTAGATCCTCCAACAACAAATACCTAGGGCCAATCACTGCCCTCTTCTGTATCTTCTCAAATGCAGCAAGGTGGTTCTCGTGTATGGTCGGAATGCTAGGGTGAGGAGGTGAAGGAGATGAGGGTGGTGGTGCCCTAGAGGTGGAGGGATTGCCTTTCCTTTTCTTATTTTGCTCTCCCTTCTTCTCTTTTATCCTTCCCGACACTCTCCTTACAAAATCCATTTTTCTCCAAAAATTACGGTCTGTTCTTCAGGTTCCACGGCCGTGGTTTACCCAGAGACCGTGATTCGTCTCAGAATCTCGCTAATCTCAGCAAATTCACCAACAATCACCACAACAAGCAGTCCTAATCTAATTCCTTCCAGTCTTTGTCAGTTCTTCCTAAAAATCTATAACAAAAACGAACTAAATCCGCGAAATTCAAGAAGAAAGAATAAACCTCTTTTTCGGATTGAAAAACCCGAAATGCGCGTTTGTTGATGGATTTCCGCTCGGTTTGTTGCTTGGATCTTGTTCGTGGTTGGATTTGCTGCAGTTTAGGATGAAGAATCGTTGAAAACGATTAGAAAACGAAGATTTGGAGGAGGTCGTGGGATTTCGGCGTTTAGGTCGTGGAAAGGGGTAAGTTTTTGGGTAATTTTGTGAAGAATGTGGCTTATATAGTCGCAGGCAAAATTTTGAAAATCACGGTCTGTCGGGGTGTTCCACGGCCGTGGAAGTGTACGGAACCGTGGTTTTGGTGATTTTTCAAAGGCTTTTGAGAATTACGGCCACTGTAGCTATGACGACCGTAATTTAGACCGTGGAACCTTCTGTAAAGCTTCAAAGTCCAAATTTCGTCACTTTTCTTCGACATTATCTTCCTTTTCTCCTTTTCCATCGATCCTACAACCAAAAACACGAACATACCGGAAGAAATCGAGGAAAAACAAAGCAAAAAGTCTATTCTAAACTAACCTATGAATTGAAAACAAAAACGAAGATGCAATACCTTGGGTTGCCTCCCAAGAAGCGCTTTGTTTAAGGTCCGTAGCTAGACCAGTCTCGCACTTATTCGAGTACGGTAGGTGCAAACTCCTCAGCTTGGAGTTCCGGCGTATACTTCTTGAGTCGTTGGCCGTTCACCTTAAAACTTCCGCTAGCTTCACCCCATACTTCAACTGCACCATGGGGGAAAATACGCTTAATTAGAAAAGGTCCATTCCAACGAGATTTTAGCTTACCTGGAAAGAGGCGAAGTCTTGAATTGAAGAGGAGAACTTGATCTCCTTCTTTGAAGTCCTTTGGGATGATATGCTTATCATGCCAACGCTTTGCTCTCTCTTTGTAGATCTTAGCGTTTTCGTTGGCGTTCAAACGGAGTTCATCCAGCTTGTTGATATCTAGGAGACGCTTTTCTCCCGCTTCTTTCATGCCGAAATTCAGCCATTTGATAGCCCAAAACGCTTTATGCTCTAGCTCCACCGGTAAGTGACAAGACTTCCCATACACAAGGTTGTATGGCGTGGTTCCTATGGGAGTCTTGTATGCAGTCCGGTACGCCCACAATGCATCGTCAAGTTTCAAGGACCAATCCTTCCTAGTCCTTGAAACCGTCTTCTCTAAGATTGCCTTGATCTCCCTATTTGAGATCTCAACTTGTCCACTCGTTTGTGGATGGTAAGGGGTAGCGATCTTGTGAGTAACCCCATACTTAGCTAGAAGAGCCTCAAAGCGACGGGCTATGAAGTGGGAACCTCCATCACTAATGATCGTCCTTGGCGTCCCGAATCGCGGAAAGATGGTCTTGTTAAAGAACTTAACCACCACCATCGCGTCATTTGTGGGAGAGGCAATTTCTTCCACCCATCTAGAAACGTAATCTACCGCCAATAGTATGTATTGGTTTCCACAAGAAGATGGGAATGGTCCCATGAAATCTACTCCCCATACGTCGAAAATCTCCACCTCTTGGATGTTGTTGAGGGGCATTTCGTTCCTCCTAGAGATGTTGCATGTTCTTTGACAAGCATCGCAGCAAGAAACAAAGGATTGCACATCTTTAAATAAAGTAGGCCAATAGAATCCAGATTGCAATACCTTTGCGCTAGTCTTGTTCGAACTAGCGTGTCCTCCACAAGGTAGTGAGTGACAATGGCGGATGACACTTTGCATTTTATCTTCCGGCACACATCGCCGAATGATGCCATCCGGACCTCTCTTAAAGAGGAGAGGCTCGTTCCAATAGTATTCCCGGACGTCCTTGAAGAACTTCTTCTTTTGTGCGTATGATAGTCCGGGCGGTATCTCCTGGCAAACCAAATAGTTAACAAAATTAGCAAACCATGGTTCGTTACCTTTGGAGACTACCTTGATGCACTCCTCTATGATATGTAGGTGTTCATCCGGAAAGGAGTCATCAATGGGCAAATGGTCGTCCTCTAGATGCGTTAGGCGACTCAAATGATCCGCAACAGAATTTTCTGAGCCTTTCTTGTCGCGGATCTCAAGATCGAATTCTTGTAGGAGAAGAATCCATCTAATTAGCCTTGGCTTCGCGTCTTTCTTCGCAAGGAGATACCGGATCGCAGCATGATCCGTGTAGACAATCACCTTTGCACCTACAAGATAAGAGCGAAACTTGTCAATAGCGTAGACAATGGCTAAAAATTCGTTCTCTGTAGTGGCGTAGTTGAGCTGTGCTTCGTCTAGCGTCTTGCTAGCGTAGTATATGGCATGGGTTCGTCCCTCCTTTCGTTGTCCAAGAACAGCTCCAATAGCTACGTCACTAGCATCGCACATAATCTCGAAGGGGAGAGTCCAATCCGGAGGTTGGATAATAGGTGCTGAAATTAGAGCTTGCCGGATGGTATTAAACGCATCCAAACATTCCTGCGAAAACTCAAAAACCGCATCTTTCATCAATAGATTAGTGAGAGGTTTTGATATCTTAGAATAGTCTTTAATGAAACGTCTATAAAATCCAGCATGTCCTAGGAAACTTCTTATCCCTTTCACCGAAATTGGGGGAGGAAGTTTCTCTATGGTCTCTATCTTAGCCTTGTCTACCTCTATCCCTCTACTAGAGACTAAGTGACCTAACACGATTCCTTCCTTAACCATAAATTGACACTTCTCCCAATTAAGAACTAGGTTAGTGTCTTCACATCTTTGCAAAACAAGAGAAAGGTTAGAAAGACAATCGTTAAAAGAGGAACCGTAAACGGAGAAGTTGTCCATGAAGACTTCCATGATTTCCTCTACGTATTCGGAGAAGATGGCCATCATGCACCTTTGAAAGGTGGCTGGGGCGTTGCAAAGCCCGAACGGCATTCTCCTATAGGCGAACGTACCCCAAGGGCACGTGAATGTGGTCTTCTCTTGATCATCCGGATGTATCGGGATCTGAAAGAAACCACTATAACCGTCAAGGTAGCAAAAATGTGAATGTTGTGCTAACCTTTCAAGCATTTGATCGATGAATGGCAATGGAAAGTGATCCTTCCGCGTTGCGTTGTTGAGCTTGCGGTAGTCTATGCACATTCGCCATCCAGTCACGGTTCGGGTAGGAATGAGTTCGTTGTTCTTGTTGGTGATGACCGTCATTCCTCCCTTCTTCGGAGCTACTTGAACCGGACTCACCCACTTGCTATCGGAGATAGGGTAGATGATACCTGCATCAAGAAGTTTAAGAATTTCCTTCTTGACAACCTCCTTCATGGTCGGATTTAACCGCCTTTGAGGTTGTCTTGAAGTTCTAAAGTCCTCCTCCATTAGTATCTTATGCATGCATAGGGAGGGTTTAATTCCTACTAAGTCCTCAATAGTATAGCCTATAGCTTTCCTATGTTTCCTAAGGACAATCATGAGCTGTTCATGTTCATCTATGCTTAGTTCGGAACTAACGATAACCGGAAAAGTAGAGTTAGATCCAAGAAAAGCGTACCTTAGATGAGTAGGAAGTGCTTTGAGTTCCATCACTTTCGGAGCTTCCAATAATCCTTGAGGAGCTTCCGACATTTCCTTAGAAGTTTCTAAGGATGTTGAGTGAGTTGGAGAAGAATTAGAAGAAGTTGAAGGAGTATGCCGGTCACCCTCTTCCACGGTCAGAATTACGGCCTCCCTATATGTTCCACGGCCGTGTAATCCCCTGGAATGGAGGTTGATTTTGGTTGTGAAATCCACGGTCATGGAATACAAGGTATGACAGTATATTCTAGTATTTTCAGCCTCATCGTGGAGTTTCTCAAACTCCACTTCATGCATCTCCTCTTGTGCCTCCAAGGCTTCAATTTCCTCTTTGCACTCTTCTTCTTCCCCTACATCTGTTAGACTCATAGTAATTACTTTTTGTAAAGGATCGTTAAAGAGAATCACACTTACCTCCTCCCTAGATAAGCCTTCTTCATCTTGGATATCGTAAATATCCTCATCGAAGATTGGTTCCTTCACTAGAGTGGAAAGAACGAACTCTACTTTCTCTTCTCCAATATCAAAAGCGAGTCTTCCATTCTTGCAATCGACCATGCAGCCGGAAGTTGCAAGAAACGGTCTTCCGAGTATGATCGGGACCGGACTATCTGCAAGAATGTCAAGCACGACAAAATCAATGGGGACAAAGAATTTACCTAGCTTGACCGGGACGTCTTCTACAATACCGACGGGACGAGTGATGGATCGATCCGCCATGTATAACGTCATCTTCACCGGTTTAGGGTCGCCTAAACCGATCTTCCTGCACAACGCAAGTGGTATGATGCTCACACTTGCTCCTAAGTCACATAAAGCGTCATATGTGACCTCTCCCACACCAATGGGAATGCAAAATGACCCCGGATCTTTCAACTTTGGGGGCATTTTCTCCTTCATGGTCTTGATGAGATCCGAAGAATCCGAACTCATCTTGACCTCTCCAAAATCTTCTAGCTTCCTCTTGTTGGAGAGAAGCTCCTTCAAGAACTTGCCGTAGGCTGGCATACCTACAATAGCATCAATAAATGGTATATTAATATGCAGCTTACTCATGAGTTCTATAAACTTACCGAATTGTTTGTCTAGGCGCGCTCGCGCTCTAGATTGAGGGAATGGTAGGGGAGGTTTGTAAGCAGGAGGAGGAACATAGACGTCTTCCTTCTCCTTCCCCTTTTCCTTGTCCTTCTCTACGGGGACTTCAATGAACGTAGGCTGCGGATCGGTGGTAGTCACTCCGCTCCTAGTTGTTATCGCCATTACCCTTCCCTTAGGGTTGTCCTCCGTCTTGCCTGGAAGTTTCCCTTGATTTCTAGGAACTTCCTCCGCGTGGTTGAACATTTGGTTTTCTAAAACCTTTTGAGCTTTATCAACCTTAGAGACTTGATCATCAATCTTGATGAGGCGGTTCTCCAACCCTTGAAGCTTTCCCAAAATCGTTTCCAATATGGGATCGGGCTTCTCCTTTCCCAAAGTGTTTCCTCCATTAGATGATTGCCCCTGGCTTTTCAAAGGAGTAGAGGAAGAGGAAGGTGGAGTTTGTGAATTAGAATTGGAAGGATAAGAGTTACCGGAATTTTGTTGATTGGGGCGCCAATTGTTGTTGTTTGAACCCCTATTGTTGTTCCAATCGTTGTTCCGGTTGTTGTTGTTTCCATTCCAGTTGTTGTTCCGGTTGTTGGTGTTGCCGCCATTATTATTGCCCAAATAACCAACATCCTTCCCTTGTTGCTTTGGGAAGTTGGTCTTGATAGTCTCCTTCAACTCTTTGATTTCATTGTTGAGGGAGAAAATCTGATTTTGAGCTTCATGTGTGAGCTTTGCGCCTTGCTCCATACGATTTCCCTCCACTTTCCGGTGGGAATACTTCTCTATGACTCTTTCTTGCTTCTCGATGAAGTCCCAAGCGTCATCTTCTCTCATGTCCATGAACGTTCCACATGAGAGGGATTGGAGGTTGAATTGTGTTCCCGCATCCAGCCCCTTGTAGTAAATCTCCAGCAAGGCAAGCTTGGATATGCCATGATGAGGGCAATCCAAGAGCAAATCCTGAAACCTTTCCCAAGATTGAAACAAACTTTCGTTAGGTCTCATGGAAAAAGCATTAATCTTACCTCTAAGTTCCGCCGTTTTGGAAGGCGGAAAGAATTTGGTGAGAAACTCTGCGGAAAGGTCTTCCCACGTGTCTAGTTTCCCATTAGGAAGAGCTTGATACCATGACAAAGCCTTCCCCTTCAAGGAGAAGAAGAAGGGTTTAAGCTTGTAACTGTTGGTAGTAGCGCTCTTCGGTCTCATTGTCTCCATCATACACTCAAAGTTCTGCAAGTGCTGGTGTGGAGATTCGGCACTTGTACCGCCAAACTGGTTTGGGCGAACAAGAGTAATAACTTGAGGGTTGAAGCTAAACCCTTGTACATCTTCAGTATCAAAGTTCACGCCCAAACGGCGTGGTTGTTACGTTGGATCCATTCGTTGGCCAAGAGTTCTTGGCTCATTATCCACACGTTCGACCCTCGCATTCCTAGGTGGAGCACGACGATTAGCAGCCTCTTGTGGATTGAAAGGAGTCACATTGACCGTAGGATCAATCTCTTCTAACGGTGGCATGGAAGATTCACTTTCATCAGCGGATGAATGACTTCTCCTTCTTCTAGATCTTGATGCCCTTCTTGAGGATTTCTTGATTTCTTTACTTTTAAGGTCGCTTATTTCCAATCTCATTTGGAACATCTGATCCTGTAGAGTGTTAACTTGGGATTGATGGCGATCCATCTCATCCCGGCGAAGATTTTCATTCCTTCGGAGTTGAGCTTCCTTCTCCGTTAACTCCGCTTGAAAATCACGTTCGTTTTCTTCGGCCATCTTCTTTTCCTTGCGCTTTTTCCTCAAGATTTTCTCTAGCTCTTGATCAAGAGGTAAGAGATCTTCGGTGTTCCTAGACCTGCGCATGCACTCAAAGAAATATCAAATAATGAGAGCAAGCTCCCAAGCTTGACAACCGGTTACCGAATTCGGCCGAAACCAAATCCCCGGCAACGGCGCCAAAAACTTGTTCGTCCCTAAAGGTGTGTGCAAATAAGCTTTAAATTTATAAAACTAGAATCAAGCAGCAAACCCGCAGTGTACGGATCGACGTAGCTAAGCAAGAATTCCAGAGTATCGAACACAGGGATTTGGGTGGGAACAAATTCAGTTATAGATTGTCAAGCGAATAAATATGAGAGTTTTGCAAATATTGGGAAAACAACAATCCTAAAGATCCAGGTATCCAGTTGTGGCAATCGATTCAAGATATACTAATGATATAAAGACAGAGTTGAGATATGCAAAAGTATACTAATGTAAGATAATCGTACGATGAAGTTCCAAAAACCTTATGTAACCCACCTAAAAGGCACTTTCTATACAGGTTGTTGAGGCTCAATATAGAAAGATTCTAAAGATGAGAATTAGTGTCAAATACCCAAACTTATAACCTAAAGATCAAGACTAACTTAACCAATTGAGGTTGTTGAGGCTCACAATCGAGGTAGAGGTTGTTGAGGCTCACTACCACCTAGATAAGACAAGTCTAAACTAAGTTAAAGCAAATCTTTAACTTTGGATTAAAGTAAAAGCAGGCTCGTAAACTAGAGGGAAATTACGGTTGGATCTTGAGATTCCACGGTCGTGGAACTCAAGAACAGCCCGTAATTTAGGGTTCGTCGACGATTCTCTCTAACTCTCAGGGTCTAATCTGTTTACGATCGATCTATCATCATCTAAGCCACAACTATCAACCCTGCACCTTAGAATTGTTAAGGGTTTTTAGCCAATAACAGTCATATTGATATTAATTCAAGAATTAAAGGATAAAAGATGAAAACTTTCAAGAACTATCAATAATCTTCAAACCAATCTCGAGATTACAATCAAGAACGAATGTTGTCAAAGTATTCAAAGTAAAGTGAACAATCACAACCTTAGGGAAGAAAGGAAACGGGATGTCAATCCGTTTCCAAATCAAACCTAAACAAGAAGAAAGATCTTCTTGCAAAATCTTCCGAAAACTCCGATCTTCAACCAATCCGAAGATCTCAACAGCAATCTCCACCAAAAGTGCGAGATTAGGGCAATTCTCCGATGCGAACCTTCGATCTCCAATGAGATATCAGAGCTTCCAAGCTAGGGTTAAACGATCTTTGCGAGAGTATGCGATGATTGCAAGCGGGGATAAGCGGTGATGTACGTCTATGCCAGCATGACGGAATCTCCTTTCTTCCGTCTTTTTATAATGTAGGGCAAAATGTCGGCCCGGCCCAATCTTCAAAAGATCGTGGCTTCAAAGTGTGGCGAAAAGATTCGCCAAGATCACGGTCGTGGAAGTGTTCCACGACCGTAATTTAGAGCGTGGAAACAAATACGGTTTGCACCATATGTTCCACGGCCGTAATATCCTCTGGAATGAACATCAATTTCTGACTATGAATCCACGGCCGTAATTCTGAACGTGGTTTGGATTCCGGCCGTATTTTAAGGCGTAATTTAGGGCAAGAACGTGATTCTTCCCTAGCCTCGTGCATACCTCAAGCTAAAGCTCCAATTTGCTTCCAAAGAATGTCCTCAATCTATGGACAACTCAATCAACTCTTCTTTTGCTCGATTCCGTTCGGAAATAGCTCCAAATCACCTATAATCAACATAGAACTAGTGTAGACATCTATATCGACAATATAGGTAATACTAGCTCACATATGCACAAAGTTCAATCAAAGACTATCGATACGAATCAAATACGTTTAGAAAATGTGCCTAAAATATCACAATATTTCATGCTAACAAAAACAAAGGCAAAAAAACAGATTTAGGGTAAAAAAGAACCATCATTAGCCAAAAAAAAAAAGTAGAGAACATCAACGCCACAACGATTTCAAAAAAGAAAAACGATATTTTTCGGTGCTCTCGTTTAAAAATCATCGAGCAATGAGAAGAAAGCAAAGCAAAGTTCGAAAACACCTTCTGCTGAACTAAATTTCATCCAGAATAGATTTCCAACCACGTACAATCACAAAAAATAAGCCATCCGAAGTCTGAAGCACAAACAAAGATAAAATTCGAAAATTTACAAACCGAAAAATAGTTTACAGAAACGATAGGAACGAACGAAGTTCAAATAACTCTCATATATAGATCATCGAGCACATGCATGTAATCACAAAACAAATGCATCATATAACTACCCAATGAACCCTAGAAAAAAACAAATCTCTCAGGAAGAAGAAACGTACCAGGAAGAAGAAATGAACTAGGAAGACGAAAGAGAAACACAAACGGCAGGAGGTAGAAAATGAGCCGAGTGAAGAGAATGACATTTAGGGCCCGTTTGGTTCCAACTCCGGAAACGGAAACAGAATGGAAACGAATTTAGTCCATATGTATATCCATATTCATGAAATTTTATGGAATAATTCCCCATGGTTTAATGAAAAATGCTGTAACACCCCAAATTCTCGGAACTCGGGAAGCTACTGGTTAGGACCTCACAATGGGTCCCGACCTTGGTTTAACAACAACTTTACTAAGATCTTACAACAAGGCACAAATGTAATTAAAACAATTTCCAACACATAAAATTTTTAATGGTATGAAAGTACACATGTGACAGCCTTACAAACATACATAAAGATATATAACATGCATGACGTATGGAAGACTTCCCCGTCCCCATCTAATGAGTACGTGGACCCGGCTGACCATCCGTTCCGGATCTCTATGCAACGGTCTATCTCTACAGATCTACAACACGGATAAACCGTTAGCTAACAATCCAAATATAAGTAGAATGACAACAGCACAAACACAAGCAGAAACAAAATTAAACAAACATCATGCTGGCACTCAACCGTTTATTATCTATTATTTAAGTGATTCATCTTATTCAATTTACAGTTGTGGCACGAGAGCTATTAACAGTTCTCGCCTCCGTTCCTTATCCAACTGGGTGTAGGTCTAGCTGACCTCCGCCGGTAGCATCACTACAATCCGAGTATGGACTAGTCCCTAAAGAAACCCCCAGCGCTCGCAAGCTAACTGAGCAAAATGCCACCGCCCGTTACTCTTAGGCCAAGTATAGGTCGGTAAATATTTATCACAACCTATAACTCTAACATCTCAATCACACACCACTATCATCATTCATGCTCATATTTAGAAGTCAGCTAAGTAAGCCCAAAGGACTTATCTGGTAAAAAGCTCGACTCTATGTAAACCAAACTCGCTCTGTAAACTGTAGCAACTCAGTTTCCTGTCAAAGGAGATGAGTGCATTAGCACACTCCCACGTAATTAGAAGTCTAAGACTTCTAAGATAAAAGAACGTAGTAAAACATAACTAGTTACAGTACTAATTTAGGGTCAAATGACTATTTTACCCTTGGTCCCGAAACTCCCAGAATTTCCAAAATTCATGTATAAACTTCTATTTGAGACTCTAAAATCATATTCTAACTCCTAAAGTTTAGTTTGGTTACAAATTGGCATTTTTCCTATTTTCCTATTTTCCGAAAGATCGTAAAGGTCTAACTTCGGTTTCAAATATGAAATTCGTAAAAGCTTATAAAAATTCTGAAACAATTCTCTAGATCACCTATGATGTTCCCTCTACCCTTAGGAGCAAGAATTTCTCAAAACTGTTCATCCATCATTTTTATAAAAATTCCAAAGTTGGTTACAACACTTGAAGTTTCCTATACTTAGCCAAAATCTGAGTACACTTTGAAAAAATCATAACTCCTAAACCACTCACTGAATTTATCCCAAATTTTGATATGTTCTACTATAAAATCTTACCTATAATATATCCAAAATTCAGCCGGAAAGGATATCAAGAGCTTATTCAAAATCATCTCACAAAACAGCATCACTTGATGTTTTCCCCCAACACTCAGCACATATATAAAAACGTCAACTTTGAAACACAATAACTCTCGAACCGTAACTCCGATTCTTCCCAAATTTTAATATGATCTACAACAAGATGTCAACTATATCATATCAAAAATTCAAGCCTAACAGAGATCAAAAGCCTATTTTAAACTATCTCACAAAACAGCATCCCATGCTGTTTTTCTCAACTCACCACATTTATAAAACTGAACTTTGAAACCTCATATCTCTCAAACCATAACATGGATTCCTCTGAAATTTTTGTATGATCTACTATACTATATCCACTATAACTTTTCCGAAATTCAAGTCTAACAGAAGTCAATAACCCCTCCAAATTTATTCTACAAAACTGCATCTCAAGCAAATTTCCTCACTCTCAGCACCCAAAAAAAACTGCTTGAATAGCCAACTTGAGAAAATCATATCTCCTAAACTATAACTCAGATTAAGCCCAAATTTTAATATGTGCTACCACAATATCTCATCTATAACATATAACAATTTCAGCCAAAATGGATCAGTATTTCATACCTAAATCGGAACCCGAAATTGGATGCTCGACAAAGTCGAAAAATTGAGAAAATGCAACAGTTTCTTGAGTTGCTTCTTAGTTGTAGCATATGGGTTTCAACAATGGTTCAGAGACAACTATTAGAACATATATATATGGAAGGGAAGTAAGGAGGTAGAGAGTGGTCATACACGAGACTCGCAGAAGGTGAAGGCATGGTTGTTGTTGTTGCGCGACTGGAGCAGGGAGGCGACTCCCATGGTTGCTGATGGTGTGTCCCTGGCCACATTCAAGAGGTGTGAGGGAGGGAGCTGCGGTATGCTGGTTGACAGAAGACGAAGGGAAGCCATATATGTTGTTCGGTTTCCTGTGTGCGAGAGAGGAAGGTGGTGAGGAGGAGGACAACGCCGGCTTGCTATGTACACGCTCGGCCGGTTGTACGTCTAGTTATCATCAGTTGCGCGCAGAATGGAGAGGCAGAAGAAGCTCTGGCGTGGGAGGGAGAGGCCAACCGCTAGGGTTCTTGCTTTGTGTTACGCGTGAGAGAGAGGAGCAAGGCTAGGTTACAGAGGAGGCGGCATCAACGATCTCTTCCAAGGGCATGCTTTGCTGCTGTTAGGGCAAGCTGATGCTGAATGGAGTTTCTTCTAATGGGCCCGTAAAGAAGAAAGATTTAATACTTTTCGGGCCCGTCCGGTTAGATCTAAATCGGAAACGATCCGGTAAGGCTAGATCCGTATTAATATATAACTAAAAAAATAAAAGAAGCAAACTCGAGTCAAAATAAAAAGGATAAGGTAACGGAAAAAGTTTCAAACCGGTCGACTTCCGGTTTGTCTCGGAAATAACCGGGAGTAAAATATCCGGTTATTACATCGTTTCCCCCTTTAAATAAGTTTCGTCCCGAAACTTAATGGAGGGTAAACATGCAGACAGAGTCTATACGAAAGAAATAAAGGTCCGGAAAGAGTCACAATCGGTCAAGATCTAATTTGTTTATGAGGAAGTCGGAAGAAAAAGTTTTCGGGTATTACATCAATCCCCACTTAATATAAGTTTTGCCCCGAAACTTAAAATACTCTAATCGTTAGCTCGGCCTTCAAGGCACAACAAAGGTACAAGTCAGTGTATCTAATCACTACACCAAAAGTCTCGTTGTTCCCACATCTAAGTACTCAGACACCAAAGGTCATCAATATAACACACAAGACTAAACACTCAAGCATGATATAAACAAGTAGTCAAACAATAGCACGCACATGCAGGATCGAGCCCTAACTAGTTGTTTTCAAGGTTACCATTATCTTTGTATAGATCTCTGAAAGGTTACGACGTCTCATATTATCCACCATATCTCAAGTAGCCTCGTCGGCTTTTCATAAAACCCATTTCTCCGAAAATCCTTTCATGTACATACATCATAAGCGCTTGCTACCACGTTCTAGATTGGTTATCGAATATCTCACCGGTGTCATTCGGCCCAACTGTCCGATCCTCTATTCTGAGGACCTAACTCGTGTCTAGTAGGTATTCCTTCTAACTAAATATGTTGACCAATGGGGTTGTTCTCCTCAATCGGGTGAGGAATAGTAGTCCGTCACTTGCTTTTAATTCCGCTTGCAAGGTCTCACAAGGTTGCCTTACTAACTCACCTCTAGATCTTTTGATGACCTTCCTGAAAAAATTTATTCCAATTTCTTTCCTTCTGGTCTTCTAAAAAGGTTCCGAGTATCCGATCTAGGATATTCCCTTAAACATCTACCGGCACTTCACTAAGTGCTTAAGGCTAGTTTAATCACAATTCACTTGGTCTTGTCTCCTAATATAACTCACTCATATGGTTCCTCCATTAAATAATCATCATCTGCTCATTATTATTTTATAGATCTTTAATATATTACTGACTCAACTCAAGCTTTTTACCCAGTTTCCAAGATCTTAGTGGCATATGATGTGTCCAGAATGATGATACTAGACACAAGCTGATCTCACATTACCGTCGTTTTGATCATAACTACTCGACGAATGCTAACAACCCATCATCATTGCACTCATATATCCACCACATTTACCGGATTGAGAATAACCCTCTGACGCCAAACGAAACGCGGATCCATTCTGATATAACATTATATGTAAACTCTACTCCGAGATTATGCTTTCTTTAAGAACGACTATTGGGTTTCAAGTATACTCCTGTCGCTTCTCTTTCTTATGTATCCTTCGACTCAAAGTGGTAGTTACTCACTTTGCTTTCTAGTGCAGACCTTGCACATTACTTTTATTTACCTCGTTAAATCTTTCCTCAATCAATCAAGAAATTTCACTCTAGAGTACTTTGTTAGGTATTGGATGCCGAAACTACTTATCCAACAACATGTGACAAGCCGCCATTCTTCACTTGGATCCATAATAGGGTACCACTCCCTTTCTATAACCTCTATATGCCATACTTTCCCGTCTACCTTGATGGTGGTACAATTCTTCCATAAAATTTATAGTCACTCCGCATAGCCCATCTCATGTTAGTTCTCATCAAAACGTATCTCACCAACTACCATCATCTTAAACCCGACACGTCGTTTTTCTGTACCATTGAGTTTCTTGCTCTGTGGGTAAGGACTCACCACGCTTCCGCTGTGTTACTTTGATAATTATATTGTCACCTGTTAATCATAAGGACATTTTCCGTGAGTCCAAAATGATTGAACCCAAAACTCTTCCTCTCAATCACACTTTACATCCTATCCGGATGAAGTACTCAATACCTTCCTTATTTGCCTTAAGGAACTAAGATGACGGTTGGAAGACGACCTCTTCCGTTTACTTATGGAATTCTTCTAACATGGATCTAAACTCTCTAACTCAACCGGGGTTTGATCTTAACCCGCCAAGAAGTAACCTCAGACACGATCCTCTCTACACCTTTAGTTATCTAAGAAGATTTTCGTTACCTACTTGAGGAAATCCTCCAAAGTATCGGTATAGTTAATTCAGTAATCCACAATCACAGATATCTCTTCTTAACTGTACATAACTCCTCAATACCAACAACACTTGCACGTCCTCCGCTGACGTTGCTTATTCTATAGTTGACTTACCTCAACATATCGTACTCACTCTTCTCATACTTCTAATGGCGTAAAATTCCTGGTACGCATCCACTACTCGGTTAACTCTTTTTCGCTTTGTTAGTTCGTTCTATCCTCCCCACTTCCGTTTCCTTAGACCAATTCTCTTCCACCAGTCCACTAGGTCATTCTCACATGTTCCTTCATTAGCGTTGTTTATAATATTGCTCTGTTGAACTCCATTGACTCTACTACCGGCCTCTTACTCCTTTTGATACTGGTATCGTCATTCCTTACAACTTCTTATATCTCTGACGAGGTCAAAACTCCTCTACACTGGTGGAGTCTATCTTCACTCTTACTCTCAATTGTAGGTCTTCATTCTGTGCATCTCTTGGTCATAAGGGTTTCTTCCCCAATTATCGTAAGAGAATCCTCATCCTACCTTGTATGAATGGTTACGCACACTCTGTCTTGACTGACATAGAACCTTATCAAAGTGTATACTTACTCCTCTAGTTCTCCTTTTATAATTCATCTGTACTAGTTGTGATATGTACCTTTTTCCTAGTCAGTAGGTAGTAAATCACTTACGCAGTTCCCTTGGTCTCAAATAACATAAAGGGTCATTCTTGGCTATCTAGTCTTCCTTCTTAAGTTCTTAATTAGAGTTACTAACTCAACTCACTCCATGTTACTATTAATGTTACTAGCACGTGTACCGATTTAACTTCACATTTGTCGCCGTTGATCTCTTGAAGGGTCCTCTAGATGTTTATAAAATTCTTTCATAATTATCCTCCTTATCTGTCAACCAATTACCACTAGTTGACCTGTACTTGTTATGTCTCAGTTATCACTACTAGTCTGTAGTTAACCTTCTATAAGATCACGGACTTATTGTTCTTCTATCTCTTTTGAAGTTTGATACCCTTGGTGAAAATCTATCTCCTCCAGTTTCTTTGTTAATATCCTTTTAGCTCATTCCATAGTCTGCACCTCTCTTGTTTCCTTATGAGGTCACTATACTCTTCTGAGTCTAGTCCTAGCATTCATCTGTCATCAATGAGTTCATCAAGTCCTCCACATTAGCTTGTAAGCGTGTCTTCGCGATTCTCCTTACTTTAGTCATCATCTGTTTGCGGTTCTCTGGTATGAACCGTAGTGTTGGTAACTTAAATCTCTTTGTAAATGAGAAATTATTGCGGACCCTTGAGTCCACCAATCTCATTTTCTCACATTCTTCCGAATTGGTTGGTGTAGTTCTGTGATTCCACCTTTATAGAAATATGTTGTCGAAATTTCAAAATTCTTGATACTTGTTTCATAATTTGTATTCCGATTTTGTCCGCTTCAATTTGCGCTTCTTATCAGTCCTTACGAATATTCTTGAGTTTCATCTCTCGTCTTCCCACCGCTAAATTCCTTGTATGGACTTCTATCACTTCTATCTGAGTTTATTTGATATTCTTTCTTATCTAATTATTCTCGTGGTTAAGAATCATCTTTTAATCTTCACTTTATGTCAACTCGTTCTTCAAAGGATTGTAGGAATCGCCAGAATGTACGTCAGGACACATTACTTTGCTCCGAGGTCGGAGTCCATTATTTTCCTATAGAGATACTCTTTACGATCTACTAAAATTTTATCATAAGGCGATGATCGCATGATATTAACTCAACTAAAGTATATTTCCTATCCTTTAAGGTACTAAAAAGTTACATGCGTATAGATATACATATAACTTACATAAACATACAATACTATAAGTCCACAAACTATTTCTCATCTACTAAGCTGCAGAGATCCACGGAGAACGATGGTGGTCCGACGTACTACTAACCCAACAACCCGACTATGCACGTGTGAAAAAAAAACAGAAATCCGTTTTGAAAATCTTAGACCCCTTTCGGGTTCTAGTTATTTTATACATTCGGTCTTTTAGAAGATTTCAAGTGCCATTGTTGCCAACCTGCCTCTGATACCATGTTGTAACACCCCAAATTCTCAGAACTCGGGAAGCTACTGGTTAGGACCTCACAATGGGTCCCGACCTTGGTTTAACAACAACTTTAATAAGATCTTACAACAAGGCACAAATGTAATTAAAACAATTTCCAACACATAATATTTTTAATGGTATGAAAGTACACATGTGACAGCCTTACAAACATACATAAAGATATATAACATGCATGACGTATGGAAGACTTCCCCGTCCCCATCTAATGAGTACGTGGACCCGGCTGACCATCCGTTCCGGATCTCTATGCAACGGTCTATCTCTACAGATCTACAACACGGATAAACCGTTAGCTAACAATCCAAATATAAGTAGAATGACAACAGCACAAACACAAACAGAAACAAAATTAAACAAACATCATGCTGGCACTCAACCGTTTATTATCTATTATTTAAGTGATTCATCTTATTCAATTTACAGTTGTGGCACGAGAGCTATTAACAGTTCTCGCCTCCGTTCCTTATCCAACTGGGTGTAGGTCTAGCTGACCTCCGCCGGTAGCATCACTACAAACCGAGTATGGACTAGTCCCTAAAGAAACCCCCAGCGCTCGCAAGCTAACTGAGCAGAATGCCACCGCCCGTTACTCTTAGGCCAAGTATAGGTCGGTAAATATTTATCACAACCTATAACTCTAACATCTCAATCACACACCACTATCATCATTCATGCTCATATTTAGAAGTCGGCTAAGTAAGCCCAAAGGACTTACCTGTTATAAAGCTCGACTCTTTGTAAACCAAACTCGCTCTGTAAACTGTAGCAACTCAGTTGCCTGTCAAAGGAGATGAGTGCATTAGCACACTCCCACGTAATTAGAAGTCTAAGACTTCTAAGATAAAAGAACGTAGTAAAACATAACTAGTTACAGTACTAATTTAGGGTCAAATGACTATTTTACCCTTGGTCCCGAAACTCCCAGAATTTCCAAAATTCATGTATAAACTTCTATTTGAGACTCTAAAATCATATTCTAACTCCTAAAGTTTAGTTTGGTTACAAATTGGCATTTTTCCTATTTTCCTATTTTCCGAAAGATCGTAAAGGTCTAACTTCGGTTTCAAATATGAAATTCGTAAAAGCTTATAAAAATTCCGAAACAATTCTCTAGATCACCTATGATGTTCCCTCTACCCTTAGGAGCAAGAATTTCTCAAAACTGTTCATCCATCATTTTTATAAAAATTCCAAAGTTGGTTACAACACTTGAAGTTTCCTATACTTAGCCAAAATCTGAGTACACTTTGAAAAAATCATAACTCCTAAACCACTCACTGGATTTATCCCAAATTTTGATATGTTCTACTATAAAATCTTACCTATAATATATCCAAAATTCAGCCGGAAAGGATATCAAGAGCTTATTCAAAATCATCTCACAAAACAGCATCACTTGATGTTTTCCCCCAACACTCAGCACATATATAAAAACGTCAACTTTGAAACACAATAACTCTCGAACCGTAACTCCGATTCTTCCCAAATTTTAATATGATCTACAACAAGATGTCAACTATATCATATCAAAATTCAAGCCTAACAGAGATCAAAAGCCTATTTTAAACTATCTCACAAAACAGCATCCCATGCTGTTTTTCTCAACTCAGCACATTTATAAAACTGAACTTTGAAACCTCATATCTCTCAAACCATAACATGGATTCCTCTGAAATTTTTGTATGATCTACTATACTATATCCACTATAACTTTTCCGAAATTCAAGTCTAACAGAAGTCAATAACCCCTCCAAATTTATTCTACAAAACTGCATCTCAAGCAAATTTCCTCACTCTCAGCACCCAAAAAAAACTGCTTGAATAGCCAACTTGAGAAAATCATATCTCCTAAACTATAACTCAGATTAAGCCCAAATTTTAATATGTGCTACCACAATATCTCATCTATAACATATAAAAATTTCAGCCAAAATGGATCAGTATTTCATACCTAAATCGGAACCCGAAATTGGATGCTCGACAAAGTCGAAAAATTGAGAAAATGCAACAGTTTCTTGAGTTGCTTCTTAGTTGTAGCATATGGGTTTCAACAATGGTTCAGAGACAACTATTAGAACATATATATATGGAGGGGAAGTAAGGAGGTAGAGAGTGGTCATACACGAGACTCGCAGAAGGTGAAGGCATGGTTGTTGTTGTTGTTGCGCGACTGGAGCAGGGAGGCGACTCCCATGGTTGTTGATGGTGTGTCCCTGGCCACATTCAAGAGGTGTGAGGGAGGGAGCTGCGGTATGCTGGTTGACAGAAGAAGAAGGGAAGCCATATATGTTGTTCGGTTTCCTGTGTGCGAGAGAGGAAGGTGGTGAGGAGGAGGACAACGCCGGCTTGCTATGTACACGAACACCGGTTGTACGTCTAGTTATCATTAGTTGCGCGCAGAATGGAGAGGGAGAAGAAGCTCTGGCGTGGGAGGGAGAGGCCAACCGCTAGGGTTCTTGCTTTGTGTTACGCGTGAGAGAGAGGAGCAAGGCTAGGTTACAGAGGAGGCGGCATCAACGATCTCTTCCAAGGGCATGCTTTGCTGCTGTTAGGGCAAGCTGATGCTGAATGGAGTTTCTTCTAATGGGCCCGTCAGCTTGATGGGCCCGTAAAGAAGAAAGATTTAATACTTTTCGGGCCCGTCCGGTTAGATCTAAATCGGAAACGATCCGGTAAGGCTAGATCCGTATTAATATATAACTAAAAAAAATAAAAGAAGCAAACTCGAGTCAAAATAAAAAGGATAAGGTAACGGAAAAAGTTTCAAACCGGTCGACTTCCGGTTTGTCTCGGAAATAACCGGGAGTAAAATATCCGGTTATTACAAATGCACTTGCTTCCTCACATTTTGTTACCCTATAGGGTATCAAAAGTAATCAAACTCTCATCCAATTACTACAAAACACAAGGAATGATTCCAAAAATTTTAATGAATAAGGATATACGTATTGACTAGATTCGTTTCCATTCCGTTTCTAATTCCGGAGTTAAAACCAAACGGGCCCTTAATGAACTTGATTTGGGGTTTTAAACGACCTTCCGGCATTAACTTGGTGGAGAAAATGAGTGCAATCGAGCGGCAACAATTAATGCAACGGGACGATCTCCATCACGTGTTTACATCGAGCTCCTCACCTGTTTCAAATCCGGCACTCGAAAGGAAAGTTACAAACTGGCTGCACTTTTAGACGCTCCAAGCCCAAACCCGCTGCCTATACCCTCATCAACCAACCTTGCGGAATTAGTAGCAGGCCCAAATAAACGGGTTGTACATTTAGGAGAAATTAAATTGAAACGGGCCATAATGTTTGGCCGAAATTAAAACAATCTGGGTCGAAACCAATCAACACCAGACAATAATTGAGGGAAATAACTGAGGGCAAACTAGGAAAATAGAGGTCATAAGGACAATTTCGAAATTCTCCTATTCATTTGGGGAACTCCCACATTTAGAGTATATAGTAAGCTAACATGGTAATAAAAAGTACGTATGTAGTGTTTTATATTTTGTGATATTTATAAATATAAATTATTGTTCGCTCAAAAGTGTGCGTCACTAGTTTTAAAATTTATATCTAGAACTTAAAGCAAAGCGAACCCGCAGTGTACGGATCAGCTGTAGTAAAGCAAGAAATTCCAGAGTCGATCTCAGGGATTTGGTGAGAATAAAATCGATTTCAGTTATCTAACAAAGTGCAAAAGATTTTGTGACTAATAAAAGAGGGAAATGATTCCAAGGATTCAAGTATCCGATTGCGGCTTTCGATTCAAGACACTTCTAAAGATCAAAGGACATAATTTATATTGTCAAGGTTATGTGTTTCAAAGGTAGACATCGTACGGTGAAGTTCCGAAACCTATTTGTCTAATCCAAAGGTTCTCTCTATAAGGGTTGTTGAGGCTGCAATATAGTAAGATCTAGGGATAAGAATTACACTCAAACTAACTACCTAAAACCCCATGATGTGACTCTCCAAGGTAAAGATAGAAAGCACACTTAAAACCTTAATAAAGGATGTTGAGTCTCTCTATTACCCAATTCTTGTAATCTTAATATATTAAATGTAGAATCAATGATGAAGTCCCTTCATACACTCAAATAGAGGTTAAAAAGGTTAAGCAAGGTTGGGATTTAGGCAAGGATTAACTTTGGTTAAAGAATAGTTCAATTAAAGATCGTCAAGGGAATAAATCGACTGGATCTTGATTAAATCGTCCAATTTTCTCAAGAACGGGGCAATTTTCCTGTTGTCGCAAAGTTAAATTCTAAACTCTCAGGGTCCAAATGTTTGAATGAGTTCAGTCTATCATCATCTAAGCCTCAATCATCAACTATTCTCCCCACAATCACAAAGGTTTTAGCCAACCATTTTCAAAATCAAATCAAAATTTAGATTGAGTAAATAAATTAAATAAACCCGAATCTTGAATAAAAACTCAATAATCTCCAAATCTGTAAACCAAATTCAAACCTAATCAAAGTATCTCTCAAAGTACTCAGTAATATGTTCACAAATCACAAGAATCGCAAGGGAAACAAAGAATCTCATGATAATGATCAAGATTGACTTCCCGGCTATCTCTCTTCAATATCCTTCCAAGAATCTTCAATCTCTCTCAAACGTGTAAAGATTTCCCGCTGCGGAACCCCCGTTTCCGTTCCTAGGGTTCCAATCTATAGTTCCTTGCTAATGGGCCGCTTGGCAAAACACTTCTCCCACCTAAAAGTGATGGGCTTTGAGTCGTCTTTATCCTTGGGCCGAAAGGAAGAAAAATCGTGCTAGTTGATTTACAAGGAAAACTGTACGATTTTATGAAGGAAAAATTGTCCGATTTATATGTAATTGGTACGATTTTCTTCAACAGAGAATGCTTGTCTTTTGGCTTGTTTCTTTCCTCCCTTTTGTGGCTCTTTTACGCATCTCCTTTGCTCTTTGCGATTCCTCTAAGACTCCTTAAGCTTCCCTAATAGCCTTAGATGCTCCTTGCTCCACTTTTGCTTCCAAATCCACCGAATTTACCTACAATTCAACCAAAACTCGTGTAAACCTCTATTTCCGGAATATTAATGAATAAAGCCTAAAAGGTACACAAGTTCCCTCTAAATGCAAGGGTAAATCGAGGTAAACCTCTACAATATGCATGATTATAATGGTATATAATTCATGTCATCAGTTATAAAGGAAGAATTTGACATACTAGGCTTTTTTGAGAATATGATTTAGTAAATGTACCCCATAATTTTTTACCACTTTCATTTAATGGTAGGTAAAAATAATTAACCCCTTTATTTTAATAAAAAAAGAATAATAGATATTAGTTAGTGTTAAGTTGTAATTACTATTACTGAATTTATTTTATTTATTTATTTATTTATTTATTTATTTATTTTTATTTTATTTTATTTTTTTATTTCCTGGAATAAATTTCTGGTATGAAATTTTTCATACCATAATTTTTCATACCAGAATTTTACATACCAGAATTTAAATACTAGAATTTTACATACTAGAATTTTACATATCGGAACTTCACATACCGGAACTTCACATACCGGAATTTCACATACCAGAATTTCACATACCGAAACTTCACATACCGGAATTTCACATACCAGAAATTTCACATACCAGAATTTCACATACCGGAAATTTAGATACCAAAAATTTACATACCAGAAGTTTAAATACCAAAAATTCGTACCAAATTTACATACCAGAAGTTCGTATCAGATTGTTTATTCGAAAAGTTCATACCAGAAAATTACATACAAGTGGTTGAACTATCATATAAACACAAGTTTTAGCTCTAATTACAACCACCTATTTCATATAAGCAATAGTTGATATATTCAAAGATAATAAATAACACACTGTAAGAACTAGAATCATGAAACACAAAGAGGTAGTGTTGCATACGACGAAGGAAAAACTCGACCATCAACCAGTTGTTGCAAAATGTCTCGTAGGTATGATAGCCGTGCAACGATTTTCTCATCTGAAGGCCGTTTGTACCAAGTTGAATATGCTATGGAAGCCATTGGAAATGCAGGAAGTGCTATAGGTATATTATCTAAAGACGGTGTGGTTTTGGTTGGTGAGAAGAAGGTTACCTCCAAGCTTCTTCAGACTTCAACCTCATCGGAAAAAATGTACAAGATCGATGATCACGTTGCCTGTGCAGTTGCTAGAATAATGTTTGATGCTAACATCCTCATCAACACTGCAAGAGTACAAGCTCAACGCTACACACTCTCGTACCAAGAACCAATGCCGGTTGAGCAGCTTGTTCAGTCTTTGTGTGTCACCAAGCAAGGGTACACTCAATTTGGTGGTCTTAGACCTTTTGGTGTGTCTTTCCTCTTTGCTGGTTGGGATAAGAATTACGGTTTTCAGATATATATGAGTGACCCGAGTGGAAACTATGGAGGATGGAAAGCTATTGGTGCCAATAACCAGGTTGCTCAGTCTATGCTTAAACAAGATTATAAGGATGAGATTAGCAGGGAAGAAGTTGTTCAGCTTGCATTGAAGGTTCTTAGCAAAACCAAGGACAATACTAGTCTTACCTTGAAAAAACTCGAGCTTGTTGAGGTTTTCCTTACTAGTGGAAAGGTTAAGTACCAGGTGCACTCCCCTGACTCGGTGAGTAAGTTGCTTCTGAAGTATGGATTGACTCAACCCGCTGCAGAATCCTCTTGAATTGTTGTCTGGATTTGATGTTATGTGCTATCTTCTCTGGAAAAGATGCAGCATCTAAGTAATGCTTGTTATTCTTACACTTTGTTAAGACTTGATAACTGTTGTCGTCTTATGTGTTTGAGATCCATGCTTTTATCGTTGCTATGACATTGCTTCTTTTCATCTATTAGCTAATCCATGAAACACAAAGAGGCGAATTGGATGTTTCACATACCGGAATTGCATGTTAACAAAATACACAACAAGCAGACTAGGAGGATCTAAAAGCCAAACTTTCTCATCAGGAAACCAGCCTAAAATTGTAGGAATCAAACATGCAAATATTACCCAGCTAGCCTATTGCCTGAACATGCAACAAGCGAAGATCAAGGTTCAATTTCCAGATAAACGGATCATCCAATTAAACACGATAAATCAAAATTGATCAAACCCAGTGCGTGCCCAGATGGTGAATCAACAAGAAATCAATTTCATGGAAGAAATTCCAAACAAGAAACAACTTTGGTTCATCTTTTTCAACAGTTTAACAGTGAGTGCGTCAAAATCAAAAGGCTTGAATGTTACTTTGCTTTCAACTTGTCCTAGTAGGTCTTGGAACCAAGTACCAGCTTCATCATTGCTCTCAGCCCTGGGCTGGTTCCGATCTATCCTAATAATAGTTTCGCAATGCTTTGCGCTACCGAAGTAAGGAGGTAGAGACGAGATCTACAGATCTAGATCGACAAAGATTAGAGAGGGAGTCGAGGAGGAGGAACTCGAGGGAAGGTGGCTAGTGCGGCGGCGGAGGAGTACGGGGAGAAGAGAAGGAAGGAGAAGAGCACAGAACCACCATGGATCGTCGAAGGAGAAGAAAGCACAGGAGAGAGTTGGTCGGTAAAACCTAGATTGTGTTTGAACGGTAAAAAAAATTGGGGTACATTTACTTAATTGAAAATCATTATTGGCTTAGTTAGTAACATAATTCTCAAAAGAGTCTAGTTACCAAATTTAATCAATTATAAATAATTTATCAAAGATTGTGGATAAATTGTTTAGTACAGGAGGGAGGGTGAAATCTTAATACTTTTTCAATTCGACTTGAACAAATCCAAAGGCTTTTTTATATAAACCTTTTTTTATGATCAATTTAAAATATATGTAAAATATAAACTTTTGCAAAATCGGATCACAGGGTCAAACAAATCTGGTCACTTGATCAAAACTAGGGTGGGGTTAAGCTCAAAGGACTACAAAAACAACAAATCTAAGAGAAATTTCAGCCGTTACGTTACTGACTATGGACCAATTTTTATCTATTTTTTCCATATATTTTCAAAAATTCATCTATTTAAATAACTTTTTAGCTTCACTTTGAAATTTAGTATAGCTTCCCTTAAGAATCAAACATGAAAAAATAAACCCACTCCAAAAATATCCACCAACTGTTTTCACCTAATTTGCACTCACAAAAAAGAAGCAAATATTAAATTATGATATGTCATAATCAATTCGGTCAACATTGTCCGCTCAAAAAAGAAAGCAACACAACATTTTTTATATAAAAAGTGGCTCGATTGATAATAGACCAAGACTATTTCAATTTACATATCTTAGACTTTGATACCCATTTTTCATAATCTCTGCAAAGCTTATGCCAAAAGCCTTCAATGGAAACCAACTCTCTCAAATCCAAATTCATTCTAATTCCCTTCCTCATTCAATTCCTAACCTTAGCCTCCACACAGTTCGTCTACAATGGCTTCCAGGATGCCAATCTCCTACTCAAAGGGCTTTCGTCGATCGATTCGAACGGCTTACTCGAGCTAACCAACAACACTCAACACAAATCAGGCTACGCCTTCCATCCAAAACCAATCCATTTCAACAAATCGCGCTCTTTCTCGTCGGCTTTCGTCTTTGCCATCCATCCGAACATACCAAACCATGGCGCTCAAGGCATGACCTTCTTCATCTCCTCATCCATGGAGTTTGATCAAGCTCTCCCTGATGAGTTTCTTGGCCTTGTCAACTCAACAACCAATGGACTTGCTTCCAATCATTTGTTTGCTATTGAGTTAGATACTGTCCAGAATGCTCATTTCGGCGACATTGATAGTAACCATGTCGGAATCGATGTTAACAGTCTTAGATCAACCGCTTCTGCTTCAGCTTCGTATTACTCTACAAAAGAAGGGAAGAATCAAAGCTTGTTGCTTACAAGTTCGAAAGCAATGCAGCTTTGGGTAGACTACAATGAAGCTGAAATGCTTGTTCATGTCACTATTGCTCCTATCAACGTCCCAAAGCCGGACCAAACGTTATTGTCCACTAGGGTTAACCTCTCTCAAGTTCTCTTGGATACCATGTACATTGGCTTCTCGGCTTCGACGGGTTTGACGTCGAATGATCACTATGTTTTGGGATGGAGTTGGAATCAAACCGGACAAGCACAAGATCTAGATCCCTCGAAGCTACCTTCACTTCCGAAATTCGACACATCGAGTTCAAACCCGGGCAGGGTTTTTCTAGCCTTGTTGATTTCCTTAATCCTTTTGTTGGTTATAGTTTTGGGTTCTTGGTATGTTATGTGGAGGAAGAAATATGAAGAAGTTAATGAGCCTTGGGAGAAAGAATATTTTTCTCATAGATTCTCTTACAAGGATCTTTACAAAGCAACAAAGGGTTTCAAGATGACGGAGATTCTCGGAGCGGGAGGACATGGAAAGGTTTACAAAGGCGTCTTACGTAGCCATAAGAATCTTGAAGTTGCCATTAAGAAGATTCCACACGAATCAACGCAAGGTATGAAGGAGTTTGTGGCGGAGATTGTTAGCATGAGGAGGCTAAGGCATAGGAACTTAGTACAACTTCTTGGGTATTGTAGACGAAAAGGAGAGATTCTTTTGGTATACGATTATATGCATAATGGAAGCCTTGACAAGTTCTTATTCGGAATCGAAAACCCGATTCTCGGTTGGCATCAACGATTCAAGATCATCCGAGGAGTGGCGTCGGCGCTTCTCTACTTACATGAAGAATGGGAGCAAGTTGTCTTACATAGAGATGTCAAAGGAAGCAATGTGATGCTAGATGCTCATATGAATGCAAGATTAGGCGACTTTGGGTTAGCGAGATTATACGATCATGGATCGAATCCTCGAACGACTCATGTGGTTGGAACGGTCGGGTATTTAGCACCGGAGTTTGTTCGAACCGGAAAGGCGACGACGAAATGCGACGTTTTCGCCTACGGGGCATTTGTGCTTGAAGTTGCATGTGGAAGGAGTCCGTTAGAGAGTCAAGATAGTGAGAGAGAAGAGGAAGATGATTTGGTTGAATGGGTGTACAATTTACAGCAGAAAGGAACGATACTCGATGCAAGTGATCCGAAACTCGCCGGAAACTATGATTCCGGCGAAATGGAGATGGTTTTGAAGATAGGGTTGCTTTGTTCACAATTCCAGCCAGAAGCTCGACCTAGTATGAGACAAGTGGTTCAGCTTTTTGATGGAGCTGCAATTGTTCCTCATATTCCTGCTGATTTCAACGAAGGCGGGTTTGGAGGAGTTGGACCGATCGGAGATCGTTGGGAGACTTCAACGACGTCGTTTCCTTCGTCGTTGTTTCAAATTAGGCGTTCGGATTCCTTGTCTAGCACTGCCTCAGTCCGTCGATGTGGGCGATAAATTAGATTTTGCAATTCTTTTTAACCTGTAAAAAAAGTATATATTTATTTAAATCACAATGTATGTTTTTTTTAATGTTTATTGATAAATAAGAGAAATAACATCATTTACATGAATATCAACAAATAATTATTCATTAGTCTTTCCCTTTTTATAATAAATTATCTTACCCAAATAAACAAAAATATATTCCATCATTTGATTGATCAGGCAACCCATGGCCCACTGACACCAATGTCGATTCGTCGCATAAATAATATTTATATCAAATAATTTTTTTTTATCATGAATAAGTATTTGTAAAAGAATAAAAAAATTTGGAATATATTAATCTATTCTAAGAAAATTATGAAATGCCATATCTAAAAGAATACAATTCCCAAAGGCTTACGTTTTAAAAAACGTACCTTTTTTTATACGTTAAAGAGAAATATGAGTGAGATATTAGAGATATAAAGGCTTCCAGAAGAGAGGTACAAGTCATACACAGAAAATGACATGTTTGAAAGTTAAAACTTTGTACTAATGATGAATTACTTAATAAAATAAGATCATTTTGATTAAGCTCTGTTTCTTATATATCACTAGCAGCTCCATCGTAGTAAAAAAAAAAACTTGACAGTGACAATATAATTTAAATTATCCAGTTTGATTTTCAGAACAATCCATCGAGAAATATTTGAAATCATATTGTGATAACCATTTAAATAAGCAAAGTAACCTAAACCTAAATGATACAATTGTATGACTTGTTAAAACTATTTATTTAGTAACTTTTGATAACTATTTTTAATTATTATTATTCCTAATCAAACGACTCTCGGACGATTTCGTGTTGATGAAATAGTTTTTTTTTTTTATAAATAAATGGAAAAAAAATCTTTGAAATTTGGTTTGAGGAACACATTTGATCTCTAAATCAATTTTATTTATTTTATAGGTTGTAGATAATGATCTTGCATTAAAATATATAAGAATGTCAAATCAGTTCCTAATATTATGGCATTTTAAAAAAATATATGAATATAATCAAAGCAGAAATAAATTTGCCTAGCTGCCATATTTGAATCACATAAATTAATTATATCATCATATCATAAAAGCTTTCAATCAAATGGGCATCTCGTGAGGATTATATACAATATCTTACAGTAACTATATTGTTTTAATAGTATATATTTTGAAATTATTTTTAATACGAAATTTGTTAATGAATTTGAAATTCAATGGATTTTTCTTTATTTAATTTTATCAAACACAAATATGAAATATCCTTGCACAAAATTACAAGTTTAAAATTGTGGTACCAAAAGTTTCCCAAGAGTCCAAAATGTCAAATAACTTAACCACTTTATTTTAAAAATAAATAAATAATTTATATTAATTAAACTAATTCTATTTAAACCAGTAGAAGAAACTTGAAACCGAAAATTTATAATTAAATAAAAAGATTAACAATTCTTTAATTTATGATGTTTGTTCTAAATTGAACACTACACAGAAGGTCAAGAAAATCAACCATTATGCAGTTTTTGTTGTTGAAAACCTAACGATGTTTCCATTAACCAACTCCAGCAATAGCCTTTCTTAGTCAATCTCACCCACTTGAGCTGGATGATCTGCTCACCCTCTCCCAGTCTAATCCAGCCATGGCAATTTCAGGTTCTAGCCTACTTATCCTCCTTTTGGCAAAACTACTAGTCTTCGCACAAAGCGAAGAGTTCATCTACAATGGATTTCAAGGAGCTAACCTTCATCTTGATGGAGGAGCTACCATTCACTCAAATGGCCTCTTGCAGCTAACCAATTTCACAGAACAACAGATTGGCCATACTTTCCACCCAATTCCTCTTAATTTCAACAAATCTCTTTCGTTTTCCACCACTTTCGCTTTCGCCATGTACCCTCAAGTTCAAACCATCAGTGGCCATGGAATTGTCTTTGCCCTAACTCCGTCTATCGATTTCGCCCAAGCAACAGCAGGCCAATACTTCGGGATCTTCAATTCATCAACCAATGGGCTAAATACAAGTCACATATTTGCGGTGGAGCTAGACACTATCCAGAACCTTGAGTTTGGAGACATTGATAGTAACCATGTAGGGATTGATGTCAATAATCTCACATCAATTGCATCTGCTTCGGTTGCGTACTACTCCGAATCGAAGAACACGAGCTTCAATCTCATTAGTGGAAAGCCAATACAGATATGGATAGACTATGATGAAGAGACGACGCGTATCGACATAGCAATAGCTCCTTTGAAACAAAGAAAACCAGGAAAGGCTCTTTTAACAGCACATTCGAATCTCTCTAGTGTATTCTTAGAATCAATGTATGTCGGATTCTCTTCGGCAACTGGATCGGTTGCTAGCAGTCATTATGTGCTAGGGTGGAGCTTTAGCCAAGGAAAGCAATTAGCACAAAGCCTTGATTACTCGAAGCTACCTAAGCTTCCAAAATTAGGAGGAATCAAGAAGCTAAGTTCGGGTTCTATAGCCTTAATCGTTATACTGTCATTTTTCTTGATGTTGATCATTGGTGCAGCCTATATTGCAAGGAGAAAGAAATATGAAGAGCTGGTAGAAGATTGGGAGGAAGCCTATGTTCTTCAGAGATTATCCTACAAAGATCTCTACAAAGCAACAAAAGGGTTCAAAAACACAGAGGTTATAGGAGAAGGAGGATTCGGAAAGGTTTACAAAGGAATATTACCATCTAATAACATGGAAGTTGCAGTGAAGAGAATTGGACACGAATCGGGACAAGGGATGAAGGAATTCGTGGCGGAAATCGCCACCATGAGTAGAATAAGACATAGGAACTTAGTACAGCTGCTAGGATACAGCCGAAGAGAGAAACAGCTTCTTTTGGTATATGATTACATGCCAAATGGAAGCCTTGACAGGTTCCTCTTTAGTGATGATCAGCAAACAATCCTCAGATGGGACCAAAGATTGAGAATCATCAAAGGAGTGGCATCTGCCCTGCTATACCTGCATCAAGGCTGGGAACAGCTTGTTCTTCACAGAGATATCAAGTCCAGCAACGTTCTATTAGACGCTAACATGAACGCCTGTCTAGGAGACTTCGGGTTAGCAAGATTATATGATCATGGAACCAACCCGCGAACCACCCGTGTGGTTGGTACACTCGGGTACCTAGCACCAGAGCTTGCAAGAAAAGGTAGGGCAACCACTGAAACTGATGTGTTTGCTTTTGGGTCATTCTTACTCGAAGTGGCCTGTGGAAGAAGACCAATTCTCCGCTCCCGCGGATCGACTGAGCAAGAGATTCTTGTTGATTGGGTTTATGAATGTTGGAATAGAGGAGTGATGCTAGATGTGGTTGATCCTAAATTGGGAGGAGACTATTCAGAAGAAGAAATGGAGGTGGTGTTAAAGTTAGGATTGATCTGCACACATTCTAGGCCAGAAGTTAGACCAAACATGAGACAAGTGAACCTATTTTTGAATGGAGATGCTAAGTTGCCAGAAGTGTTTCTTAGTAGTGCAGGAACGAACTTGTTCTCATCTGGCAATCAGAGCACATCCTCGTTTCCTATTCTTTCATTATCTTCATCCACAAGAACTTCTGCTGCTTTGTATGATACGACAGATAGTATACTTCAATATGGTCGCTGATATAGATCAAAAGCTGTATTCTCAGTGTCAGATGAATGCAAAAAACAATAAGCTGTATTTGTGATGAATAATAATGTGTTTTGTTTTTCAGGATCCGTTTTGTTTTTTGAAGGAACAGAACAATTTTAAGGATTAATTGCATGAATTTGCAGCATAAAAGATATGAATGGAAACAACTTACACTAAACCAATATCCATGACATTAAACATATCCGTATAAGGTTGAAAGAACTCTCTAGCAGATAGTCTAACTCAAAAGTTTGCAAATGAGTTTTTTCAAGCCATCGATGACATCTTTCAATAGAAAAATAAAAATAATAATCAAAGTAATAGAAAAATTCTATCGGGTTAGGTGCACAAAAGTTGAGAAAGAAGAGTTAACGAAATAATGCAATTTGTCCTCTTGATACCACAAGACGAGGCGAACAAACAAAAATACAAGGAAGAAGCCGAGTATCATTTAAGATGATATCACCTCTTAGTTATTACTATCAACATTATAAAATATTTTTCTGAAAAAAGATCTAGAAATGGTATGATTTATCCATTGACATTACGATTCGAAGAATTCTGGAGTTGGAGTTAGTTATTTATGCTTTGCCTTTCTTTTGATGTCCAAGAGAAAATGAAAGGTTAATGAAAGTACAAATAGTTGCCCAGTTGATATTCGTATGTAATGAGTGGAACGAGGTGACGAAAATATGATCCTATCACGAATGGAGCACCTTGGTAAATCGGTTTAATAGGTTTGAGATGAAAGCACTTATCCTACTAGCAAACCCAACTAGAAACTTTGAAATCCTATATGCATGGGATTATTACATGTGTCAAGGGCTATTTGGAGGTCTTCCAAGGTTATCTAGTCCTCAAAGGAAACACTTCACGAAATTCTAAAACTATGTGCTTAACAAAGTTAAGAAGTGGAAAGGAGTTGAGAAACTTTTGTATTATAACTACCCAACAAAATATTGACGTTGAAAGAGGAAGATCTAAAGCATCACACCATTTGACCGTACTTTGCCAAATATCATATCAATTCTTTTAAGATCCAATAGCAGTAAACTAACCTTCCATCACCAACAATGCTCACACTAGAGCAACATGTTTTTTCTACATCTATAAATCAAACAACATAATCAACTTCAGACTACTTAAGAGACCTAGAACTGGGAAACAAAATCATGTTATTAGAATGTCAATATTAGCTTTATGATATCCTCATATGTAGGGATAAAAAAAAGTATGCGGAAACTATTTACGAAGCAATTGACGAAGATATTGATGAAGGATAAGAAGATCATGTCGGATGTCGGAGAAGAAGGACTATACAACATCTATCATTGCATGAATTAGTAAAAAACATCATCAATTCAAGCCAGAAGGAATTCTGTGAATGTTATGTCAATGTCTATCGTTTGCTTTAATTTCAACTTTTTCTTTATTTTTTGAATTGTTGAACGTTGGTATTGTTACTCATGTAAATGCATTAGATCCACTATATCATGTGTGGTGGTGGGGTCAAAATGGTAATAAAACAAATGCATTTGATGCCTATGTAGCTGTATAAATAGACTTTGAAGCCATATACTCTAAGTGTTAGAGAAATACAAAAAGTCAAAAGAGATTTTTTTTTAGCGTATATAATGTAATATCAAAAATTTTATTTTTGATTAATTCCCTAGTCAAATTGGGTTTTTTTTCTTCTTCCAGGTTGAACCATATACATGAACCAACACATTTTTATGAGATAATTGGTGAAATAGGGCCTTTTTTGTATCTTAGATACAAACTAGGCCCCTCAAATTAACTAATTAGTTTTTAAATCTAAACTAAAATAATGAGAGGGGTATAAACGTAAAATATAACAATAAAACCCTATAAATTGTGTATTCTTGCTTGAAACCCTAGCCCATTCAATAAATGTGAAAGACGCAAAACCCAGCTCCGCCGAAGTTGTCGACCTTCCAACCGAAGTCAGCGCCGACATGGAAGGATTCAGAATACAACGTCGAAACCCATTGCCGCCAACATCTCGACCAGAAGGAACCAATCGGAACCGTATGCAACTGCTCGGAACTGCCTACAACCGATGGCGCTGCAAAAAGGAAGATGGCGCTGCAATGTCCGGTGGAGGGCAGCAGGGATGGCACTGTGGTGGGCGGAGAAGGGAAACAGCGAACATGGTGAACGGCGAGGCGGTGCTTCTCAAGTCGTGGTGGGCGGAGAAGGGAAACAGCGAACCTCGGCGGAGAAGGGAAACAGCGAAACCGGAGAAGGGAAACGGCGGCGAAACCCATGGTCTTCGCGTTCTCCTTTCGGTGCCGGACTAGTGCTAGCGGCGAGGCGGTGCTTCTCAAGTTGTCGTCGGGATTCTTGGTGGCCGAATGACCGGCGGCGGGTCAAGACGATGTGGTTCCTAGTCTGCTGCCGCGCGGGGTATAGGGTGAGTAGCAAGAGGTTAGGGTTAGGGTAGGGTAGTACTTCCGTGGAGAGAGAAAAAGAAAGAGGAGAGAGAAAAAGAAAGAGGGAAGAGAGAGGAAAATCTAAAAAAATTCAATAAATAATAAAAAAAAATCTAAATCTAAATAATAATATTAAAAAAAAAAGAATAAATCAAAATCTAAATAATTTCAATAAAGAATGCGACCTTACAGGTGAATATTAACAGGATTGAGTTTGTGTAGTTGAATATTTACAGGATTGAGTTTGTGTAACTCGATTGAGTTTGTGTAACTCGATTGAGTTTGTGTAACTCGATTGAGTTTGTGTAAGTCGATTGGGTTTGTGTAACTCCACAAACTCAATTGTGTAACTCAATTGGGCTTGTGTAACTCAATAGGGTTTGTGTAAATGATTGGCTTGTGTAACTCGATAGAATTTGTGTAAATGATGGACTACATATTTTACCGTTATAATTGGGCTTGTGTAACTCGAATGGGTTTGAAACAAAGACGGGCTTATGTAAACGACGAACTTGTGTAAATAAAAATTATGTATTAATATTGTGTAATTGAACTTGTGTATTAAAATTGTGTATTAAGCATTATGTACTAATACCGTGTATGAACAAGAGAATATACGAAGTTCAATTAGTTCAGCTGGTATAAGGGTGGGAGGGAGGGGCTGTCGTCCAGAGTTCGATACTCACTAGCTACAACATTTATATTTTGTAATGGACTTATGTAATTAGAATGGGCCGACTTATGTAACTCGGATTGGACACGGGCTTATGTAACTCGGATTGGACACGGGCTTATGTAACTCGGATTGGACACGGGCTTATGTAACTCGGATTGGACACGGGCTTATGTAACTCGGATTGGACACGGGCTTATGTAACTCGGATTGGACACGGGCTTATGTAACTCGGATTGGACACGGGCTTATGTAACTCGGATTGGGCCTACTGATCTACAATTTAAATTGGGCTTGAATTCAGTTAAGTTAAAATGACTAATTAACCCTTTCCATTAATCTTTACTAATAAATGAGAGGGGCCTAGTTTGTCTACAAGATACAAAAAGGGCCTACTTTATACTACAATAGACAAAAAGTGCCTACTTAGCCAACTCATCCCATTTTTATCATTTATGCAAGTTTTATCCTCACATAAAATACCCTACCATTCTTTGCTTCATTAAGAGATTGGGATCGATGGGCCCATCAGGAGAAGCCATCCGGGCCCATCAGCACATCTTATCAGCCCATCAAGACAAACATTTTTCCTCGGGCACTTCATGCCAATATAAAAACGCGGTCAGCGACCGCGTTTCTATCATTAAAAAAAATATATAAATACAAGAAACGTGGTCACTGACCGCGTTTCTGTTATTTATTTATTTTTTTAATATAAGAAATGCGGTCACTCGCGTCTCTATAACTTTTTCTGCCCGTGGCAGAAAAAGCGGTGGCCCACCGCGTGTCTCCTTTTCTGACGCAAAAAATTAACTCGCCATTATTGAGGGCGTTGAACGACTATTTTCACATTGAAGACGACGAAGACGACATTGAAGACCGCTTCTTCTTTGTCCTATAAATCCTCACTTCTTCATATATTTTTACATCTACCTCCTTCTATCTCCTTTCTTTCTTGCTTTTTCTCCAATAAGATTATAAAAGTTACCTTGTAGGAGACTATCCGATCACTGGACCACCGTTGGACCGCCGCCGGACCACCTCTATACCGCAGACCAGTGAAACGCCGGATTACCATTGTACCGTTGTACCGCAAACTTTCTCCAAGTAAGCGACTCCTTCTTAATATTTTATAGTTTTGTATTAGCATATTTAGGGTTAGGGTTTTGTTAGTAATTAGATGATTATAATTAGTTATTTAAATCTGTATAATATAAAAAAACAGAATATTAAACAAATTATATAAGTTTACATATTTTGTTGGTATAAAATTGTTAGTTTAGGGTTAAGATATGTTAGTAGTTTAGTTAGATTAGTTTAAGTTTACATATTTTGTTAGTATATCCTTAGATTAGATCATTGTAATTAATCATGTAATTTTGTGTAATATAAAAACATAATGTTAAAAATTTAATAATATGAAAAATTTTGTTAGTATAAAAATGTTAGTTTAGGGTTAAGATATGATATTAGTTTAGTTAGATTAGTTTAGGCTTACAATATATTTAGTTAAGAAAATATCGTTAACTTAGCTAAGATTAGTATTAAATAGAAATTGTATAAACAAATTAGTCTAATTAGATAAGTTAAAGAATAGGAAAAAAAAATGTTATTTTATTTTTTAAAAATGTCAATATGAAATGTGTAAATAGATTTAAGTAAAATATTTATATTTAGAATAGGTAAAAAATGTTAGTCCAAATATATTTTTTTAGAAATGTCTAAATAGATTAGTATTAATATGATT
>BSUD01000006.1:14534487-14560996 GCA_033239045.1 Fagopyrum esculentum | reverse complement strand
ATAATAGTTTATCACTAAAAATTGTTAATCATTAGTTAAACGAAAAATATTAAATATGAAACATTTTATTAAGATTACTATATAAATTTTTATAGATTTACTATGAATATTGAGTAGAAAATATTTTATTTAGATTAAGTATAATAATTTAAGTATTATATTTTTTTAGAATAGGTAAAAAATATTAGTCTAAATATATTTATTAAGAAATTTCTAAATAGATTAGTATTAATATGATTTTGTCATTAGTATAATAGCTTATCACTAAAAAATTGTTAATAATTAGTTAAACGAAAAATATTGAATATGAAACATTTTATTAAGATTACTATATAAATTTTTATAGATTTACTATGCATATTGAGTAGGAAATATTTTATTTAGATTAAGTATAATAATTTAAGTAAAATATTTTTTTAGAATAGGTAAAATATTAGTCTAAATATATTTATTAAGAAATGTCTAAATAGATTAGTATTAATATGATTTTGTCATTAGTATAATAGTTTATCACTAAAAAATTGTTAATCATTAGTTAAACGAAAAATATTGAATATGAAATATTTATTAAGATTACTATATAAATTTTATAGATTTACTATGAATATTGAGTAGGCAATATTTTATTTAGATTAAGTAAAATAATTTAACGTAATGTAAAATAGATAGATGACAACAATAACTACCCCTATGGCAAAACATGGAAACGTACACGAGATTGCTGACGGATAATGAGTACGCACAAACTGTGATGGCCGGGTATGAAAATATTCCCATGCATACAACTCATCCCACCATGGCACCATCGACATCACATGCGTCCTCAAGCCATGGAGATGGAAATGAAGTTGATGACGATGATATACATGTTGATCAGAATGGTGTTGAGACTGATGATGAGATTCTTGAAATTGAAGAAGATCGTCACGTTAACGATGGCCCTGTAACACCAGATTATGACCAAGTCATAGCAAAAGCGGATCGAATAATAAGAGCTCAAGCCATCAACCCAAACTGGAATAACGTCGTCGAACCAGTATCAACACAGATGAATTCATGGGAGGATCCTTATGCTTCCATTCAAATGCACGACGTTGATGGATTTTATATAGGTCAATGTTTCAACTCATTGAGAGATTTGAAAATGCAGCTCGGAAGTTATTCACTAAGAAGTGGATACCCTTACAATACAGATAGAGCAGATGCACATTATTACACCGCCTATTGTGCTAGAAAAAGCGAAACCGAATGCACATGGCTAGTTTCTGCTCATCGGGTTGATCAAGTGCTAGATTTGTGGTTTGTGCACCGACATAACGGGCCTCATATCCCTTCTTGTGTCTCTCATTCGTGAGAACTCGATAATCGTAATGCAACTTCCAGATTCCTCTGCAATGAGATTCATAAACTTGTTCGCCAAGACTTGACAATCAAACCGCGAACCATTATAGAAGTTATAAATATGAAAGACAAAGTGATTTCAAGTTACAAGAAAGCGTGGGAGGGCAAACAAAAAGCAATTGCTGATATCTATGGAGATTGGAAGCAGTCGTACGTTGATTTACCGCGATATATGGAAGCCCTACAACAATCAAACCCGGGTACAGTGGTTGACTGGGTCACAACAGAAACAAGTGATCGGTCAGTGTGGATGTTTCAACGCGTCTTTTGGGCATTTAGACCTTCTATTGCTAGTTTCTGTTCGCTCCTAAGCGTGCATGCAAATAAACTTTAAATTTATAAAACTAGAATCAAGCAAGCGAACCCGCAGTGTACGGATCGGCGTAGTAAAGCAAGAATTCCAGAGTGTCGAACTCAGGGATTTGGGGGGAACAAATTCAGTTCGCAAATCGTCAAGCAAGTAAATGTAATAAGCTTTGCAAATATTGGGAAAACAGCAACCCTAAAGATCCAGGTATCTAATTGTGGCAATCGATTCAAGATATACTAAAGAACTAAGGACAGAATTAAGAGTTGCAAAGGTATGCTAAGGTAAAGTATTGTACGGTGAAGTTCCAAGACTTTATATGACTTATCTAAAGACACTCTCTATAAAGGTTGTTGAGGCTTCAGTATAGAAAGGATCTATGGACAAGAATTAATCTCAAAGACCCAAACTTGTAACCCAAGGATCAAGACTAACTAAACCGATTAAGGTTGTGACACTCGAAATCGAAATAGAGGGTGATGAGTCTCACTACTACCTAGAAAAGGACAAGCCAAGACTAGATTAAAGCTAATCTTTAACCTTGAATCAAAGTAAAAGCAAAGTTCGTAAACTAGGGTAAATCACGGGCAGATCTTGAGTTCCACGGCCGTGGAAGTTCAAGAACAGACCGTGATCTTGGTTCGTCGACGAGATCTCTCTAACTCTCAGGGTCCAATCAATTTACGATCGATCTATCATCATTTAAGCCACAACTATCAACCCTTTACCTTAGAATTGCTAAAGGATTTTAACCAATAACCATCATCATGATATCAAAAATCGATTTAAGAAGAATGAAAGATGAAAACCCTCGAAAACTCAAATATAACTCAAAGTCAATCTCAAATCCAAAGCACAAATTGGAATATTCAATGGATTCAGAATGTATCACAAAATCTCACAATGATCTAGGGTAAATATGAAGAACAGGTTGTCAATCCGTCTTCAATAACTAACCCTAAGAAAGAGGTAAAAACCTTCGACGATCTTCAATCCGCCCTAGGCAAGGATGTTCCAAGCAAGGTAAGCGGCCGTCACTTCTCCACGAGATCCAACCCTAATGTCCCGGGAATAAGCCGTAAGCGTCGATGTCTGAAACTCTCTTCCCTGACCTTTTTATAAGAAGGGATAAAAGTAACCGTCCCGGCCCATCACGTAAATAACGTGGTAAATGAAGGCTCGCCAAAAGATCGCCTAAATCACGATCTCAAGGGATTCCACGACCGCGGTTTAGGGCGTGGAATTGGGTCACGGTCTCTCTCATCTTCCACGACCGTACTTTAGGCCGTGTAACTCTTTGGAATGCTCCACGCTCATGATGCCAAGATCCACGGCCGTGGTTTAGGGCGTGGACTCTTCTACGGCCGTATTTTAGGGCGTGGAAGTGTAGATTGCTTGTGGTTTCCTTTGTGTCGTGCCATTCTTCATCCTAACTCCTCCTTTGGCTTCCATGATGTGTTCCTAATCCTTGGATATGCTCAAATCCTCTCCTATCTCTCTCAAATGGTCCGGTTTCAGCTCTTATTCACCTATAATCAACACAAAGCTAATGTAGACCTCCATATCGAAAATATAGATAAACAAGCTAACAAATGCTTCAATCCATGAACACTATAATGAATGAAGAACAACTAGAATAAGTGCCTATAATATCGCAATATTTCATGCTAACAAAATACCCCATACTTGTCACTTGCTTGTCCCCAAGCAAGGTCGTTGAAAGCTTAGAACACAAGTTAGGAAAGAAACATCATGAATTGGTCAAACTTTAAAGTAAACATCATAACCTTCAAGCATTATAAAAATCAAGCATAAGAAACTTCAATTTAGATCACCAAGTCAAATAACATTCTTTTGATCTTAATGACTTCCAAGTAAGGTCTAGAATGCGGAAATGAGGGAAACTTATAAAGGATGTGGTGCATGAATCCGGGAAAGTAGACAACTAACTCTTTTTCTTTTTAATTTGAATTGCAACACCATCAACTTTGAGCTTTGCTCTTCTTTTTCACATTATTTTTCGACTTTACTTTTGGAGTTATGGACAACGGTGCACAAAAACCAAAGTCTAGGAGATTGGCGTTTCTTAATTTCGAGATGCCTCAAACCCTTGATGCACAAACCATAATCCGCTAGGAATATCGCTCAATCCGACTTTGGCAAGACACAAACACCCGGCTATGTGAATGGTGCCGAGTTACTCATCGTCATGATTGACTTCCCCAAAGCTATTATTTCTATTCTTTGAATACAAACAATTGCTTTCATGGCCCTCCCACATCAAACATGCCAAAACACAACTCCTCCAAAATCCCGGATAGGTAAGGGAGGCAATTATTTCAATTGAGGGGCTAAATGAACAAAGAAAGGAGAAAGAAAGATCGAATTGCCTTAATTATTCCATAAAGAAGTATAAGAACTCATCATGTGATTTTAACTTTGATTTCTCTATGATTTAGATAAAACTCTTCACATTATGAAACTTGCAAGAAAGGATAATCAACACATTCAATTCCTTTTCAATTCATTATTCGTTTAGGCATACAATTGTCATCTAAAGTTCAATCCGCAAGTAGGAATTATCATAGAAATCATCTCAACTCTTAGAAGCACAAAACCTTTATAAAATTTTTCAAAATTTTCCGCATTTTTATGGGTTTTCCAAAAGCTTTTTCATGCAATGCAATAATGAAACGTGTGACAATGAAATGAAACATTCAAAGTGTCATCGAATCAAGGCAAGCAAAGTGAGTAGAGTTATTACAAACGATAGTCACACCCCACCCCATACTTAAGACAAACATTGTCCCTAATGTTCAAAAAGAAATAAAGAAAAGAAAGAAAAGAAAAATGAACTCACAAGACGGCGGTGGAGTGGCTGAAACTGTCAATCATAAAACCTCGTCATTACGGTGGAGGCGGTGGTGGAAACAGGAAGAAATTGGAGTCGAAATTTCGCCCAAACTGCTGGCGGTAAATGTCCCTCATCATCCGATCATGCTCATCGGCCCGTTTATCTCTAGCGTCCTGGCGGATCTCCAAATTACCGACCCTCCTGGAAAGGTCGGTAGCCCACTCCGGTTGCTGCTCATACCACTCCGGTGCCTGGCTGTACCATGCAGATGCGTCTTGTGGGGCCGGTGTTGTTGGTGGCTGTGCATACCATGGTGGCGGAGCTCCCATCCACTCCGGATGTGATCCATACCAAGTGGGAGGAGTCTCCATCCATGTCGGTCTCTCGCTCACACTAGCGCGGCGAGAGGAAGAAGCACTGAAAGGTCTAGAAGGGCGGGGAGACTGTCTAGGTGGGTCCGGGAAGATGTCCGGCTGATCCGGAAAGGTACCAAAACCCTGCTCATCACCTCCTCCTATATCCTCATCAATATCAACAACTGGAATCTCATCGGGAATGTAGGGAGGTGCTGCTAACCTATTCGCATGCATAGTAGCGAATGTCTCCTTCCAGTTATGGCGCCCGGCCATAATGGAATACTCGGGAAGCCATGGGATGCCTCTACCTCCTCTATCCTCCCATGGCATAGCAGCAGTAGGTGGACCTCGGTGCCTAGGAAAGATCAAACCTCTAGTCATAAGGCTCTTGAGACCCAAAGGTCTCGCCGCTATCCTAGTACAAGCAGAGCAGTCAATCCTAAGTTGCGTAGCTATGTGGGTAACTATCCCACCATATCCAATGTTCCTGGCCCTCTTGTTCTTAAGCTTACTAATGGTGGAGGCTAAGAGGGTGGCACAATTGGCGGGTCTACCGTGTAGCATAGCATAGAGAAGGAATAGCTCGTCGGTCTTAATCTTTTGCGGGGTCTCGGTCCTAGGGAATAGGCACTCGGAAAGAACCCTATGAGCTATCTTCAAGGCTAAGTGGTAGATGAGCTTAGTCTTGGTATCAGCCGGTTGCCAACGGTCCTTGCTAGCGTAAATCATAGCAATCTCCTCCCAAAAGTCCTTAGCGTATACACCGCTAGGGAAACGACCGTTAAAGGTCTCATGGAACCCAAATAAGGCTTCAAACTACTGGATGGAAAACTCATAGTCCGTCTCCATCAGTCTAAAGGACACCGTCCTATCTACATGGCTATGCTCGAAGGATATAACAAACTCCCTCGTAATATCCTCATAAGCATCCGCTCTAATAGCGGAGAAAATAATCAATCCGGCTCTATCCAAGATCCATGTTAAATCATTAACCACATTAAGTGACTCTAACTCCTCAAGCAAGAGGTATCTAGGTCCAATGACCTGTCTCTCCTCGATCTTTTCTAAAGCATCGAGATAGTTAGGGGGAATGGTTGGGATTCTAGGGCGTGGAGGTGATGGTTCACTAGGAGGGTTATGGGAAGAGGAGGAACTATCACCCTTTCTCTTCTTTTTCTTTCCTGCACTTCGTGTGAACATTTTCCCAAATCTAGAAAAAACCACGGTCTGTTCTTATGTTTCCACGGCCGTGGAAGTCCCAGAGACCGTGATTCGTCTCAGAAATTCTCAAATCTCAATCAAATCAACTGCAAACTTAACAGAACCTGTCCTAGACTAATTCCAATCTCAATCCTATGCAAATGTTCTAAGTTCTTGCGAAAATTTAGCCCAAATTGACAAAGAAGAGAAGAAGAGCAAAAACCTAGGTTTTTGGATCTTTGAATCCAAATTTTGCTTTCTTGATGGATTGTTCACTTGTTTTGTTGATTGAATCTTGTAGAGGAATGAATTTGCTCCACTTTTGCACCAAGAATCGTTCGAAACGATTACCGAATGAAGATTTGCGAGAGGGGGAGAATTTTCGGAGTTTAGGGCGTGGAAAGGGGCGTGGAAGAGGGGTTTTGTGGTGTTTTTGTGAAGGAAGGTGGTTTATATAGTGACCGTAAAATTTTTTGAAAATCACAGTCACTCGGGGGTTTCCACGGCCGTAAAATTGTACGGACCCGTGGTTTTTGGTGATTTTTCTCAGATTTTGAAAAATTACGGTCACTGTAGCCTCCACGACCGTGGTTTAGGGCGTGAAACTCTCTGTAATGTGCCAAAATCTGAGTTTCGTCAATTTCCTCCAACTTTTTCCTTTCCATTGCCTATTCCCTTGCTCCTACATCCAAAAACACAACATACCGGAAGGTATCGAGGGCAAAAAAAAACAAAAACGTCTAAACTAATCTAATCTACGAATGACAAATAAAAACATAAGTGCATTACCTTGGGTTGCCTCCCAAGAAGCGCTTGTTTAAGGTCCGTAGCTAGACCGTTCTTGCACTTATTCGAGTGCGGTAGGCGCGCACTCCTCAGCTTGGAGTTCCGGTGAGTACTTCTTGAGTCGTTGACCGTTCACCTTGAAGCTTCCGCCCTTTTCACCCCATACTTCAACTGCACCATGTGGAAAAACATGTTTGATTAGATAAGGTCCGGTCCAACGAGATTTAAGCTTACCTGGAAAGAGCCGAAGTCTCGAATTGAAGAGGAGAACTTGATCTCCTTCTTTGAGGTCCTTTGGAATGATATGCTTATCATGCCAACACTTCGCTCTCTTTGTAGATCTTGGCGTTTTCGTTGGCGTTTAAGCGAAGTTCTTCAATTTGTTTAAGGTCTAAGAGGCGCTTCTCGCCCGCTTCCTTCATGCTGAAGTTCAACCACTTTACCGCCTAATACGCCTTATGTTCTAGCTCTAGCGGTAAGTGACAAGACTTCCCATACACAAGGTTGTATGGTGTCGTTCCTATGGGAGTCTTGTATGCAGTCCGGTATGCCCACAATGCATCGAATCGTCGGGCAATGAAGTGAGAGCCTCCATCACTAATGATAGTCCGTGGTGTCCCAAATCGTGGGAAATAGTCTTGTTAAAGAACTTAACTACAACCATGGCATCATTAATAGGAGAGGCAATTGCTTCAACCCATCTCGAAACATAATCTACACCTAGAAGTATGTATTGGTTTCCACAAGATGATGGGAAAAGTCCCATGAAGTCTACTCCCCAAACGTCAAAGATCTCTACCTCTTGAATGTTGTTAAGAGGCATTTCGTTCCTCCTAGATATATTCTCTGTTCTTTGACAAGCATTGCAGCAGGAAACAAAGGTTTTCACATCTTTAAATAAAGTAGGCCAAAAGAATCCAGATTGCAATACCTTAGCGCTAGTCTTGTTCGAGCTAGCGTGTCCTCCACAAGGTAGTGAATGACAATGACGGATGACACTTTGCATCTCGTCTTCCGGCACACATCGTCGAATGATACCGTCAGGACCTCTCTTGAAGAGGAGAGCTTCATTCCAAAAGTATTCCCGGACATCCTTAAAGAACTTCTTCCTTTGTGCATAGGATAATCCGGGTGGTAATTCCTGGCAAACCAAATAGTTAACAAATCAGCAAACCATGGTTCGTTACCTTTAGTAATCTTGTCGATGCACTCCTCTATGATGTGTAAATGCTCGTCCGGAAAGGAGTCATCTATAGGTAGATTGTCGTCCTCTAGGTGTGGTAGACGACTCAAATGGTCCGCAACAGAATTTTCCGGACCCTTCTTGTCACAGATCTCTAGATCGAATTCTTGTAGGAGAAGAATCCATCTAATCAGCCTTGGTTTCGCATCCTTCTTTGCAAGTAGATACCGGATCGCAGCATGATCCGTGTATACAATCACCTTTGCACCTACAAGATAAAAACGAAACTTTTCAAATGCATAAACAATAGCTAGAAATTCTTTTTTAGTAGTGGCGTAGTTAAGCTGCGCTTCATCTAGCGTCTTGCTAGCATAGTAGATAGTGTGGGTTCGTTCATCCTTCTTTTGCCCAAGCACAGCTCCTATAGCTACGTCACTTGCATCACACATAACCTCGAATGGAAGATTCCAATCCGGAGGTTGAATGATCGGGGCTGAGATTAGAGCTTCCCGAATCTTATGAAACGCATCTAAGCACTCCTGCGAGAAATCAAAAACTACATCCTTCATCAATAGATTAGTAAGCGGTTTTGATATCTTAGAAAAATCCTTTATAAAACGTCTATAAAATCCAGCATGTCCTAGAAAGCTTCTTATCCCCTTCACCGAAGATGGAGGAGGGAGCTTTTCTATAGTCTCTATCTTAGCCTTATCTACATCAATCCCTCTACTGGAGATCAAATGTCCTAATACAATGCCTTCTTTCACCATAAATTGACACTTCTCCCAATTAAGAAATAGGTTAGTGTCTTCACACCTTTGTAGCACAAGAGAAAGGTTAGAAAGACAATTATCGAAAGAGGAACCATAGACAGAAAAGTCATCCATGAAAACCTCCATGATCTCCTCTATGTACTCTGAGAAGATAGCCATCATGCACCTTTGAAAGGTGGTTGGGGCGTTTCAAAGCTCGAACGGCATTCTCCTATAAGCAAACGTACCCCATGGGTACATGAATGTGGTCTTCTCTTGATCGTCCGGATGTATCGGGATCTGAAAGAAACCACTATAACCGTCATAATAACAAAAATGTGAGTGTTGTGCTAACCTCTCAAGCATTTGATCGATGAATGGTAATGGGAAGTGATCCTTCCTCGTTGCGTTGTTTAGCTTGCGGTAATCAATGCACATCCTCCATCCCGTCACGGTTCTCGTAGGAATGAGCTCATTGTTCTTGTTGGTGATGACCGTCATTCCTCCCTTCTTTGGAACAACCTGTACGGGACTCACCCACTTGCTATCGGAGATAGGGTAGATGATACCTGCATCAAGTAGCTTAAGAATCTCCTTCTTGACAACCTCCTTCATGGTCGGATTTAACCGCCTTTGAGGTTGTCGCGAAGTTCTAAAATCTTCTTCCATTAGGACCTTATGCATGCATAATGAAGGTTTGATTCATACTAGATCCTCTATAGTGTAACCTAAGGCTTTCCTGTGTTTCTTTAGAACAACCATAAGCTTACTATGTTCATCTTCACTTAGATCGGAACTAACAATTATCAGAAAGGTAGAATTAGATCCTAGAAATGCGTACCTTAGATGTGCGGGAAGTGACTTCAATTCTACCACTATTGGACTCTCTAGTGGCTCTTGAGGAGTGTTCAATGCTTCCTTAAAAGTTTCTAAGGGTATAGAAGTTGTTGGAGAAGAATCAAGAGAAGTGGTAGAAAGAACGTAATTGTCCTCAGATTTTCCCAAAATTACGGCACCTCTGTTTCCTCCACGGCCGTGGTTTAGGGCGTGGAAATCAATTACGGCACCTCTGATGGTTCCACGACCGTGGTTTTGGCCATGTAACTTACTGGAGTCCTCAGAATAGCTAATTACGGTCATGTTGGTGGGAACCACGGCCGTGGAATAGCACGACTGGCCGTGATTCCTCACGTTTTCTGACCCATCGTAAAGTTTTTCGAATTCTTCTTCATACACTTCCTTTTGCTCCTCTAAAACTTCAATTTCCTCATTGCATTCTTCCTCTTCTCCTATGTCCATAATGCTCATAGTAATCACCTTTTGCAAAGGATCTTTGAAGAGAATCGAACTTACTTCCTTTCAAGATAGCTCTTCGTCATGGATGTTAAATATGTCCTCTTCAAGAGTTGGTTCTTTCATCAAAGTGGAAAGGACGAACTCTACCTTTTCCTCTCCTATGTCGAAGGCGAGTCTAGCATTCTTGCAATCCACCATACAACCGGATGTTGCAAGAAACGGTCTTTCGAGTATGATCGGGACCGGACTATCTGCAGGAATGTCAAGCACAAAAAAATCTATTGGAACATAGAACTTATCAAGCTTGACCGGGACGTCTTCAACGATACCGACGGGGCGGGTTATGGATCGATCCGCCATATATAACGTCATCTTCACCGGTTTAGGTTCACCTAAACCGATCTTCCTGCATAAGGCAAGCGGAATGATGCTAACGCTTGCTCCTAAATCACATCATGCATCAGATGTGACATCTCCTACTTCTATTGGAACACAAAATGACCCCGGATCCTTCAGCTTTGGGGGCATCTTTTCCTCCATCGTCTTGATGAGGTCCGACGAATCCGAACTCCTCTTGACTTCTCCAAAGTCTTCTAGTTTCCTCTTGTTAGAGAGGATCTCCTTTAAGAACTTTACATATGCTGACATACCTACAATTGCATCAATAAAAGGTATATTAATATGCAGTTTGCTCATGAGTTCAATGAACTTACCGAATTGTTTGTCTAGACGCGCTCTTGCTCTAGATTGCGGGAACGGTAGGGGAGGTTTGTAAGCTGAATGAGGAATGTAGATGTCTTCCTTCTCTTTCTCCTTTTCCTTCTCCTTTTCGACGGGAATTTCCACAAACTTAGGCTGCGGGTCGATGGTTGTTGCTCCGCTCCTAGTTGTGATAACCATCACCCTTCCTTTCGGGTTATTCTCCGTCTTTCTTGGAAGTTTTCCTTGATTTCTAGGAACTTCCTCAGCATTGATGAACATTTGGTTTTCTAAAACCTTTTGGGCTTTATCAACCTTAGTGATGTGACTCTCCAATCCTTGAAGCTTTCCCAAGACCGTTTCCAACATGGGATCGGTCTTGTCTTTCCCCAAAGTGCTTCCACTATTAGATGTGTAACGCCCCAAAATTTTGGCGCGTTTTCGAGTTTTATTTTTATTATTTTTATCGATATTTTATTAGATTGAAAATTTTATTAAAAGTATTTTAAGACGTAAAATATGTTTCCGAGTATATTTATATTTTTGGATACGTTCACATAGATTCGTATTATTATTTTTTTCAAAAAAGTCGGGAACGTTTTTTCGATCCGAAAACGCCGTTCAGTGTATTTCGAACGAGTTATTTCCGCTCTTCTTTTTCCCTTATTTTCTATTATTCGTATTTATTTTTTTTTTCTTTTCTCGTTTGCCTTTCCCGTTTTTCCTGCTAGTGAGAGGCCCGACCCCTCGTTGCTGCTTGCCGCCTACCTACCACTCTACCCTGCCATGCTTCTCCCTCACTCAACCCCTCACCTCACATCTGCTTCCCTTCATTTTTCCCACGCTACATCCTTCATTTACTCAAGGACCACCTCCTTGCTACCCAGGCCAACACCCCTCTCTTCCTCTTTCTTTCATCCGGCATCCACAAAGCCGACTCCCTCTCGAGCCTCTCTGCAGTGTCACACACAGAAGCTCCAAGTGCTCCCTGCCACCGCGACGCCGGAAAGCCCATTGGAGCCGCCATCGATGCCGCCAGACGTCGCCGGAGGAGACTGCTCCACCTGATCGGCTGCCATGTCCACCTTTAGATTGAGATGTGTCGCTACGAACAGCTCATCCGCCAGAGGAGGAGACAAACCTTACCGCAGTAGTGCCACCGCCGACGCCACGGCCACCAGGAAGCAGGTCCGTCATTCTTGCCGCCGCCTGTTGCTCCCTCTTGCGCGTGTGAGGTTGAAGATGCAACCTATTAACACTATAATCGGGCCCCACATCTGTGCCGCCTTCCTTCGCCGGAAGAGCCCTTGCCGCCACCTCCCCTACGCCATCGCCTCGCCCTTGCCGGAGACAAAAGGCCGACGCCTCTCCACTGTCGCCGTCGGAGCCCTGCACAGCCCAACCGCCGCCCTCCTCATCTCTTTGCCCTGCGTCTTGTTCAAAGGAGGAGGAAGGGTTTATTTTGCCCTAATTATTTCGGGGCCCCTCTAATTGTGGTTAATTGCATATTTTACCCACTGTTTGTATTTGCAGTTTATAACCCTACTTTTGGAAACTTGCAATTTTGCCCTCGCTAAAATTAATTACAGATTTTGACTAAGTTTCTTATTTACATAATTGACCCATATTTTTTTTTATATCGAAGTTTGTGACCCGGGTTTTACCATTATCACTTGTGCTCCTTTGTTGGATTTATTTTGGATTTATGACCCCAAGTTTTAAATGTGGTTTATGACCAAGTTCCTATGTTCGTATTATTTGCCTAAGAAAATGTTTGAGTGGTTTTAACCTTGGTTTTGAAAGCAAGTCTTCCTTAGATTTATATATATATATATATATATATATATATATATATATATATATATATATATATATATATATTAAATCTTCCGTTCAAATTTAGCATTTAGCTAAATTTGCTTAGCTTTGGTTTTAGGTCCGGAAGCGCCCCGATAAAGACCTAACGAGTCCAAGTTCGACATTCGTCTTTTGACGTCGTGTAAGTACCTCCTTCCTCGATCTTGTTTTTTTAGGATTAGTATCATGCTAGGTTGGATCTAGCATAACCTAGTGAGAATGCCAAGTAGTGGCCTTGAACCTTAGGTGGGTGTTGAGGATTTGATAGTGTTTGATGGATTGATGTTGATTCTAAGTTTGAGGTGTAGGTTATCCTGTGAGGTTGTTATAAGGTTTTAAGTTATATGGTTGATCTTGTAAGCATTTTTTAGGCTCGAGATGGAGTTGTATGATCTTGTGGGATTTTGGAGTTTAAGTTTGGCTTATCCTAGTTGCGTTGTGAGTTATGATCTTGCGAGATCCGAGGGTTTAAAATCTTAGGACTTCTAGCTTGTGTTGAGTGTGATGTGAGCATGAGAGATTCTAGGATGCGGTCCTAGAATGTGAGTCCAATGATCTCGCGTAGATCATTTGTGTAGAAGTCTTAGACTTCTTGAGTTGAGCGAGTTGTTGATATAGTTATCTTCTTGTGAGCAGGTTATGGGCTTCTTTCCTAAGGAAGCGAGAGTGTTGTGAGTTGAGTGTGGTGACGAGGTAAGTCTCCGGACTTACTTAGCTCGTATTCCTTGTATTAGCATTGATGTGTGTTTGGTGGTGTGTGTTTATTGTTTATTGTTTATAACAACTAAACCGGAATTAGAATTACCAACCTTTATACTATTTTGGCCCAAGTGTATGATAATGGACGGTGACAACTTGCCTAGCTCCCGCGAGAGCTAGGAGGTTCTCGGCGACTATCCCGTGCTGGTAGACGGTCGGATGCATCAGTACCATTCCATGCCGGTAAGTAGGGACCGAGGCGAGTTTCGGTGACTCTCGTGTCACAACCTAAGTTGAATTAGAACGAGATACGACCTAATAATAACAAAGATAATAAACCGGATTGGTGTGCTTTTATGTATGTTGTATGCTTGTGATGAGATTACTTGTGTATGTGCCTTTCCCAATGATTCTAATGCCTCGAATATTAGCTAACGGTTTTGTACCGATTGTCGTAGATTGCCTTGCAGGTTAGGAATGCGGCCGAGAGATCCGGAAGAGTGGGCAGCCGGGGTTCCGTACATTTTAGGATTTGGTTTTGGGTGGAGTCGAGTTTGAGTATTGTATTTATTGTATATTGTATGTCGCGTGTTGGCGTTTAGTCTTGGAGTTGTATTTTCGGCTGAAGTCCTCTGTTGTATTCTTTCGGGTTTTCTTTTCATTGCATAAAAGATGTTTTTCGGTTTTGGCCTTTATTTGTGCCATGTTGCAAGATCCGGTGAAATTGTTGTCAGGCTAAGGGTCGGGACCCATTGTGAGGTCCCAACCCGTAGCGCCCCGAGTCCCGCGGATTTGGGGTGTTACAAGATGTTTGCCCTTGGCTTTTCAAAGGAATGGAAGAAGAAGATGGTGAAGTTAGTAAATTTCCTGAATTGGGATAAGAATTACTAGAGTTTTGTTGTTGGTTGGAACGCCAATTGTTGTTGTTTGAACCCCTATTGTTGTTCCAATTGTTATTCCAGTTGTTGTTGTTGTTCCAATTGTTCCGGTTGTTGTTCCGGCTGTTACGATTGGTATTCTCATTCTCATTGTGGTTACTGTTGTTTCCTAAATAACCAACATCTTGCTCCTTAGACTTTGGAAAGCTAGCCTTGATGACTTCCTTCAATTCTTTAATCTCGGTGTTGAGAGAAAAGATTTGAGTTTGAGCAGCTTGTGTTAGCTTTGCTCCTTGCTCCACTCGATTAGCTTCTACTTTCCGGTGAGAATACTTCTCAATGACTCGGGCTTGCTTCTCAATGAAGTCCCAAGCGTCATCTTCCCTCATGTCCATGAATGTGCCACATGAAAGGGATTGGAGCTTGAATTGTGTTTCCACATCCATCCCCTTATAGTATATCTCCAATAGCTCCAATTTGGAAATGCCATGGTGCGGACAATCCAATAGTAAATCCTGAAATCTTTTCCAAGACTGAAACAAACTTTCGTTAGATCTCATATAAAAAGCATTAATCTTACCTCTCAACTCCGGTGTCTTGGATGGCGGAAAGAATTTGGTTAGGAACTCCGAAGAAAGATCCTCCCATGTATTGAGTCTTCCATTTGGAAGAGCTTGATACCAAGATAAAGCTTTCCCTTTCAAGGAGAAAAAGAATGGCTTGATCTTGTAGTTGTTGGTGGTTGCATTCTTTGACTTCATTGTCTCCATCAAGATCTCAAAATTCTGTAAATGTTGATGTGGAGATTCGATACTCGTTCCTCCAAACTGGCTTTGGCGAACGATGGTGATAACTTGTGGGTTGAAGCTAAACCCTTGAATATCGTCATCATCAAAGTTCACGCCTAGACGGCGTGGTTGCTGAATTGGATCCATTCTTTGGCCAAGAGTTCTTGGCTCTTCATCCACACGAGCAGCTCTCGCACCCCCAGCCGGGATACGAAAATTGGCGGCCGGTCTTGGATTATTCTGATTCGCATTGATCGTTGGATCAATGTCCTCTAGCGGTGGCATGGAGGAGTCGCTATCCTCATCGGATGAGTCGGTTCTAACCGATCTTGTCGGTTTACTTCTCTTCTTCTTTTTGGAATCACTCATCTCCCGCCTCATTTGAAGCATCATGTCCTTGAGCTCATCAATTTGTAATTGATGGCGGTCCGATTCTTCCTTGCGAGTCTTATCGCTCCATCTAAGTCGAGCATCAAAATCCTCCAACTCTGCTTGGATATCCCTCTCTTTATTTTCAGTCATCTTTCTTTCTTTGAGCTTCTTTCTCAAAGTCTTCTCAAGTTCTTGATCAAGAGGTAAGAGGTCTTTGTTGGTGTTAGACCTTCGCATATACCTAAGATAACCCCTGCAATTATCACTCACAAGAGATATCAAATGACAAGAGCAAAACTCCCAAGCTTGACAACCGATAACCGAATTCGGCCTAAACCAAATCCCCGGCAACGGCGCCAAAAACTTGTTCGCTCCTAAGCATGCGTGCAAATAAGCTTTAAATTTATAAAACTAGGATCAAGCAAGCGAACCCGCAGTGTACGGATCAGCGTAGTAAAGCAAGAATTCCAGAGTGTCGAACTCAAGGATTTGGGGGGAACAAATTCAGTTCGCAAATCGTCAAGCAATTAAATGTAATAAGATTTGAAAATATCGGGAAAACAGCAACCCTAAAGATCCAGGTATCTAATTGTGGCAATCGATTCAAGATATACTAAAGAACTAAGGACAGAATTAAGAGTTGCAAAGGTATGCTAAGGTAAAGTAATGTACGGTGAAGTTCCAAGACTTTATATGACTTATCTAAAGACACTCTCTATAAAAGTTGTTGAGGCTTCAGTATAGAAAGGATCTATGAACAAGAATTAATCTCAAATACCCAAACTTGTAACCCAAGGATCAAGACTAACTAAACCGATTAAGGTTGTGACACTCGAAATCGAAATAGAGGGTGATGAGTCTCACTACTACCTAGAAAAGGGCAAGCCAAGACTAGATTAAAGCTAATCTTTAACCTTGAATCAAAGTAAAAGCAAAGTTCGTAAACTAGGGTAAATCACGGGCAGATCTTGAGTTCCACGGCCGTGGAAGTTCAAGAACAGACCGTGATCTTGGTTCGTCGACGAGATCTCCCTAACTCTCAGGGTCCAATCAATTTACGATCGATCTATCATCATCTAAGCCATAACTATCAACCCTTCACCTTAGAATTGCTAAAGGGTTTTAGCCAATAACCATCATCATGATATCAAAAATCGATTTAAGAAGAATGAAAGATGAAAACCCTCGAAAACTCAAATATAACTCAAAGTCAATCTCAAATCCAAAACACAAATTGGAATATTCAATGGATTCAGAATGTATCACAAAATCTCACAATGATCTAGGGTAAATATGAAGAACAGGTTGTCAATCCGTCTTCAATAACTAACCCTAAGAAAGAGGTAAAAACCTTCGACGATCTTCAATCCGCCCTAGGCAAGGATGTTCCAAGCAAGGTAAGCGGCTGTCACTTCTCCGCGAGATCCAACCCTAATGTCCCGGGAATAAGCTGTAAGCGTCGATGTCTGAAACTCTCTTCCCTGACCTTTTTATAAGAAGGGATAAAAGTAACCGTCCCGGCCCATCACGTAAATAAAGTGGTAAATGAATGCTCGTCAAAAGATCGCCTAAATCACGGTCTCAAGGGATTCCACGACCGTGGTTTAGGGCGTGGAATTGGGTCACGGTCTCTCTCATCTTCCACGACCGTACTTTAGGCCATGTAACTCTCTGGAATGCTCCACGCTCATGATGCCAAGATCCACGGCCGTGGTTTAGGGCGTGGACTCTTCTATGGCCGTATTTTAGGGCGTGGAAGTGTAGATTGCTTGTGGTTTCCTTTGTGTCGTGCCATTCTTCATCCTAACTCCTCCTTTGGCTTCCATGATGTGTTCCTAATCCTTGGATATGCTCAAATCCTCTCCTATCTCTCTCAAATGGTCCGGTTTCAGCTCTTATTCACCTATAATCAACACAAAGCTAATGTAGACCTCCATATCGAAAATATAGATAAACAAGCTAACAAATGCTTCAATGCCTCATCTATGAACACTATAATGAATGAAGAACAACTAGAATAAGTGCCTATAATATCGCAATATTTTATGCTAACAGTTTCAAGCATTGTCGTCTTGTGATCTCAATTGATGGAACCCACTTATACGGAAAGTACAAGCACGTCCTGCTAATTGTTATGGATGTTGATGCAAATAACAACTTTTCCCTCTTGCATTTTCCCTTGTGGAAGCGGAGAATACATAAAGTTGGCCCTGTTTTATGAGTTGCATTCGCGAACATGTGACATATAGAGTCGGCTTGTGTGTAATTTCTGATAGACACGCAGGGATAAGTAGGGCAATGACGGATCTAAGATGGAGTCCACCAAATGCATATCATAGGTTTTGCATCCGTCATCTTAAGTCTAATGTTCAAACTCGTTATAAAGATTCGCAACTCAAATTCCTAATGGGTGTGACTGCATACATCCATGAGCAACGTCCTGTTTCCGCCGGGTTTGACCAAATTGGAGAAAAAAACCGTGAATGTCGTGAGTTTCTCCAATAAATTGGCCTCGAGAAATGGTCTCTACATCATGACGGTGGTTTACGATATGGATGCATGACCACAAACATGTTTGAGTGTTTCAACGCGGTAATGAAAGGCACAAGATCTCTTCCAATCACTGGCATTGTGCAAGCAACGTTCGCCCGTTTGAACAGTTATTTTGTTACAAGGCGTGGTCGAGCTATTAAACGCATACAATACGGCTTAACCTTATCCCAACATATAGATAAAAAAATTGAAAACTTTAAGGAGGTAGCCATGACAACAACTGTGAGTCCATTTAACATTTAGCAAGGAATATATCAAGTACATGTCCCTAGAGTAGACTGGGGCGGTCGCCGCAACTTTACTGTTCGTTTACAACAATGTCAATGTAGTTGTCATACCTGGCAGTTGCTGAAGTTTCAGTGCCCCCACGTACTTGTTCTTTGTTATTATCACAAGTGGTCATTTGAGCCCTTCGTTGATGGATTTTTCACCACACATTCATATCTTGAGACGTACAAGCCATACTTCCAACCTGTTGGTGATCAAACAGAATGGCCAATAGTACATGGGCCTTTAATAGTCCCGGATCCAAGTTCTATGCGCCCAAGTAGAAGACAAAAAAACTCGAGAATCAGAAATGAAATGGATCAAAGTGAAAGAGGAAAAAGTCGTAGCGGAAGTTGTGGACAACTTGATCATAATATAAGGAGTTGTCGTTCTCAAGTTGGGTCATCAAGTAGAGATTAGAAGTTGTTTGTTTGTTGTATTAAGTTTAGTTGTCAATGAAATATGAAGTTGTTTCTTTTTATATTAAGTTGTTTTATCAATGAAATATGAAGTTGTGTTTGTTTGTTGTGATATTGTTTAGTCAATCAAACTTAAAGTTCTTTACTACATGTAGATGGATCCTGGCCCCCGTGTACCAGATTTTCTTAGGCGTGAGGCTGAGCATCGTAGTGACGATGTGTGGTCGCGTGTCCCTTATGTAAGAACAACTCTAAACTAAAATTGATAATTTTTATAATTTGGTGTTGATTTCTTAATCTTAACAATATGCTTAATCATTTGCAGACTCAACAACAATTGACTGCTAGAATGCATCTTCGAAACATTGTTTCATGCCTCCCACCAGATGAGAGGGTAATTCATTATCTTAAGCTGGTTGGCTTTTATGGGATATATCGTCTTGGATCTTCCTTTCAGTTAGATGCTGAGTTGATCACAACATTAGTTGAGAGATGGAGACCTGAGACACATACTTTTCACCTAGCTGTCGGTGAGGCGACGATCACACTTCAGGACGTCGCAGTATTATTGGGTTTTAACATAGATGGACCTGCTGTGACTGGTAGTGCAGACTACCAGTGGGGGAGAGTTGTTGAGTTGCTTCTTGGAGAGCGCCCAAAGCCGAGTGAAATTAAGGGTTCATCTTTAAAATTTTCGTGGCTATGGAGGTTCATTGCACGAGGTCTCCCGGAGGATGTTGACGAGGTCATAGTGCAACGTCATGCGCGAGCATATATACTGTTGCTCATGGGCGCGGTGATCTTTGCAAATAGCACTGGTGGCTCTATACAGCTTTTGTACCTCCCATTGTTGGGGATCTAGAGATAGCTGATCGATACAGTTGGGGTTCTGCGACGTTGGTTTTTCTGTACAGACAACTATGTAAAGTGGCCCATAAAGATAATACGAGATTACAAGACCATTGATCTTATTGCATGTTAACCCTAAATATTGAACATCTTTCGGTAAATAAATTAACCTATTTCACATTCTAATATTCATTAAGCAATTGTAGTTATGGTCGTGGGAGAGGAGCCCCATAGGAAGACCACAATGCTCGTTTTACCCAACTCAGGGTACTAAAGCAGATCGCTGGAATGCTGCGAGAAGGCATAGGAGACAGAGGCATCCAACAGCAGATCTACACCCACCTCCACTCGGTGATCACTTTCTTCGCAGAGTAGATGCGTTGGCTATGTGGTATATAAATTGATAATTTTTCGGTTGTATATATACATTTATATCAATGATAAAATTCTTTTTTTATTTATAAAATATTATAGATGGGTAGGCCACGTATTCTCATATGAACACGCCCCTAAAAATCTGGTGTATTATCGGGATGTCCTAGACAGTCAGACGTCTGATGAGGTTAGATCTAATATTCTTTAACGACATAATCTTGTAAATTATACATGTTTTTCTCACCAAAATATTTTTGTAGTTTGTATGGGAGCCATATACAGATGATATTTTGGATGCCCTTGCTCCTATTTGTTGTCAGGGTCGACACATTTGGAGGAGTGAGACACCCATGATATGTTTTGATATAGTGGAGCATTATCGGCCTGAGCGTGCTTTGAAACAGTTTGGGCAAGTGCAAATTCCACCTATCTCATGTGCTTACAATAAGGAGTTGCACGCTGTTGATAGAAGGGGCCAACACCATACTGACTGGGCAATTTTTCATAGCACCTACATCGCTGAGTGGGAGAGGCGCGCATAAACTATAACACATTCTTACCCACCTGAAAGTGTGTCAAACTTCTTACAAGACTATATGACTTGGTACACGAGTAGGACGCGTATTTTGATCAGCCCTTCAGGACAGACATCACTTGCCCATTATCAGCATGTCGCTCCTAATCTTTATGTCAGCGTGAGTATTTCACTAATAAGCATATAGTTAATCAATTAGTTCTTGGTATAATTATTTATTTTTTCTTCACGGTCAATATATTTCTGACGTAACAAGCAAAGGAAGAGAAACTGTTGACCAAGCTTCACGGTTGCACTCAAAACAACAATATGGGGATATGATGAGTGGAGTTTCAGGGTACTATGACTACGTGAGTTCACAAGGCGCAAATATACTTAGTCACCTACCTTTTCATCCGTCTTACTACCAGCATCCAAGTTCACATGGCGCTGGTACATCACAGGGAACACCTCCACAGGCGACACATTATCCACAAGCGACACCTCCCCATGCTCAGCCCCAGACCCAACCAGATTTTACATCATAAGGAGGTGCTTCGGGTTCGGGTGCTATGCCAGGGCCGTCGGGGGTACTTCACCGGCTCAGGATTTGTTACCCTTATGGAGAGCATGACATATTCATATCCACCTGAGAGCATGTCGAAGTTTGGGACGATCCCACAGCCTTTCGTATCTCTCCCTCCTCCTCGTCGGTCTTCATATACAGACCCTATCAGGCATATTGGTCCGTCTACAGATTATCAAGGCAAAAACATGTCAGTTATCGATGAAAGTGATGAAAATGATGAAGATGAATGATGCATTTGTTTTTTTTTGATAAACTAATGAATGATGCATTTATTTATTTTTTTGATAAACTAAGCATGTCCACGGGTCAAACCCGCCGGGTCAGGGGTCCGGGGAGGGTGACCCGTACCCGTATATATGGCCGACCCGCCGGGTCGACGGGTCGACCACCTCACCTTAAAAAAAAATAATGGAAATAAACTTAAAAAAATAAGAAAATAAATAGAAGAGAAAATTTGGACTTAAACTTAAAAAAGAAGAAGAAAATAAACTAATAAAAAATTGGACTTAAACTTTAAAAAAAAAAAAAGGGAAGAATTGGGCTTGAACCGGAATCCCGGTTGCCTACGTATCCTCTCGGGGAGGAGGAATCGAAGCCCACGTAGTTCTATTACCTTTGTTTATATCCCCGATTGGCCCTTACCTTAGTCGGACTCTCCCGCCGATACATCCGATGTCGTTAGTTGTCGCTCGTCGTCATCTTCGTCGCCTTCCTCCGCCGAGAGGTTGTTTTTTTTGTGTTCGCATTTCCGCTTTCCTCAAATCGGATAGGAGGACTTGTGCCTCCAACATCTCGGGCAACATGTTTAATCTCGTCGGATCGAGCACCTTTCCACTCCGGCTAAAAGTTTGCTCAACCGCTACCGTTGAGGCGGGAACGGCGAGAATTTGTGCCGCGATCCTTGAGCGAGTAGGGAACCTCATTCTCTCTGGTCGGCTCCACCATTCTAATATGTTGAAATCCTCTTCTTCTTCATCATTGGCAAACTCAAAAGAAATGGTTAGATATTCGTCGAGTTCCGAATGGGAACTCGATGTAACGCCCCAAATTTTTAGGCGCGTTTTCGATATTTATTTCTCCATATATTTATCGATATTTTTATAGCCTAAATATTATTTTGCGAGTTTTGCACGTAGTAAATTAAAATTTTAGAGTTTATATAACTTATATTTATATATATTCGGTATTTTATTTTTCTTACGGAAAATTTCGGAAATTATCCGACCCAGAACTTCCGTGCCGATCATGTTCGATTGAGTTTGTTTCTTTTCTTTATTTCTTTTCAACCTTTCCCTGCTGAAAACAGCATGCCTTGTCCCGTCCTAGCATGCTACCCGACCCCTCGTCCCCTGCTGATCAACCATTTTCACACGCCTCTCCTCACAACTCCCCACACACTCTACCTCTGTTTTGCTCCTCTCTTGCCAGCTCCCATCACCACACACACCCTTCCCTTTGTTAGTGCAGCAGTCGCCGGAAGCAGATGCAATCTCCTCGCTGCTGCATCGTCGCCGCCGCTTGGAAGCTTGCTGGAGGGGCTTTGGTGGTCGAAGCCCCAACCCGCCTCTCGCACCTCAACAATCGGCCCTCCAACCTCCCTAACTCTCCTTCTCTGTTCTCGGTGTCGATCTTCAAACCTCATCCTTGTTCACCTCCATCCCGACCTCCTGCTACCATTCTTCGTTAGAGATCGAAGCCGCCGCCGTCGAGTCATTGGAGAAGAAGAGCCGCAACCGCCTTTCCTCCTTCTCCCATCTTCTGTCGCGTCAGAGCGCCACGCCGGAGGGCCCTCCTTCGCTTGCACCGGCTGTTGCCTTCGGAGTATGGTCCTCGCCACCCTCGTCGACCTTCGAGCTCCGCCGGGCAGAGAGAACTCCCACCGCCGCCTTGCTGAACTTGCGCCGGCCCTGCTCCTCCTTCCTTTCATCTCTTCTCTGCAGCCACTAGGTTGGAGCAACAATCGTTGGAAGATATGCCCTGTGTTGCCGCCCTAGCCTGCCGGAACACCAGCAGACTCCGCCTCCGTCTTCTGGAGCCCTGCAGCGCGCCGCCAAGGGATCCCGTTGTGTGCTTGCTGCCGCCGTTGCCTTTTCCCCTTCCCTAGTGAGCCTTGAACTGGTTTAAAAACCCTTGGATTTAATTACAACCGTCCCCCTTGATTTTTGGTATAATTACAAATTGTGCCCACTGCTTTGAATTTGCAGTAATGACCCTAATTTTTAGAAGTTGTATTTTATACCCTTGCAGAAAACTAATTATGGGAAATGACCCAAGTTTCATAAATATGATTTTATGCCCCTGCTTGATTATATTTTGTGATTTTGGCTAAAAGTTGTTTTCGGGATATGGTTTAAGTTTTCGAGTTCCGTATTTACGGCCCGGAGTTTGGATTGCGGGTTTACGACGCATTTTGTGTATTTTGCCCGGAAATGACTTAGCGGTATTGAACCTTGGATTTTATTTACGGGATATTCCTCTTATTGAAACGCAACATATTATGCCTTATTGGATTTAAATTCGCTTTATTGCTCAAAGTATTAATTGCGGTTTTTACAACCAAGTTCCTAAAATTTCACATTTTTCCCGGAAGGTTTTTACGGATTTTAACGTGAGCTTTTGAAATAGAGTTTTCCTTAGTTTTATGTATATTAAATATTCCGATCAAATTTAGCGTATTAGCTAAATTTGTGTAGCTTTGATTTTAGGTCCGGAAGCGCCCCGATAAAGGCCTAACGAATCCAAGTTTGACATCCGTCTTTTGACGTCATGTGAGTACCCTCTCCCCCGAGCTTATGATCTTACTCGATTTAGTTATGTTTAGTATTAGTATCATGCTAAGTTGGATCTAGCATAACTTAGAGTGAATACCAAGTAGTGGTTATGGACCTTAGGTGAGTTTGGTTGATTATGAAATGTTGTAGGAGTTGAGGAGTTGATATTATGTTGTGAGGTTGTTTATGGCTTTAAGTTATATGTTGAGCTTGTGAGAATTTAGGGGTTGAGGTTGTATGATGTTGAGGTTGTGGACTAGAACGAGGGTATCCTAGCTTGTGTTGTGATGGTTATGACCTTGTGAGATCGTGAGGATTAGGAGTCGTTATCCTATCTTGGTTATGGTTTATGATCTTGCAAGACCGTTGAGACTAGAAGTCTAAGGACTTCTAGCATGTGAGAGAGATGTTGATTGTGTGCCATGTTTTGACCAGGCGTTGAGTGCCTTTCTACGGGAAGTTAAGAGCGGTGGTTAGCGGGTTTATATTTGGGACGAGGTAAGTCTTCGGACTTACTTAGCTCGTATTCTCTGTATTAGTTTCAATGCGTGTTTGGTGGTGTGTGTTTATTGTTTATGTGTGTGTTTATTGCTTATGTTATAACATCTAAACTGGTAATAGGACCACCGACTTTATATGTTTATATTTGGCCCAAGTGTATGATAACGGGCGGTGACCGCTTGTCCAGTCCAAAATGGGGATGACTGGGAGGTGCCTTGCGACCAGCCCATCGGGTGATGCTGATCCGCATCAAGTACAAACCCGTATGGTGAAAGGGGACAAGGGCGAGATCTTTAAGATTCTCGTGTCACAAAAGAAGTTGAATTAGAACGGGATATGACCTAATAATAAAAAGATAATAAACCGGATTGTGTGTTTTGGAACATGTTGTGTGTTTATGATGCCTTATGTGTGTGTGTGTGCCAATACCATGATTCTAATGCCTTGAATGCTAGCTAACGGTTTTATACCGATATTGTTGTAGATTGCATTGCAGGTTAGGAATGCGGCCGAGAGATCCGGAAGAGTGGGCAGCCGGGGTTCCGTACATTTTAGGATTGAGTTTGGGTTAGAGTCGGATTGTATTTTATTCTTTGTTTATTATGTTGGTATGCCGCGTGTATGGCGTTTTGGTCTTTGATGTTGTTTATCGGCTGAAATCTTTTGTTGTTTTCCTTCGGGTTTCTTATCATTTGCATTAAAAGGAATTTCGTTTTTGCCTTTATTTGTGCCATGTTGAAAGATCCGGTGAAATTGTTGTCAGGCTAAAGGTCGGGACCCATTGTGAGGTCCCAACCCGTAGCATCCCGAGTCCCGCGGATTCGGGGTGTTACAAAAGTGGTATCAGAGCCCTAGGTTGACAACAATGGCACTCGCAATTTTCTAAAGGCCGAGTAAGGAATAAACAGAACCTCGCGGGTTTTGAGTTTTCGTTTTCAAAATCACATGCATGAGTCGGGGTAGAATGTACGGACCACCACTCATTCCGTGGATCTCGGCAGCATAGTTTATTGGATTTTTAGTATATTATATATAGAGAGAGATATGTGTATATATGTAGATATGTATCGTGGACCTAGGATGTTTTTGGACTATTATTATATGTTATTTATAGTTATGCATGATGGATTTGTTATGTTGTTATGGTGGCATGACCTTTATATTGATATGAGTTGTGCATGTGGCATGATAATATTATATTAGTGCTTGGAACTCGTTTTTATGAGAATGGTTTCCTTGGATGTGTTATGCTGATAGCATGTGGACTTAGGACTTATATAGTTATATAGGTATACTAGGATATGTAGTGACATATGGATGCTAGACCTTATATTTAAGATGATAGAAAGTTATCATCGCCTCTTGGTTGACACCGTTTGGCTTAGGATAGTTTACATATGAGGATGAGTATGCTCAAGTACCGAGTTGTGTATCACGTTTTGGGACAAACGCCTTGGTGTTTCTCGGACACCTTTAAGTGGACGTCAAAACGGAAGATTAGAGATGACGCAAACGAAGGACAAACAAGTGGAAGAGAACCTCAAGTTAGCTTGAGCAAAACTGAGAAGGAAGTCATACAATTAAGGAAGCGACGTGAAGCGGGAAGGAAATGAGTGCATTCTAGCAAGCGTAGAAGTGATATTTCATTAAGACGTGAATTTTTCTGGGTGCTCCTAAGTATGAGAGTCAAGATGAAAGGAATGGTCAAACAAGTGTGAAAGGTTGACGAGAACCGTAAGTTAAGCTTACGAGGGTACCGAAGGATGTAGTGACGATCTTTGCGAGATTCTAAGCGGGTGACTTATTGAGAAATGTGAGAGTTCACATAGTGGAATTACCGTGTAGAGTCAATCGTTTTCCGTCACTGTGATAAGACTGAACAACACTAAGGAGGAGGAAGTGTGTGTGGATGATGATCTCCAGAACATGAAAGATGAAACAAGGAGCTTGGATTGAAAGTCTTAAGATACCAACATGAGAGACGCGAGTGGAGGCTAATTAATGTCAAAATATTTGAGAGGAGCTTTTGCAAAAACATCATGAAGAGCGGTTAAGCCTATGAAGTGGGTCATATGACACGAAAGAATTAGGAGGGTATATTTATCTTACAAGATCGGAAGATGAGGGGAGCGTAATAGGAGCCAATGAAGTTGGAAGTAGAGTAAATGAGCTAGTGAACTTTAAGGCAGAGTACCCCGAGAGGGTATCCTTCATAAGAGTGGTAGCATGGAAAGTGTAGTTGA
>BSUD01000006.1:14439702-14534477 GCA_033239045.1 Fagopyrum esculentum | reverse complement strand
TATTAGCTAAATTTGTGTAGCTTTGGTTTTTGGTCCGGAAGCGCCCCGATAAAGGCCTAACGAATCCAAGTTTGACATCCGTCTTTTGACGTCATGTGAGTACCCTCTCCCCCGAGCTTATGATCTTACTCGATTTAGTTATGTTTAGTATTAGTATCATGCTAAGTTGGATCTAGCATAACTTAGAGTGAATACCAAGTAGTGGTTATGGACCTTAGGTGAGTTTGGTTGATTATGAAATGTTGTAGGAGTTGAGGAGTTGATATTATGTTGTGAGGTTGTTTATGGCTTTAAGTTATATGTTGAGCTTGTGAGAATTTAGGGGTTGAGGTTGTATGATGTTGAGGTTGTGGACTAGAACGAGGGTATCCTAGCTTGTGTTGTGATGGTTATGACCTTGTGAGATCGTGAGGATTAGGAGTCGTTATCCTATCTTGGTTATGGTTTATGATCTTGCAAGACCGTTGAGACTAGAAGTCTAAGGACTTCTAGCATGTGAGAGAGATGTTGATTGTGTGCCATGTTTTGACCAGGCGTTGAGTGCCTTTCTACGGGAAGTTAAGAGCGGTGGTTAGCGGGTTTATATTTGGGACGAGGTAAGTCTTCGGACTTACTTAGCTCGTATTCTCTGTATTAGTTTCAATGCGTGTTTGGTGGTGTGTGTTTATTGTTTATGTGTGTGTTTATTGCTTATGTTATAACATCTAAACTGGTAATAGGACCACCGACTTTATATGTTTATATTTGGCCCAAGTGTATGATAACGGGCGGTGACCGCTTGTCCAGTCCAAAATGGGGATGACTGGGAGGTGCCTTGCGACCAGCCCATCGGGTGATGCTGATCCGCATCAAGTACAAACCCGTATGGTGAAAGGGGACAAGGGCGAGATCTTTAAGATTCTCGTGTCACAAAAGAAGTTGAATTAGAACGGGATATGACCTAATAATAAAAAGATAATAAACCGGATTGTGTGTTTTGGAACATGTTGTGTGTTTATGATGCCTTATGTGTGTGTGTGTGCCAATACCATGATTCTAATGCCTTGAATGCTAGCTAACGGTTTTATACCGATATTGTTGTAGATTGCATTGCAGGTTAGGAATGCGGCCGAGAGATCCGGAAGAGTGGGCAGCCGGGGTTCCGTACATTTTAGGATGGGTTTTGGGGGTTGTTTTTATGTATTGTTTAGGGTATTATGTATGTCGCGTGTATGGCGGTTGCCTTTAGCGTTGTATCTCGGCTGAAATCTTTTGTTGTTTTCCTTCGGGTTTCTTATCATTTGCATTAAAAGGAATTTCGTTTTTGCCTTTATTTGTGCCATGTTGAAAGATCCGGTGAAATTGTTGTCAGGCTAAAGGTCGGGACCCATTGTGAGGTCCCAACCCGTAGCATCCCGAGTCCCGCGGATTCGGGGTGTTACAAAAGTGGTATCAGAGCCCTAGGTTGACAACAATGGCACTCGCAATTTTCTAAAGGCCGAGTAAGGAATAAACAGAACCTCGCGGGTTTTGAGTTTTCGTTTTCAAAATCACATGCATGAGTCGGGGTAGAATGTACGGACCACCACTCATTCCGTGGATCTCGGCAGCATAGTTTATTGGATTTTTAGTATATTATATATAGAGAGAGATATGTGTATATATGTAGATATGTATCGTGGACCTAGGATGTTTTTGGACTATTATTATATGTTATTTATAGTTATGCATGATGGATTTGTTATGTTGTTATGGTGGCATGACCTTTATATTGATATGAGTTGTGCATGTGGCATGATAATATTATATTAGTGCTTGGAACTCGTTTTTATGAGAATGGTTTCCTTGGATGTGTTATGCTGATAGCATGTGGACTTAGGACTTATATAGTTATATAGGTATACTAGGATATGTAGTGACATATGGATGCTAGACCTTATATTTAAGATGATAGAAAGTTATCATCGCCTCTTGGTTGACACCGTTTGGCTTAGGATAGTTTACATATGAGGATGAGTATGCTCAAGTACCGAGTTGTGTATCACGTTTTGGGACAAACGCCTTGGTGTTTCTCGGACACCTTTAAGTGGACGTCAAAACGGAAGATTAGAGATGACGCAAACGAAGGACAAACAAGTGGAAGAGAACCTCAAGTTAGCTTGAGCAAAACTGAGAAGGAAGTCATACAATTAAGGAAGCGACGTGAAGCGGGAAGGAAATGAGTGCATTCTAGCAAGCGTAGAAGTGATATTTCATTAAGACGTGAATTTTTCTGGGTGCTCCTAAGTATGAGAGTCAAGATGAAAGGAATGGTCAAACAAGTGTGAAAGGTTGACGAGAACCGTAAGTTAAGCTTACGAGGGTACCGAAGGATGTAGTGACGATCTTTGCGAGATTCTAAGCGGGTGACTTATTGAGAAATGTGAGAGTTCACATAGTGGAATTACCGTGTAGAGTCAATCGTTTTCCGTCACTGTGATAAGACTGAACAACACTAAGGAGGAGGAAGTGTGTGTGGATGATGATCTCCAGAACATGAAAGATGAAACAAGGAGCTTGGATTGAAAGTCTTAAGATACCAACATGAGAGACGCGAGTGGAGGCTAATTAATGTCAAAATATTTGAGAGGAGCTTTTGCAAAAACATCATGAAGAGCGGTTAAGCCTATGAAGTGGGTCATATGACACGAAAGAATTAGGAGGGTATATTTATCTTACAAGATCGGAAGATGAGGGGAGCGTAATAGGAGCCAATGAAGTTGGAAGTAGAGTAAATGAGCTAGTGAACTTTAAGGCAGAGTACCCCGAGAGGGTATCCTTCATAAGAGTGGTAGCATGGAAAGTGTAGTTGATGGTAAGTCTTTAACCTCGGAGAAGATCAGATATAAGTTAATCGGTGACAACTAAGAATGCGCAAGTGCGGGTTGTCTATTGATATGTCTAGATGGGAAGAGTAAACCAGACTATGGGAACATAGATCATCGACAACAAGAGCTGAGAGTATTCGCGGTGGATCAATGCCCATAGTAAGGGGGTAATATCGACGGAGCGCATTTGTTTTAAATCAAATAATGTGGAACGAGCTAAAGCAGGGATTGGCATATGGAGGAACGCCACGGGTTGCAACTTTTAAGGTTTGATCATGGTAAGGGGAGCTAGTGGATCAAGCGTAAGATGAGGCTTTCATTGTTGTTGTGCGTAGACGGGGGTATAATAAGAGAATGCATAGTATGTTTGTTCGAACGAAACGGATGGTTTGTTTCCGCAAGCAAAAGCTAAGTTAGATGTTTCAGACTCACATGGAAGAACCATGGTGGCTATGACGTGAAAGGGAGGACCTAGATAAGGGCAATGTTGCGAGCTTAAAGTTTATGATGCTAGCGTTAGAGAAGTAATGAGTAGGATATTTCAGTGATTTTGGAGGGGAATTTCTTCTAGCATTTTCAAGGAGCATATTGGTACGTTTTTGAAGTGTTAATAAAATACCAAGAGATGCATAAGGTGACCAATAAGAGCAAGAGTAGACTGAAGTTTTGAAGTTTGTTGTCGATATGAGATGTATCTTATACATGAAAAGATTGAGGTTAGAGCCTCTACGGTCGGTTTGAAGTTACATAAGGAAATGAAGTAAGTGTAACACCTACTCGAAGGAATGATGCAAGCTTAAGTAGAATACGAAGAACTCCCCCATATGATGGGATGTTAGGGAAAGCAAAGAAGATAAGATCGATTTGTTGTAAGGCATGATTAAGTCTTGTAGTTAGGACCTTCGTGATTGAACATATGTGCGAGGTCAGGAAAGATTATTTCATCATTCCTTCAAAGTGGAGGAAAAGGGGGATTAAACTGAAATATTGCTTAACCAAGGCCCCAAGAGTCGGAAGACTCTAGCAAGTTCCACAAGTTCAGGAAATGATTGATTTGTAAAAGAAAGACGGTCGACATGGTAGCTACGGATGGAATATTATGCATATTGATGGAAGTCGCCCAATAAGATCGGGGTGGACCGCTTGTCAAGCGTTAGAACCAGGTTGTGTCGGTCATTACGATACGAGATGGGTAGAGAAAAGATGTGACCCGAGATAGAAAGGATTACAATGCATCGGAAGGTGGATTTCACCATTAAGTTGATTTGAAGTTCATGTTGGAAGTGTATCTTGAACTCTTGATTTGAAGTTCACGTTAGAATATATCTTGAACTCTTGATTTGAAGTTCATGATGGGATATATCTTGAATTCTTGAGTTGAAGTTGTTATAGAGTACACCAGTTTGCGAAGAGAGATACATTTATCTCCGTTTGTAAATCGATTACTATAAGTTGAGCAAGATGTCAATGAAGGACAAGTATCCCTTACAACGAATGGGAGATCTACTCGATTAGCTGCAAGGGTTGGTAGTCTCTTCTAAGATTAAGTTAAGACCTAATTGTCACTGTTTGAGAGTTCGGGACTGGGATATTGCAAATACGGCAATCCGGTCAAACCATGTTCACTACGAGTTGTAGTGATTCCATAAGGGCTTATTAACGCCCTGAATAAGACAATTTTGGTATACTCTCGAAGAAGATAGAAGTTGTATGACAAGTTGCCTCGGGATGGCAACCCCGAAGGATGTGAAAGAAGTTACAAGTTTCTTGGTCATGCCGGTCACTTCCGGATTTGTGGAGATATTCTCCAAAGTAAAACCATCCACCCGCCAACCTACTTCGGAAGATAAAGAAGTTTAAGTGGAACGAAAAGGACATTGGAGTGTTAAGAATTAAGAGAAGATTCATTGGTACAACTGTTTCGAATTTGCCTCGAGGTATGATAGGTTGGAAGTGTACACGTGATTCTCCGAGCCATGGTCTTGATTGAGTTTTGAGGAACGAGGTAAAGATGATATCATCCACGTCTTGTTAGTAGTAGCAGTATGAAGTAAAGTATTTTCTTCATTACTTAGAACTTGCAACAAGAACTGAGGAAATGTAACCTCAAAGTTGATGTGACAAGAACCAGAGCCAGTAGTGTAGATTGGATGTTTGACCTTCTTTGTTAGAGACAAGCAAATAAGAAACATAATGGAAAGGTTGTAATGAGAAAGACCCAAGTAGGAGGTTGAGTTTTACGTTGAGCTAGTAGCATCGATAGAATCGACGGGTTAAACCTAGTTCTTCCCTTAATTGAGTTATGTGCATGTGTGATGTTATGTGTAGTTTGTGATGTGTGCGAGAATGTGCTTTCTAACCTTATATATATTGCGATGGTGGTTGGAGCAGTTTGTGTACATAGATTAGAAAGTCTAATCTTTCTTAGTTTGAATGCTATACCTCGGCCTTAGGGATCGAGAAGTTCGGCGTATAGCAAGTTTCGGGACGAAACTTATTTTTAGGGGATATAATGTAACGCCCCAAATTTTTAGGCGCGTTTTCGATATTTATTTCTCCGTATATTTATCGATATTTTTATAGCCTAAATATTATTTTGCGAGTTTTGCACGTAGTAAATTAAAATTTTAGAGTTTATATAACTTATATTTATATATATTCGGTATTTTATTTTTCTTACGGAAAATTTCGGAAATTATCCGACCCAGAACTTCCGTGCCGATCATGTTCGATCGAGTTTGTTTCTTTTCTTTATTTCTTTTCAACCTTTCCCTGCTGAAAACAACATGCCTTGTCCCGTCCTAGCATGCTACCCGACCCCTCGTCCCCTGCTGATCAACCATTTTCACACGCCTCTCCTCACAACTCCCCTCACACTCTACCTCTGTTTTGCTCCTCCTCTCTTGCCAGCTCCCATCACCACACACACCCTTCCCTTTGTTAGTGCAGCAGTCGCCGGAAGCAGATGCAATCTCCTCGCTGCTGCATCGTCGCCGCCGCTTGGAAGCTTGCTGGAGGGGCTTTGGTGGTCGAAGCCCCAGCCCGCCTCTCGCACCTCAACAATCGGCCCTCCAACCTCCCTAACTCTCCTTCTCTGTTCTCGGTGTCGATCTTCAAACCTCATCCTTGTTCACCTCCATCCCGACCTCCTGCTACCATTCTTCGTTAGAGATCGAAGCCGCCGCCGTCGAGTCATTGGAGAAGAAGAGCCGCAACAGCCTTTCCTCCTTCTCCCATCTTCTGTCGCGTCAGAGCGCCACGCCGGAGGGCCCTCCTTCGCTTGCACCGGCTGTTGCCTTCGGAGTATGGCCCTTGCCACCCTCGTCGACCTTCGAGCTCCGCCGGGCGGAGAGAACTCCCCACCGCCGCCTTGCTGAACTTGCGCCGGCCCTGCTCCTCCTTCCTTTCATCTCTTCTCTGCAGCCACTAGGTTGGAGCAACAATCGTTGGAAGATATGCCCTGTGTTGCCGCCCTAGCCTGCCGGAACACCAGCAGACTCCGCCTCCGTCTTCTGGAGCCCTGCGGCTCGCCGCCAAGGGATCCCGTTGTGTGCTTGCTGCCGCCGTTGCCTTTTCCCCTTCCCCAGTGAGCCTTGAACTGGTTTAAAAACCCTTGGATTTAATTACAACCGGCCCCCTTGATTTTTGGTATAATTACAGATTGTGCCCACTGCTTTGAATTTGCAGTAATGACCCTAATTTTTAGAAGTTGTATTTTATACCCTTGCAGAAAACTAATTATGGGAAATGACCCAAGTTTCATAAATATGATTTATGCCCCTGCTGGATTATATTTTGTGGTTTTGGCTAAAAGTTGTTTTCGGGATATGGTTTAAGTTTTCGAGTTCCGTATTTACGGCCCGGAGTTTGGATTGCGGGTTTACGACGCATGTTGTGTATTTTGCCCGGAAATGACTTAGCGGTATTGAACCTTGGATTTTATTTACGGGATATTCCTCTTATTGAAACGCAACATATTATGCCTTATTGGATTTAAATTCGCTTTATTGCTCAAAGTATTAATTGCGGTTTTTACAACCAAGTTCCTAAAATTTCACATTTTTCCCGGAAGGTTTTTACGGATTTTAACGTGAGCTTTTGAAATAGAGTTTTCCTTAGTTTTATGTATATTAAATATTCCGATCAAATTTAGCGTATTAGCTAAATTTGTGTAGCTTTGGTTTTTGGTCCGGAAGCGCCCCGATAAAGGCCTAACGAATCCAAGTTTGACATCCGTCTTTTGACGTCATGTGAGTACCCTCTCCCCCGAGCTTATGATCTTACTCGATTTAGTTATGTTTAGTATTAGTATCATGCTAAGTTGGATCTAGCATAACTTAGAGTGAATACCAAGTAGTGGTTATGGACCTTAGGTGAGTTTGGTTGATTATGAAATGTTGTAGGAGTTGAGGAGTTGATATTATGTTGTGAGGTTGTTTATGGCTTTAAGTTATATGTTGAGCTTGTGAGAATTTAGGGGTTGAGGTTGTATGATGTTGAGGTTGTGGACTAGAACGAGGGTATCCTAGCTTTTGTTGTGATGGTTATGACCTTGTGAGATCGTGAGGATTAGGAGTCGTTATCCTATCTTGGTTATGGTTTATGATCTTGCAAGACCGTTGAGACTAGAAGTCTAAGGACTTCTAGCATGTGAGAGAGATGTTGATTGTGTGCCATGTTTTGACCAGGCGTTGAGTGCCTTTCTACGGGAAGTTAAGAGCGGTGGTTAGCGGGTTTATATTTGGGACGAGGTAAGTCTTCGGACTTACTTAGCTCGTATTCTCTGTATTAGTTTCAATGCGTGTTTGGTGGTGTGTGTTTATTGTTTATGTGTGTGTTTATTGCTTATGTTATAACATCTAAACTGGTAATAGGACCACCGACTTTATATGTTTATATTTGGCCCAAGTGTATGATAACGGGCGGTGACCGCTTGTCCAGTCCAAAATGGGGATGACTGGGAGGTGCCTTGCGACCAGCCCATCGGGTGATGCTGATCCGCATCAAGTACAAACCCGTATGGTGAAAGGGGACAAGGGCGAGATCTTTAAGATTCTCGTGTCACAAAAGAAGTTGAATTAGAACGGGATATGACCTAATAATAAAAAGATAATAAACCGGATTGTGTGTTTTGGAACATATTGTGTGTTTATGATGCCTTATGTGTGTGTGTGTGTGCCAATACCATGATTCTAATGCCTTGAATGCTAGCTAACGGTTTTATACCGATATTGTTGTAGATTGCATTGCAGGTTAGGAATGCGGCCGAGAGATCCGGAAGAGTGGGCAGCCGGGGTTCCGTACATTTTAGGATTGAGTTTGGGTTAGAGTCGGGTTGTATTTTATTCTTTGTTTATTATGTTGGTATGCCGCGTGTATGGCGTTTTGGTCTTTCATGTTGTTTATCGGCTGAAGTCTTTTGTTGTTTTCCTTCGGGTTTCTTATCATTTGCATTAAAAGGAATTTCGTTTTTGCCTTTATTTGTGCCATGTTGAAAGATCCGGTGAAATTGTTGTCAGGCTAAAGGTCGGGACCCATTGTGAGGTCCCAACCCGTAGCATCCCGAGTCCTGCGGATTCGGGGTGTTACACTCGACGTGGTTTTTGCCCTTTTCGGGCCAAACAAATCTCTAGCAATTGATTTAAATTTAGATGAACTTGAAGATGAAAGACGAGGAGGGGGTTGAGAAGATTGACCTTGATCGAAAACACGATATTGAACCAATAATTCATCAAATAATTTTCTAACTTTAGCAATTACGGTAGAAACATGACAATCGGGATGTTGTTCTAAACCTAAATATTCATAATAACTTTCTAAAAATTGTTTTAAACCATCCATTTTACGTCTAGGGTCTAACACAAATGCAACAAGAAAAATATTGGGAATGGTTGTATAATAATCTAACCATTTAGTTCGCATTGAAAAAATAGCTTGTGAAATATTTTCAATTAAAAGACCTTGTTGAATTGCAAATACAATATTAATTGCTACATAATAAAATATGTTTGAAGTTGGTGTATAAACATAACTAAAAGTGTTAGTAGCATCATAAAAATATTTAAAAACCTCCATTACCTCTTTTGCTAAAATCCAAGATTCACCGAAAATAAAATTACCGTCAATATGTTGTACGGCAAAACCACTTAAAAGTTCTCGATATTCATATGATTCGTAAATCATTTTGTAAGTAGAGTTCCATCTTGTACAAACATCTTTTAGAAATTTTTTAGGATAAACGTCATTTTGTTTACAATATGCATACCATTTAGTACGTACACTTTTTTTAGACCAAAGTTTATTAAGAATATTTAGAATAGGTTGTACTAAATCTCCAACGTATGCTAAACCATCTTGAACACACAAGTTTAAAATATGAGAGGCACACCTAATGTGAAAAAATTTATCTTCAATCGTCGCCTTACAATAGTTGGTTAAATCTCTAATGGAAGCCGTTTTAGCGGAGGCGTTGTCAAAACCGATTGAAAAAACTCGTGAAACTAATCTATATTCTTCCAAAATATTTGCAATCAAACGGGCAATGTTTTGGGTGGTGTGTTGTTCGTTGAAAACTCGTAATGCTAAAACTCTTTTGTTTAAAATCCAAAATTTATCAACAAAATGACAAGTAATACCCATATATGAATTTTTTTGAAAACCGTCGGTCCAAATATCACTACAAATAGAAACTTGAATATCACCGTTGTCCATAAAATATTTAATCAATTCTTCTTTACGAATTTTATATTTATGCATCATTTTATTTTTGTAGCAGTTTGGCGAGAAATCGGTTTATATGCGGGTTGAGCATGATTTTGCATCCAATCATTAAAACCAATATTTTGTGCAAAACTAAATGGTAAAGAATCTACGGCCAACATTTCCGAAAATGCATCCATAGAAGAAGAATGATCATATGTAAATAGAGGAGGTTGGTTAGAAGTAGATGCGTACCCGGTAAGTTGTGTTTGCCCTCGTGTTAATCCCGTTTTTTCGGGATGCTTGTTCCGGATATGCCTCTTGTAGTTCCCGTAGCCTTCTCCCTTTTTGTGCTTGTATTGTGCCGCACAAAAATTACATTTGGCATAGTAAACCCCGTTGGCATCGGGAGCACCTTTTGTGAACCAAAATCGGAATACCGCCGCCGTTAGTTGAGTGTTGTTCAACGGCGGCTCCTCCGCCTCCTCCGTGAATTGGGTCTTAGATCCTTGGGTGTTGGGGAAAGTAGGTGATTCCGTGTTGATACCCTCCTCCTCGAAGATCTCGTGATCTCCGCTTAATAAGTCTCGCCTTAAATCCAAACCGGTTGGAGGACCGCTAACGGAATGCCGTCCTCAAGTAAAACCTTCGCCGGATGAAGGACCGGCACCGCTAACGGAACGACTTTCTCGGCTAGACATTTTTTTTGAATAATAGAATGTAGTAGTAAGAGTGGTAAAATGAAAAATAAGAGCATGAGAATATGAGATTAGGAGAGTAATTGAATGTAAGAGTTGTAAATTATGGAGAGATTGAGAGAATGAATAGATGATTGAATGAGAATTGGTGTGAGATGAAATGAATTGGGTTTGGGGTATTTATAGAATTGTTTTTGGGTTAGATTTATTAAAGTATATTGTTTTTTTTATTATTAATCTAGCTGTTGGGATTTTTTTTAAAAAATTTTTGTGACCGTTACGGGTCGACCCGCCGGGTCGACGGGTAAGGATCTAACGACCCTTACCCGTACCCGCGACCCGGGGGAACCCGTACCCGCCGGATTTCCGCAGGGTCAGAATCCGCCGGGTCACGGGTGACCCGTGACCCGTGGACATGTTTATGATAAACTAATGAATGGTGCATTTGTTGATTGCACTTGTTTTAATAATTATGTTTTTTATTTTCATTTATTGTTTCACTATTAAAAAATATTAGTACATAGAACAATTATTTTTATTTAAATAACAATAACTACTAAAGCATAAACAAATAAAAGTTTCAGAAACAAATGAAAAATTATAACGCGCCCTTTTATATTTGGGAAACAGACAAGGTAGGTTCCTCATTGTTGTGTTGTTAATTTGACAAGTGTATCTAAATGAATACGTAAATACATATTTTTGGACAAGCAGAAAATATAAAATATTATAATAAATAAAAATGGTACATTTAGATAGCAATGACTTATAAATATATTGTATTTTAGAATGCAGAAAAGTTGAGGAAAGAGACGACTTGAGTGGTAGATTGCCATACAACCGGCCAACAAAAATGTCAAAATCAATTATAATTGGAACACAAGACGACAATTACTGAAATATAAAATATAATGGGATGAAAAATATGAATGTGTGGAATTAATTAATGGTAAATGTTGATAAGAAGGGACACAAATTAAAGTTACGTGGACTTTAAATTAGAAATGTGGTCAGTGACCGCGTTTCTATACTCTTTTTTTTTTTAATTTTCGTTTGACTTTTAATGCGGTGGTTATGCACCGCGCTTCTTTACGAAAGAAACGCGGTGACTCACAACGCTTTTATATCGAACCTAACACTCTCGTGTATTCTCGAAAAAAAGTTTCATCCGAACCTAATTTCGGAAAAAGTTTCGTAATATCGTTTATATTGGCGAAGAATTCACAAGAACACCGGTGGTCTAGTGATATTACATTCAGGTAATAAATAAAACTCTCTCATTTAAATTTTTTGATTTCGGAGCACAGTTGACTTGTAATCATAGAAATTTTAATATTCATAATATAGTTAGTAGATTATGACAACAAATACCACTTAAAGTCCATAAATTAAATTAAGTGTGTCAATTTAGATAAAATTGTGACTGAAATCTAATAAAAATAGGGATAAAACCCAAAATAGGAAAAAACCAATCATTACACATTAAGGGCTAAGGAGTGTATATATTAAAGTCCTATTTTAAGGTCCAAATTCTTCCGACCCCCACCTGGAAGGATAACATAATGTATGACATTACTAGTCCTGTATTAATATTTCATGGGCAATTGAAATAAAACTTACAAGGCCGGTGAGGAAGAGAGAGAAATGAAGAGTGTGGATCCAAGTCCAAGGTGGTCGTTGAAGGGACGGACTGCTCTCGTCACCGGCGGGACTAAAGGGATCGGGTTCGTTCTTATTAACGCACACTTGCGATTTCTTTTAGTTTTTGTAATTGGCTGATGTTTAATTGTTCAGCTATGCTGTGGTTGAGGAGTTGGCTGGGTTCGGAGCTAGAGTCCACACTTGTGCGCGTACTGAAGAAGATCTCAACGAATGCTTGGAGGACTGGAAACAAAGAGGTTTCATAGTCACTGCTTCGGTTTGTGATGTCTCCTCTCGTCCCCAAAGGAAGAACCTAATGGACACTGTCTTTCACATTTTTGAGGGCAAGCTTAACATCCTCGTAAGATCGGATGATTTTCTGCAAATTTCCAAAATATATATACATCAATCCGTATTTTGAACATTTTAAGTTTTTTCATTATTATTAGAAATGAAAAGAATATGTATTTGCTAGTACCATAAATTAACTAAAGGTAATTTTGTGTAATTTATATATTGACATGTTGGACACAAGGTGAATAACGTAGGAATGCAAATACTGAAAGATACGCTGGAAACTAGTGAAGCCGACTGTGCAATCGCAATGGCAACCATATTCGAGTCAGGTTATCATTTGTCGCAGCTTGCACATCCTCTTCTCAAGGCATCAGCCTCTGCCACCATCATCTTCGTCTCTTCCGTCGCCGCCTTTCTTGGAATGAATAATGGCTCCATCTACTCTGCAGCCAAAGGTACACACTAACACACATATATATGTATATATAGTCTTTAATTCCATGGATTAATTTTTGCCTGATAATCAATTCAATAGGAGGTATGAATCAGTTGGCGAGGAGCTTAGCATGCGAGTGGGCCAAAGATAACATCAGAACTAACTCTGTTGCACCTGGAATCATCGTAACTCCAGTAGTCACAAACGTACGTATCTACGCTACATATATTTCTTTCTTGGATGAATCTGATTGAATGTACATATAAATGTGGCAGAATCTTAGCCAAGAGGCTATAGACGCTATAAGTAGTCGAACATCGCTGAGACGAGCAGGGGAACCCAAGGAGGTGGCAGCGTTGGTTGCATTCCTTTCCATGCCCGCATCTTCCTACATCATCGGACAAACTATAATCATCGATGGAGGAATGACGGTGGACTTCTCCATAGTACCAAGACCAAAGTTGTGATCAAATTTACGTATAACCCTATTTTAATTTGCAGCAGGCTTATTATGAATTGAATCTCCTTCCTGCATGTATCTTAACTTGATTTGCTTCAAGTTGAAGCTTGTTGTGTCATGTAACTCAAATGTGTTGGAATTTACGATTTCTCACTCTTATTACTGAAGATGGTGATTGTGCTAGCTAGCAGCATACATAAAGGTTTGCGGATCTTGGGAAATAGTGAAGAATCATACGTGGTGTTGTGGGTTTGGATCTTATTGATAAAGTCAAATTGAACTTGTTATAACTTATAATGAAGATAAAAGTAAGAAGCAAATGGTAGAAATATAAGACTATTCTATAGATATGTGTTTGGCAAGGATAAATAAATTTGGATGAAGATGTGTTAACTTTTTTTTTATATACATCTCGGGACCAAAAACGTGAAGGGCACATGTCTAGTGAGCCACACGTAAATCTTTCGAGGTTGCATGACCTTGACAATAGGAGGAGTAATCCTAACTTGACAATAGGAGGAGTAATCCTATTACTTATATGTTATGTTTACACAATATTGTCGGGACTTTCAGCACATCTCAACAAGATGAAAGAGAGATAAATGTAGATGAAACAACTAGCCGTTGCACTGGCCCACACCCAAGAGGGCAAGACAGATGGACAAAGGATTGAGACACATGTCCTTAGAGCCATGAATAAAATGTATGAGCATTTGATTCAATCATCCTCAAAACTAGAAATCTCTTCTATATATGCTCAGATCCTTATCCTCTTTAGGTGTCTATAGTCTTTGTATGTAGATATCAATTACCATGATATCTTTGATTTCTTTCCCTCCTTGGCTTACGTACATATCCTTTGCATAAACGGTTCACCATTCTGATTCTATTTTATCTCAGAAAATATACAGATCTGAAACTCACCATTTGTTTCACACAATTATAAGTAAAAGTAACAACACTAGCAAAAGAGAGAGATGACAACAGCTAACATTGTGGATCCTAGGTGGTCGCTGCAGGGACACACTGCTCTCGTCACCGGCGGATCTAAAGGAATTGGGTATGCATTTTTCTCTCTTTTTTACTTTCTGGAATCTAATTTAACCTTAAACTGATTCATTTGTGGTTCAGCTATGCGGTGGTTGAGGAGTTGGCTGCCTTCGGAGCGAGAGTGCACACTTGCGCGCGCAGTGAAGAAGATCTGAACAAATGCTTGGACGACTGGAAACAAAGAGGACTCCAAATCACAGGTTCAGTCTGTGACGTCTCCTCCCATCCCCAGAGGGTTAACCTAATCGAGACTGTTTCTCAGCTTTTCGACGGCAAGCTCAACATACTCGTAAATTCTGATCCTTTTCTGCAAAATCAAATGATTTTGTGCAAATTACCAAATCAATTAACAAGTATCCGGTGGGTTCAGGTCCACAATGCTGCTACGTTTATGCCAAAGAGAACACTGGAATCCACGTCGGAGGATTTCTCATTCGTAATGAGTACTAACGTGGAATCAGCGTATCACTTGTCTCAGCTTTGTCATCCTCATCTCAAGGCATCAGGATCTGGAAGCATCGTATTCATTTCTTCAGTCTCCGGTCTGGTAGGAATGAATATCGGATCCCTCTATGGCGCATCCAAAGGTAAAAACCGAAACTGAAACCTTGTTTAATTTCTGAAACTGAAATGTATCCCACATCTTCAGGAGCTATGAATCAGCTTGGCAGGAGTCTAGCATGCGAGTGGGGAAAAGACAATATCAGAGCAAATGCTATTGCACCTGGAACCATCTTAACTCCTCAACTCAAAGATGTAATCTTTCTTTCATTCTTTTGCACTTCTATATTTCTTGCACTTCTTTTCCTCAATTTCCCTTCCCTGTTGTTGCAGCATCTTAACGAGGAGACAATGGCGGCTTTGAGCTCTCGAACTTCAGTTGGACGAATAGGAGACCCCAAGGAGGTAGCGGCTACTGTCGCATTCCTTTCGCTACCGGCGTCTTCGTACATCACTGGTCAAACGTTAGTCGTTGACGGAGGGATGACTCAGCATTTTCCTTTGGCGTAGCTGTCAGACGTACACATTGCTGCTCCTGTAGTCCTATGTATTAAGCTTGTGCGTATCTTTCATTGTCACAAGATGGAATTTTTATTTGAAAAGGGCATATAATAAGAAGGGGTTTTTTATTTGGAAAGATATAAGAATCATGGGTCCATACTAATCTCATTCATGTGAGATTCGATCCGTTCAAACATTGTTCTTTAAAGACAAATTATTAATGTAGGGAATTTGGGTTGTAGTTGGAGAAATTTTTTGTAGGCTTGGAGTAGGAATCGATTGTAGCCTCCTAAAGCAATCCGGAAGAACTCAGATTGAGAGTTGGGACATGGTACAATCAACAAACTGAAATTGCTCTTAGAACTGAGATCGACAAAGAGTTCAATAATTTGTATCCAATGTTTATAGCCTTGCCTTTTAGTTATCTCTTGATGGGGTGTTAGGGGCCATTCTATTTGGCCGCCAATGTTTCCTACAGAGGAAGGCCCGTTTACTAGGGTGTATCCTGAAAGTAATAGTTACCATTGAAACGAAACCTTCCCCTTAATTATTGTGCTAGTATATTACCCGCATATTGTGCGGGTTGAGTTTTAAAAGATAATATTAGTAAGATATAATTGTTGGTAAAATCGATAAAAAAAAAAAAAAAATTGTACAAGTTTAAAAATTATTTTTGTAAAATATTTATTTAAATATTTTTAAAAAAAATTTAAAAATCACTTTTTCAATTTATATTAACATTTAAAAATCACTTTTTAAAATAATTTTTTGGGCCTTCGAGAAACGGTGTTGACACGTGACAAAAAGCTTCTGCTTTAATAGATATATTAGTGTAATACCCGCACCTTATGCGGGTTTGCGTTTTAAATTTAATTTTATAATACATATTACGATATGTTAAATATAAGGTTCAAATACAACAATAAAATATTAAATGTGTAATACTATTCATGCATTCAGTTCAATTATCTGATTTATAAGTAGTATATTTATATATATTCTCTATTGTATTCATTTTTTGGTATGTTATTATCATTATCACACATAGTTTTACATCAAATTAAAAAAAACATATATTGTACAAACTAATTTAAATCTTTAACAATAAATTTAGTTAGGATATTATGAATTATTTTTAACAATTAAATCTGAACAATTTATTCAACATATTTTCATTAATAATTTTTGTAAATGTTGATGTAAATCTTGTAATTCAAATCTTTAAATTTTTTAATTTTTTTAAAATAAAATTAATTTAAATTATTGAATAGATATTATTGGATTTTTTTTTTACTAACCTTAATTATGACAATGATACGGTTAAAAAAATAATTAGATAATAAGTAAAGTAGGTAACAACTTCTTTAAGTTTCAATTATAAATTTTTTTATTAAATTATATATTTAAAAGAAGTTTAGGCTGAAGTTAATTGTGGACGCGACACGTGGCAATAGAAAAAGTTTAGACATAAGTTAATTCTGGAGGCGACACGTGACAATAGAGGCTTCTGGAGGCGACGCGTGACAATAGAGACTTCAGCTTTAATATATATAAGATAAGATAAGAGAAGAGAAGATATATTCTAAAATTAAAATTTAATTGTTTTACTGACATTTACTATAACAAAATTCAAAGATATTTTAAATATATTTTAACTTTAATTAACGACTTTACTAAAATATTTTTTATAGATTTTAAATTTTAAAAACCACTTTTTTAAAAAAATTTGGGGCTGAGAGAACCGTGGCTTGACACGTGGTAATAGATGCTCCTCCTTTAATATATACTAGTGTATTACCCGCACTGTGTGCGGGTTGAGTTTTAATAAATATTTAATACTTAGAAATTTATATGTATATTTTTGTAAAATAAAAATCTGGAGAATGAAATTATAATCATTATTATAATTTTTAATTCTCTTTTAAGTATTTATCTCTTCTAATTAGTTACATTTTTAAATTGATTTGTTAAGATATGCTTGTTGGTAAAAAAAATCCGTAAAGGTTTAAAAACTATTTTTATAAAAATATCTATTTAAATATTTTTAAAAAAATTAGAAATCATTTCCCAATTTATATTAATATTTAGAAATCACTTTTTAAAATAATTTTTTAGGTTTCGAGAAATATGGTGTTGACACGTGGCAATAGAAACTTCTGCTTTAATATATATAAGATAAGATAAGATTTTTATCCTCAAAAGGTGAAGATTTGGTCGTTGCCTTAACACTATTGTTTTTGTTTCGGATATTGGGATGTCGAAAATTGGTTCATATTATATTGAATAAATTACACAAAAACATATTTTATATCTCACTTTTCACTTAAACACCTCTTATAAAAAAAGTTCACACTCAATCACCCCTTATACCTATTTCGTTAACAAACAACCACCAGAATGCTTTTCTGTTAAAATTTCCATTTGTGGGCCCCACTAAGAGTAACTAATCGAGATTTTAACAAGTGATTAAGATATATATTTTTAATATGTTTGTTTTTGTTTTGAGTGGTTGAGTACCGATATAAAAGAGACTCTCGTTTCCCCTCTTCCATTGTCGATAAAGTTACTAAGTGAATTACTTGTAGTTGCAATCATCAAAATCTTATGCTGTTATCTATGGGTTGGTATAGCAAATTCTGAGATTAATCTGTGGTTCAAAATTTGGACTTTGGCTATTAAGCAATTAAGCTCTAAGATTTGTCAATTTATGTTTTTGGCAACTTGATTAATCTCCAGTTTCTTAGGTGTTTAGATTTGGGAACTTCATATCTTTGTTAGCTGTTGGGAAGGATTCTTATTCAAGAAGATTGGGGTTTTGTGGGTTTGGATTGCATAACGTGTTTTGTATTATGCTGTTGTTTCCATTCGCTAGAAGACACCCAAATTAATTTGTCCCCCTCTCATCTGTCTTCATCTAAAGACAAACTAACCCTTATTTAATCGTGTTTTCTACTAGATTTTTGTTCGTCTTTTGCGAGTTTTGCTGGCGGTGATTCAATCTACAACTCTTTTATGTCATACGAATGAGACAAGAGTCTCAACAAAAGCATAGTCATTAACCCCTTTCTTCACTTATTCCTTATACAAAATGGTCAGGAGCTTTCCTTAAATTCTCCAACAAAGCTTTTAAAGAAAGCGAAAGTTGCAACATCTTAAAGTGAAACACATTTCAAATTTTACGAGATCAACATCGGAACCCAAAAGTGTCCTCGTTGCTCCGAACGGCCTCAACATAATATTCTCCATGACATTGACATATATAGGTGTCCTCGTTGGAGACATATGTGTCATATGCCTCTTTGAGCATCGTCGCTTGCTTCTTTGACGAAGACAATGCCCCACCATTGTCAATAGAGCAAGAACTCGAGATTTGAAGAACTTATAGTCTACATATGGGGAAATAGTTGAAATTTGTATGAATTCGGTGTTTGCTGAGTTTGATTTGCAACCATGTTGATCCATATGGAGCTTTTTTGTCTACTACTGTACACCAATTTCAAGGTTTCAAATTAGGGATTTGGAAGATTGATGGGATTAGGAATTTAAAGGAGATTGTAGTTTTAGAAGAGAATCAAGAGACATTATATATGTTATATTTGCGGGTTCCTTAATTTTATTTCTCCCGCATAGGGGTTTAAAGGTAATTAGGGGGTATACTTTGTGTATATGTATTTTAGAATTCCTCCTAACGTCGGTGGGTACATAAACTGCTTGAATCGAAGTTATGGACCCTTGTTTGGTAGAAGTAATTATTTCTTGTAAAGAGCCCATTTCGGTACTAAGAGTAGGTTGATAACCCACTGCTGAAGATCTTATCACCGACTAGAATTATCTAACAGTTTAAGCACAGTTGATATAGTTGAGGCACAATCCAAATATGGTTTGTGGGGATGGAATTTGTGGCGTCAACCGATAGGATTTCTCGTTTTTCTAATTTCTTCTCTAGCCGAATGTGAAAGATTGTACTTAAATTGTTAGATAATTCTAGTCGGTGATAAGATCCTGGTTATCATCGCTATTATAGAATCGTACGTGAGATTAAAATATCATACGGCTCCTCTAGGATCTCACACATAAATCTAAGGACTGCTTCGATCTTCTTTGATCTCGAACTGTTTCTTTTTAAGAACCAAAAAAATTTGTGCTAAAATAACCGACGCCAAGAAGAACGTAAGCCAGTGGGCCCCACAACTCCAACGGCTCTAAGAGCCGTTGGGTTGTGATTTTAATTTTTTTTATATTTTTTATTCTTAGTTAATTAAAAAAAATTTCTACCCACAATTCCAACAAATACCCTAAAAATCTTCCATTTTATCTCACACCAACATTCTTATCTATCTACTACTCTCACTCTCAATCACGATCTCGTATTCTCGATTTCTCAATCAAGTGAAATGGCAAATCCGGGTTACCCAAGCGACTACGACTTCACTCCGAGTCCCGCTTTCTTTCCTAGCACCCAAGAAAGCGAGACTCAAATGCCGGATTCGGAAATGCCACAAGTCCCACAAGGTCAAGGTGAAGGGCCTTTCCGACAAGCCCCCTCCACCGAAAATGCTCACATCCGACATATTCACGAAGCATTACAAGAAGGGTCCGGTGGTGGACGATTATTGCCAAGTCTCGTGCAACTATTATCCGAAGGTGTAAAAGTGGAAGGCAAAGGGCGGATACGGTACTTTGCAAACCCACATGCAAAAGTATCATCCCGAGAAGCTCGGAAAATCACGGGGACAAACTCAATTGTCCCACGGGTTTGCATCCTCTTCCTCTCAATCTTCTTTATTTATGTATAACCATGTTGATGAATCTTTAGGATTAGCCGATTGAATTGCATCTCAAACTTTTCCATTTTTTTATGCGGAATATGAATGTGCAAGAGAATATAACACTACTTATCTTCAACCGGCTTTCAAACCAACTTCTCGTAAACAAATTTTCAAATTAATTTCTAAATCTTATGACCAAAAGAAACAAAAAATTCTTACGATTTTACAATTATTTTCGCATCAAGGTTCAATTGTAGTGTATTTGGAGTACTTTATCACAAAAATATTTTTACATGGGCATTACTTTACATTTTATTGATAATGATATGTTTTTGCATAAATTTGTTATTGCATTTCGCCATTTTAATGAAAGACATAGTGCCGCCAACATTGCAAATTTCATAAGAACGGTTTTACAAGAATTTAATTTACAAAATCGAGTTTTTTCATACTCATTTGATAATGCTTCCGCTAACACCCGCGCCGTAAAAGATTTGGTGGGAAATGTGGGGCAACTTATAAAAACTCCTTTTACTCACCAAAGATGTGCATGTCATATTTTAAATTTATGTGTTCAAGATGGCCTAAAAGTTTTACATAAAATGTTAAAGCCTACAACCGAAGTAATTGAATATATTTGGCATTCAACCAATTTAAGAAAAAAATGGAGATCAACTTGTTTGAAAAATAATGTTCCTTCGATTGTTTTTTCTAAAGATATTGGAACTCGTTGGAGCTCAACCTATAAACTACTTAGTCAAGCTCTTCGTTATAAAGATGTTTTACAATCATTTTCCTCACAATATATTTCTTGGTCTATTTTAGATGATGAAAATATTTGGCAAACTTGTTATGATATTTGTAGTGTTTTAAAAGTTTTTAGTGATTCTACTAATATGTTGAGTTATGTTTATGTTCCCACTTCTTGTAGCTTTTTAGAAATAGCCGTAAATGTTGCCGAGGCTTTACAAACCGGTTTAGGTTATAAATCACTTGTAGATGCTACAACCGAAATGAAAACAAAATGGCTAAAATATTATAAAGAAATTCCCCTAGTTTATCTTATTGCCTCCGTTTTCGATCCTAGACTTAAAATTGATGGTGTTACCGAATTGTTAAATGCCTATTATGAATGTTTAGGTTTATCTTCTACTATGAACGTTAATTCTATTACTCTTCATGTTCGTGTTGAAATTGGTAAATTGCTTCCTTTATTTGAAACAAGTGATAGTGCTTCTACTCAATCGACTCTCCGACCCTCTTCTTCCTTCATCTTCTATTCTTTCTAATGCTAAACTAATTTTAGCTAAAAGAACAAAAACACTAAGACATTCATCCACAAGTGAGGAATTTGAAGTTTATCTAACGTCTTGCTTTAGTTTTGATGGTGAAAGTGATAGTTTTCAAGTTTTAGATTATTGGAAGAAGATGGCCCCGAAGTATCAAACATTGGCCAAGATTGTGCAACAAATTATGGTCATGCTCGCATCAACGGTGACTGTGGAACAAGCTTTTAGTCAAGGATGGAACATGCTAAGTTACAAGAGGAGTCAACTGAAGCCCGAAAAATTGAAGGCTCAAGTATGTGTTCGAGATTGGATAAGGCCGGAGAAGCGGAAATAACGGAATGCACCCGTTTATGACTCAAAATCGTCCAACTCCGATGATTCGGCCACCAATTCGGAGTCCGAGGTGCCAAGGTAAGGGGGTAACGAAAACAATTCGGAAGTCCGAAAAAAGGTAAGCATAGGTAAGAGAACTACGTAGGCTTTGATTCCTCTTAAACTCAAGAGGATACGTAGGCAATCGGAAAACCGGTTCAAGCTCTCTCTTTTTTTTTCAATTAATAATTTAATTAAGATACAAAAAAAAAAGAGACCAAACCCGATTTATTATAAATAAATGAAATTACTAACTTTAAAAAAAAGAGTGTGTTCTCGTTTTTTTAATGTTAATAATTTGATTTAATTAGTAATTTTATTTACTTAGTAATTTTATTAAAAGGCTAATGGCGCTAATGTAATAAAAAAAATCCACTGTACAAAAATCTACTTACTTAATAATTTGTTAACTTAGTGATTTAATTCATCTACAAAAAAACGAGTTTGCTCTCTTTTATTTTAGTTAGTAATTTTATTTACTTAGTAATTCTATTAAAATGCTAATGTAATAAAAATTTCAATGTATAAAAATATAGTTATGTAAAATTTCAATCTACAAAGCTTTACTAATGTATAATAAATTTCAAATGTACAAAAATTTACTAATGTATAATTTTATTATTAATTTACTAATGTAAATTTCGAATCTACAAAACTTTACTAATGCATAATAAATTTTAAATGTACAAAAATTTACTAATGTATAATTTTATTACTAATTTACTAATGTAAATTTCCAATCTACAAAACTTTACTAATGTAAAATAAATTTAAAATGTACAAAAAATAACTAATGTATAATTTTATTATTAATTTACTTAATAAGTAATTTTATTTATTTACTAATTATATTCTATAACTAAAATAAGTTAAATAACTAATACTTACATTATTTTTTTTAAATCATGTGCCAAACCGCCAATATAGTAATTTGTTCGCAAACCTAAACTGTCGGTTTAGGTTTGCAACCCATGTCTAGCGGGGACTAGAATTTGTGGACGATGATGAGTAAAATAAATCCGATTTTTAAAATATTAAAAAGTAAATTAAATTTACTCATTTACTTCTAATGAGTCCTACGAACGGAATACATGAAGGAAGTTAAATGAGGTAGGTACTTGTTAATTAAATATAATAAAGGGTGGTTATTTGAGAAAAAAATATATAAGAGGTGGTTAAATAAAAAATGTGTAAATAAGAGATGATTTTGTGTAATTTATTATATTATATAGAGTCCAAAAGCATTTTTACATTTTTCAAAATATATGAATTTTTTTAACTTGAGAATGATTCAACTTTTTCAAAAGATGAAAAATAAAAATGAGTGTCTCAACTTGCTCATCTTTCAAAACTAGGTGACCTAGCTAATATAGTAGATCCATCTATGGATACAAAAGGGCTTTGTTTATAGTTATCCGATGTGATTCTAGTAATTGTGGAGTGTGGACTCTTGTGTTATTAGTTTTAGTTTTTTTCTGGACCCCTTCTTCATTTAACCTAAATTGATTTTCACAGAAGATTTAGAAGATGAATGATTTTTGAAAATATGATGTGAGAATAACATTATTTTTTTGTTGGTTTCTCAAAACGAAGGTATATGAGATATTATTAAATTTTCGGTTCTTATTTTACATCCAAGACTTGAAAAGAATTTATCGAAGCACCTTATGTCCATCTTACATTCTTACTAATAACGTGGTTCTAAAGGATATAACTTTATTTTTTCTATCTTCCTATAGTTGACATAAATAAATGTCCTCCTTAGTAATAAGCTCTACTACTTCGTTGAGTATAAAAATGATGATTATGTAATTGAAATTGCATCATTATGTTTTGTGTGTTGAATCTAAATATATTCACTTGATAACACGTATATAAAATAAAATTAAAATATGAACTATTTTGGAATTTCATTGTTAAGAAATTGAAGGCAAAAAAAAAATCAAAACGCTAGAAGGAGGGGTCGAACCTCCGACCTTGTGGTTAACAGCCACACGCTCTAACCAACTGAGCTATTCCAGCATTTTTACACAATAATATCATAATCTTTTACAACTCAATCAAAATAATATGAACACAGAGAAAAAAACGCCGTTGCCGGGGATCGAACCCGGGTCACCCGCGTGACAGGCGGGAATACTTACCACTATACTACAACGACTTTATTGGTCCATAAGTATTAAAACATATAATATTAAAATTATTTAGTTAAAATTTCTTTTCCTTCCTCGTAACCTTTCGTCATATTTCAGTTATAATTTTACATGAGCATAAAACAGTCAAAGCCTTAACTAAGATAAATATTCCATATTGACAAATATTTTTAAAAAAGGTTACATATTGTACAACAAAAGAGGGATGTACAACCCCGGAAATCTTATCGTCAAGAGAACGAGGGCAAAACATTTACAACATTGATACTAAGTATCCTAGATCGTGAACTAATATTATTATTGTTGTTCTTTTTCTAGTCGGCAACAAAAATATGCTTAACTGAGAGAATAATATGACGCACACTCGATTGCAGATCGAGTAACTAGTATTTCTAAAGATAATTTTATTTCTAGTCTTTTAAGTGAAGTAAACAAAGGAAGTAAAGCTTGATGTGGTGAATAAATCCTTTCTCTTTGTTAGCTGAGCAAAGCCAAAAAAAAAGCCATTCGTGGAGATTGTTAAATCTCTGGGACACGGAACAATCTTAGAATGATGTAATTTTAGTGTAATCTAGGTGAATTGTCGGAGATAATATAAGCTGTCGCACTTAAAAGTACAGTATATAAGGTTAGTGGGTTATGGTGAAATCCTAAGAGGATATCAGGTTGGATCTAACGTATGTTCGTATGTACATTAATCTCTATTATATGGTCCGCGTGTGTAACTACATACTACCCATTTATTATTTTAAAATAGTGAATATTTTCTCTAATAATGGTATCGGTTTATTTTTTCTAGTTTTTATTGATAACAAAAAACACCCTAAACATCATTGCGGACGGAAACACGACGTTTAGATCATCAAAAAAATCTGTGTTTGGATCGATGCATTCATGTGGATAATCGATGAACAACACAATTTATCTTTTTGAAAATATGTCTAATCTTAACAAAGGATGAAGGTCCAATATAGAGTAGGAAATCGATCTTGGAATGTAACAACTTTGTATTGATATTATTAAAATTGGAGTAACATTTGATCCAAAAAAAACAAAATGAAGAGATTAACAACTCATAGGAGGAAGATCCGAATCTGCAATCGCCCTATGATCATCATCATGCGACTTAAACACATAAGTTTGCTCATCTTTACCGGACTCCTTCCAAACCCTAGACCCGAAAAGCAAGAACCCAGCAGCATGTCCAGCCACAACAGCCAAGAACACGCCACCATTAAACGACATGACAGCAAGCATAACCAAATAAGCAAGCCCTACCCGAATAGTATGCATCAGGGTCCGTATCAACCCAGCCGTCACCGGGTTCACACCAGGCTTGATGAGCCGACAATTGGAGAGCCACTCGACAAGCGCCGCTAAGAGGAAGACAACGACGAGAGCGACGGCGTACATGGCGGGCCCACCCCTTCCCGGCCAGCCGTCGAATAGTACCTCGGTTTTCGTACCCCAAAAAAAGGTCATGTGCATCATCATCCCTCGCCGACGCTTCATCATACCGCCGGGGAACGGTGAGGGAGCTCCGGCGCTGCCGCCACCCATTATGCCGGGGCCGTGATCCATAAAATTGTAAATCTTGATCTTTTTGTTGGAGGAGATCGATTTAGAGTTTGTTAGAGTGTTAGAGATTGAAGACACGGATTGTGTTGTTTTATAGATTTAAAATGTGAGTGAAGGAGAAAGACATTATAGAGACGTAATTTGATAGTACAGTTTATGGAATAGAGAAGAGTTGAAGGGTTTGTACTGCACATTGTTTGTGGTATTTATGGCGTCTCAAACTATTTTGCACTTTTTTTGGGTCATTCATTCATATCAATAGTTGGCTGGGATTTGGGAATAGTACACGTATGTATTTGTACTACTATAGATCATAATCGTTAACAAGTAGTACGATTAAACTGTTTTTGTTTTAATATATTTTTTCTCTCTTTGATTGTGGAAATTACTAATTGAGGAAGAGTTTTTGTTGGTCTTTAGGTTGGATTACCTATGGATAATTATACTAGTACTAGTGTAAAAATTGGCAATGGTGTGCAATTGTGCATACAATCGAGCACATGTGCGCACTAGTCTCAATCTCACCGAATAAGCCAAAGGAGATTTCATCTTTTAGAGGAGTGAACTTATTACCTCCAACACGTCACCTAAGTACACGTACATAGGGTACATACCAAACCAAATTGACATTTGCCCACATGTTAAAATAGACGGGACAATTAAAGACTAACTGTTATGTTACAATGTCAAAGTTGACACCGGACTCTAGATTGTAGATCAATAGCAGTGTGCATACGAAACCATATACACTTTAGACTCAAACTCAACATAAACTCGGTAAAATTTCATCTAAAATCAATTGACAATAAAAGGAATAGTTCACATCATATATGACACATCGGAATTTCACAAATATCCTTATATATTACTAAGGTCATTAACCCATTACAACCGAAGGTAAAGAAAGACATATAAACTTGTTGCAAACTAGTAACGGATCTCATCACTTACTAGCTAAGCTAGTAAGTTACATTATTTATATGTATGTAGTGTACTTTGTGTATCGATCTCACACATACAAAATAGGTGTAGAAGTAGAATATATATGTGATTCAGTAAGGGCGCTGTCCTACATAGTTACCGGGGGGATTATAGCTGCAAATAACGTACCAACCTCCGGTGTTACATGGAGTCCGAGCACATCCCAAAGTGGTCGACGTTCTCCACACAACTTGAGTATAATGACCACAAACTTTGCCACTCGCACAAGTGTTAGAACTATAGTTATAGAACTGCGCTTCATTAACCCACAAGCTCACTGCAGTTGTTCCATAGAAGCTGCTAGAGCTCCCCGTTGCAAGGTTCTCGCCGTAGGGCCCACCCGAGTGCACCAGGTTGCAGTTTCCGGCCCTTGAATTCGCGTAGTTTTGAGCGTAGGCGGCCACAGTGGCGTCCCACGTCATCGGAGCCACGCCCACTTGAGCTCGAGCCGCGTTGTGGGCATTTAGAAAGTCTTGGGGTGAGTTTTGGGCAGTCGTAAAAACAAGTAGCCCAAGTGATATCAGAATGAGAAGAGACATCTTGTTACACCTTTTTAATGGTCTAATAATGCCTATGAGTTTGAGGGTGAAGGTGATTTGAGTAATATTAACAAAGAAATGCATGTTATTTATAGATGGATTGGGAATGTTTGAGCCCACAATATTAATCTAAGTGGTTAATAAAATATATTTTTTTTCGATAATCACGGTACTCAAGTTGTTACTGTTACCGTATGCACCCCACCCAAAGAGAGAGAGTTTACGTGCAAAAACTTCAAAGTGACCGAAAACATATCATCTTATTTAGGAAAAAAGATTTGTGACATTAATCATAGACTTTCTAGTTCAAAATATATATTTGGTGAAACACTATTTGTATTACCAACATATCATTATTTATTTGGACATTCTTTGAAACAATAGGAAATAACCAATATATATTCTTAATTTCTTCATATATAAATTCCAATAATGTCACCTCATATGTGATCAGGATTTCCTTGGTGGCTCATAACGTTGAGCAACGGATTGCATGGAAGCCAATGCATACAAAATATCATTAAAAAAAAAAAAGAAAAGAATATGACCTTTATTTAATATGCGTTACGAAAGTAGTATAATTTTTAATTCACTACCTTTTTTTCTCAACTAACTCTTTATTCATTATTCCATAAAGGGGAGGAATGTTTATATTAATAAATGGTATAATTTTGAAACGGCAAAAATATCCTATTTTAATATAAAGATTTATTCGAAAGTTGTACCCGAAGGTGAACAAAGATGCATTTTTTATGGAAGGGATAAAGGAAGTAATGCATGTATTGTGTGAATATGTTGCAAAGTGAATTATTTTTTAAAATAAAATAATATATGGTGTAAGAAAGTAAGGCTACATTATAGTTGAGTGTATGACAAAAAAGTATTGTGTGAATATGTTGCAAAGTAGGCACTATAATTTGGGCTTGTGGGCTTTTGCAAGATTAGGACATAGAGATGATTTGCTCTGGCGGGTTGGGCCTTAGATATTCAGCTTATGATTCTAAGTTTCTAACTTGTGGGCAAGTAATCTTTTAACCATCAAAGTTACACACATTTATATATCATGATACCCGTGTTCTTTTGTATCGTCTTCTCAGTTTTGATGTTGTCATTTGGTTGTGGTTCGACCGCTTTATCGAGAAGGAGGCGTGGATTTGTGATCGACTCCTGATGGCTTTGCTGCAGCCCAAATCTGAGGTGTACACGGTTGTTCTCCGGGCTCCATACATGTGTACTTCCTTGAAGATGAACGTTGTTGCTTATCGCTTCCTATTGACATGATCATTCTGCTTTCCCCTAAAAATCTTTTACCTTTCGGGTCTTTCTGATGTATTTTTTGTGTGTTTCTTTTCTACTTTGTTGTGGTCCTTTACGACCGACAGTTAATCTGTCTGCTCATCTTTTTTAGCCTTTCGATTTACTGGATGGCACGCCGTCTAATTATTTTCTATTTTAAAAAAAAATGGCAATAGAAGCTCACGTGCGCAATAGACCCAAACTCAACACAACGAGTTTATATAGAACACACAAAAGTTACACATGGTATCGATGGTAGGCGTAGCAAAGCCATTATTACAATGCTTATATTTGGTAATTTATATATATATAAACCCTAATACGTTATTTAGTATGGGCTTTGTCCTACAAAGTTACCCGGGGGATTGTAGCTGCAAATGACGTACCAACCTCCATTGTTACACGGAGTACGAGCACACCCCAAAGTAGTAGAGTTCCTCCAAACCACTTGAGTATAGTGACCACAAACTTGACCCGACGCACACGAGTTAGAATCATGGTCATAATATTGCTTTTCATCCACCCACAAGTTCACGGCATCTACTCCGGAGAAGTCGTTCGAGCTTCCTGTTGCAAGGTTCTCTCCGTATTGCCCATCCGAGTGGACGAGATTGCAGTCTCCGTTCCTTGAGTCGGCGTAGTTTTGGGCGTAGGCGGCCACGGTATCGTCCCATGTCATAGGGTCAACGCCCACTTGAGCTCGAGCTGCGTTGTGGGCGTCTAGGTAGTCTTGTTGCGAGTTTTGAGCACTCGAAGAAAGGATTAGGGCAAGTGAGATGAGCAAGAGAAGGGACATTTTGTCGGAGAAGTGCATTTTGTATGTTAGATAGGGTACGTAAGAATGGTTGTATGAGATGAAGGGTGAGATTTTAGGTGAATAAATGCATGCTATTTATAGTTAAGGAGGCACCATCTAAGCTTAGAATGGTCCACATAATTCTTATTGCTAACAAAAGTCGTACGTAGAAAAACTTGAATGTCACCAAATTCATATTCTATGAAGCAAATGCTTCTTTGAATCTTCAATATCATCACTTGGGTAATGTGAATTTTTGGGTATATTACTAGTAGATATGAAGTAGCTATATTTACGTGTCCTCCACGTCGGAATGATGTCTAAACTTTTCAAAGTCTAGTAAAGACGGACCGTAGAATGGGGTTTGTATGCTTAAGGCCCGTCGATGGAATGAATCAACGAACACACGTACATGTCTATCACATAAATTCGATGAGTATTAATTTAACCTAAAATCAATTGACAATAAAAGGAGGAGTCCACCGACCTTATTACTAGACTCAAAATGTCTCTAAATTTTTATGTATTACCTTATTATCTTCGACACGACCCAAATCAGTTAAACAAGACGATGATGTTACGATGACGCAGGAAATCCCAGAAATTAGGCCCGCAATGACCAAGACTGACTTTAAAAAAACTCAATTTGTTTGATTAGACCGGATGGAAATTAACCTTTGGAAATAAAAGTAAGTCAAAATTAAGAATTTTAAGCATGTCTTGGTTGGAATTGTTGAGATTGGGTCCAACATAGGAACAAGTGTACTATATATGTTAATAACGTTTACAATAACGAAAAGTCAGAAACGTAAATAAATAAAAGTAGAAGAGCTGTATATAAATAGTAAACAATATTACTACTTGGCATAATACATTCCTTAATCTAAATAGTAAACAATATTACTATAATACATTACTTTCCCATAATACTTTCAATATTACTACTTGGAATTGTTGAGATTGGGTCCATTCCGTTTTCGTTTTCGGAGTTGGAACCAAACGAGCCCTTAATCTAAGTCCAAATAATGGTTATGGATTTCTAGATATCAAGTAAATTGAATGAAAGGGTATTATGGAATATAGTTTAAATAGAATAGCACAAATGTAAATAAATAAAAGTAGAAGAGCTCTATATAAATAGAAAACAATATTACTTTGGCATAATACTTTCAGTTACAAAGAGTTGGAGCAGAAGTGTTAAAGATGACTTTGGGAGCAAAGTCGACACTGATGGACATGTCAAGTGGTCAGATAAGGAACCTTTGAATTATGGATCAAGGCAGGCTATATGGTGAGATGTTGAATCCTGAATTCAATGACTGGAAATCTGTTTACGGGGTTCATGTATGTAGATTTAGCTAAACAACTGTTGGATGAGATAAGTGAAAGGTATGGGCAATCCAATGAACCTCTCTTATTTCATCTCAGAGAGAATCTCATCAATGTATCTCAAGTGGTTCTTCTTTAAAAGGAAGTCAAAGGGAGGTACATCGGAAATGATGTTTAAAAGGAAGTTATAGGGAGGTGTGATTTTTTTTAAAAGGAAGAGATGACGATGCTTAAAAGGAAGTTATCGGGAAGGGTTATTTGTTTAAAAAGAAAATACATCCACATCTGAACTGATTTTTTGGGAAGTCATCAATGCCTGATGTTTAAAAGGAAGTCATAAGGTGGGGTGATTTGTTTAAAAGAAGGATAAGTTGACTAAGTACGCAATTTATTTATCAAAGTGTATAAACTAGGCCCTTTTATTTATATGTTGACACACTAGGTCCCTTCAAATTTTTATAAAAAGATAAATTATAAGCAAAATTGAATATTCTCCATAAATCATAATCTTTCTCTCTCCTTAATTAACTTTATTAATTTGCCTACTTAAATAAGCTAGTTATTTTAAATCGTTAATGAAGGAACTTATTGTTATCGTTTTCCTTCAAACGTGGAATGTGAATTGAGCGTCTACTTTTTCGGAAAAAAACGACTTTGCTTTTCTTCTGCTATGACGTTCTTCATAGTTCGTATGTAGATGCCGATGCAAGTATGTGTAAGATATGTACATAAGAAAATCTGCAATATAAATTAAGGTGTAAGATATGTACATAAGAAAAGGTAATTTGCTTATGTATATGTTAACTTACTTCTGTATGTGTAAGATATGTACATATGTACATACGAAAGTACGATATGTACATAAGAAAAGGTAATTTGCTTATGTATATGTTTAACTGTACTGCACTATTATATACATTATGTACGCTAACACAAGTGTCATTTACTCTACGTGATTATGTATTGATTTGTGTAAAATTTATGTACTTACATGGAGAAATTATCGAATTTGGAGGAGACAAATGAAAGAGAATGACGAGGTGTCAGCATGAAGAAATCGCTGACAAACGACGAAGATGAAGAAACAAAAACGAAGCTTGAAAGACGGTGGAGACGAATAACACAGATGATATCTTCAATCGGTTTCAATGGAGACGGTGAGAGAACAAACAATATTTTTGGCTTGAAATCCGGTATTTTGATTTAAGAATGACGGAAAATAGCACACTCAATAGGATTTATAGAATCATCAAAATAAAGTTTTCAAAATATTTCAAATAGTTTATCAATTTTTGGAAGTTTTTTTATTTCAATTTTAATTAACCACCCAAATCACCTTCCTTAATTGTAGCCCTAACTACCCACTTATCAATTTCGGCAGTTTTTTATTTCAATTTAATTAAGCACCCAAATCACCTTCCTTAATTGTAGCCCTAATTACCGATTTTATCTTTATTTTTTAATTTGATTTTGTTAGGGGCCTAGTTAGTTTACACTAAACAAAAAGGGTCATATTTCACCAATCTTTTCTTAAAAGAAAGAGTTGTCGTTGTTTAAAATGAAGTCAGAGGGAGGGGTGATTTGTTTAAAAGAAAATTGGAGGGGTGATTTTTTTAAAAGGAAAATAAATCCACATCGAAAGTGATGTTAAAAAGGAAGTTATAGGAGGGTGGTTTGTTTAAAAGGAAGAGATGTCGATGGTTAAAAGGAAGTCATAGGGAGCGGTGATTTGTTTAGAAGGAAAACACATCCGCATCGGAAGTGATGCATGTTTGGAAAGTCATCAATGCCACCTCGGAAGTGATGTTTATAAGGAAGTCATAAGGAGGGGTAATTTGTTTAAAAGAAGGTGATGTTGGAGTTTAAAAAGGAAACTAAATGTTAGGGAGTGGTGATTTGTTTAAAAGAAAAACGGAGGGATGATTTGTTTACAATGAAAACACATCCACATCGGAAGTGATGTGTTGAGAAGTCACATCGGAAGTGATGTCTAAAAAGAAGTCATAGTAAGGGTGATTTGTTTAAAAGAAAAAATGTCGATTTTTAAAAGGAAGTCATTAGGGGGGTGATTTGTTTGAATGGAAAACATATCCACATCGGAAGTGATATTTTGGGAAGTCATCAATGCCACATCAGAAGTAATGCTTAAAAGGAAGTCATATGGAGGATAATTTGTTTAAAAGGAGGTGATGTTGAATTTTAAAAGGAAGTTATAGGGAAGGGTGATTTGTTTAAAAGGAAGGTGGATGCGTGATTTGTTTATAATGAAAACACATCCACATTTAAAGTAAGCATGTCCACGGGTTACCCGTGACCCGGCGGGTACGGGTTCCCCCGGGTTGCGGGTATGGGTAAGGGTCATGCGATCCTTACTCGTCGACCCGACGGGTCGACCCGGGTAACGGTCAAATTTAAAAAAAAAAATTCCAACGGCTATATAGCCGTTGGGTTAGCCGTTGTAACGGCTACCTTATAAAAAAAACAATAAACTATAATATATCTAACCCAAAAACAGTTCTATAAATACCTCAAACCCAATTCATTTCAACTCACATCAATTTTCATTCAATCATCTATTCACTCTCTCAATCTCTCCATAATTTTCAACTCTTACATTCAATTACTCTCCTAATCTCATCCTCTTATCTTGTTATTAATTATTCATTTTACCACTCTTACTACTACATTCAATTATTCAAACAAAAAATGGCTAGCCGAGGAAGACGTTCCGTTAGCGGTCCTTCATCCGGCGGAGGTTTTATCCGAGGACGGCATTCCGTTAGCGGTCCTCCAACCAGTTCGGATATAAGACGGGGTTTAAGTGGAGATCAAGAGATCCACGAGGAGGAGGATATCAACATGGAATCTCCTCCTTTCCTCAACACTCAAGAATTCGAGACCCAATTCCCGGATTTCCCGGAGCCGGAGGAGCCGTTGAACAACACTCAACTAACGGCGGCGGTCTTCCGATTTTGGTTCACAAAAGGTGCTCCCAATGCCAACGGGGTTTACTATGTCAAATGCAATTTTTGTTCGGCACAATACAACACAAAAGGGGAGAAGGCTATGGGAACTACAAGAAGCATATTCGGAACAAGCATCCCGAAAAAATGGGATTGGCACGAGGGCAAACACAACTAACCGGGTACGCATCTACATCTAACCACCCTCCTTTATTTACATATGATCATGCTTCGTCTATGGATGCATTTTCGGAAATATTAGCCGTAGATTCTTTGGCATTTAGTTTTACACAAAATGTTTGTTTTAATGATTTGATACAAAATCATGCTCAACCCGCATATAAACCGATTTCTCGCCAAACCGCTAAAAGAAAAATAATGCATAAATAAAAAATGCGTAAAGAAGAATTGATTAAATATTTTATGGAAAACGGTGATATTCAAGTTTCTATTTGTAGTGATATTTGGACCGACGGTTTTCAAAATTATTCATATATGGGTATTACTTGTCATTTTGTTGATAAATTTTGGATTTTAAACAAAAGAGTTTTAGCATTACGAGTTTTTAACGAACAACACACCGCCCAAAACATTGACCGTTTGATTGCAAATGTTTTGGAAGAATATAGATTACTTTCATGAGTTTTTTCAATCGGTTTTGACAACGCCTCCGCTAACACGGCTTCCATTAGAGATTTAACCAACTTTTGTAAGCCGACGATTGGAGGTAAATTTTTTCACATTAGGTGTGCCGCTCATATTTTAAACTTGTGTGTTCAAGAAGGTTCTGCATATGTTGGAGATTTAGTACAACCCATTCGAAAAATTCTTAATGAACTTTGGTCTAAAAAAAGCATATGTACTAAATGGTATGCTTATTGTAAACAAAATGGCGTTTATCCTAAAAAATTTCCAAAAGATGTTTGTACAAGATGGAACTCTACTTACAAAATGATTTCCGAATCATATGAATATCGAGATCTTTTAAGTGGTTTTGCCGCACAACATATTGAGGGTGATTTTGTTTTCGGTGAATCTTGGGTTTTAGCAAAAGATGTAATGGGGGTTTCTAAATATTTTTATGATGCTACTAATACTTTTAGTTATGTTTACACACCAACTTCAAACATATTTTGTTATGTAGCAATTAATATTGCATTTGCACTTCAACAAGGTCTTTTAATTGATAATATTTAGCTATTTATACGAAACAAACTAAATGGTTAGATTATTATACAACTATTCCCGATGTTTTTCTTGTTGTATTTGTGTTAGATCCTAGACGTAAAATGGATGATTTAAAACAATTTTTAGAAAGTTATTATGAATTTTTAGATTTAAAACAACATCCCGATTGCCATGTTTCTACCATAATTGCTAGAGTTAGAAAATTATTTGATGAATTATTGGTTCAATATCGTGTTTCCGATCAAGGTCAATCTTCTCAACCCTCTCCTCGTCCTTCATCTTCAAATTCATCTAAATTTAAATCAATTGCAAGAGATTTGTTTGGCCCGAAAAGGGCAAAAACCACGTCGAGTTCCCATTCGGAACTCGACGAATATCTAACCATTTCTTTTGAGTTTGCCAATGATGAAGAAGAAGAGGATTTTAACATATTAGAATGGTGGAGCCGGCCGGAGAGAATGAGGTTCCCTACCCTGTCAAGGATCGCGGCACAAATTCTCACTGTTCCCGCCTCAACAGTAGCGGTTGAACAAACCTTTAGCCGAAGTGAAAAGGTGCTCGATCTGGCGAGATCAAACATGTTGTCCGAGACGTTGGAGGCACAAGTCCTACTAGCCGATTGGAGGAAAGCGGAAATGCGAACACAAAAAAACAACCTATCGGCGGAGGAAGGCGGCGAAGATGACGACGAGCGACAACAAACGCCATCGGATGTATCGGCGGGAGAGTCCGACGACTAAGGTAAGGGCCAATCGGGAATGTAAACAAAGGTAAGAGAACTACGTGGGCTTTGATTCCTCCTCCCCGAGAGGATACGTAGGCAACCGGGATTCCGGTTCAAGCCCAATTCTTCCCTTTTTTTTTAAAGTTTAAGCACAATTCTCCTCTTTTTATTTTTATTTTTTATTTTTAAGTTCAAGTCCAATACTCCAATTCTTTTTTTCTTTTTTTTAAGTTGAGTTTGGCCAACCCGCCGACCCGCCGGGTATGAGCCGTGACCCGGCGGGTCGGCCATTTATACGGGTCCGGATCACCCTTCCCGGACCCCTGACCCGGCGGGTCCGACGTGGGCATGCTTAATTTTAAAGTGATATTTTGGGAAGTCGCATCGGAAGTGATGTTTACAAGTAAGGCAAAGGGAGGGTGATTTTTTTAAAAGGAAAATTGTTGATGTTTAAAAGGAGTTATTGGGAGGGGGTGATGGGTTGCTATTCGATCTGACACGGGAGACAACACAGGCGCATTTTGGATGTGCCTTCCGGGAGCATTCCGGATGTGCCTTTGGGGAGGATCCTGGATGTGTCTCTGGGGAGGATCCTGGATGTGCCCCGGAGGCAGCTTATGTATTTGCCCCGTTGTCAGCTTTCAACTACGCCTGATTGCAATTCATTCCAAAATTTTTTAAAATTTGGGCAATACAAGTGGAACCCAAAACCTCAACCGTGATAAAGGCATAGAAAGAGGAATGAAATGGTAATATAAACTGTAAATATGAATCCAAACAAATTGAAAGAAGAAGAACGGTGAGTCTATAGGCATAGAAAGATGACCCCAAAACCTTAAAATCCATTTTTATCCCTTGACAAAAATAGACTAATACAGACTAAAATTTTGAATAGGATTAGATGTGGGAATCGATGGACTACAACAATGAATTTGGATTCTAATTTCTTAGTATAATGGAATGAAATGGGAATCGATAGACTACGATAGTGATCGAACTACAACAATGGAATGTGAACTACAACTTGAAAGGTCTTTACAGTGGGCTCATTGAATTGAGAAATCCGAGACTGAACTTTCAAACTACAAGAGATTGAAGTAGAATTTAAATCAAGTGATTTTATCCGGTCAAACAAAAAATTACGATCGAGGTAGTGGAACCGGATTACGTTTTCGAGTCGAAGCCAAATTGGCAATACGAAACGGGCCCAAAGTTTGGAAATGTGGCGAAGGGCAAGTGTGGGAGCGGGGCGCAAGCTAATTGTGAGCCGCCTTCGGGGCGCATTGCGACTGCGCCCCGCGAGGGTTTTATAACCTCGCCTTGCTTCCAGCCCGATTTATTCTTTCGCAGCCGCCTCATCCTCTTCCCAGTACGTGTTGTCCTCTTCGCCCTCTTCGCAGTGCTTCACCCTCTTCGCAATGCTCATCTTCTTCTTCACGTCTTCATTCAAGATCCATTGTGGTTCGTCCTCTTCGCCTTCACTTCGTCCTTGTTTCTTCACGGCGGTTGTCTTCGCATTGTGTTCGTCTTGTTTCTTCTTCGATTTGTACTTATTTGGATTGGTACGTGTTGTCCTCTTCGCCCTCTTCGCAGTCAAGTAATTTATCATTAGCATTTGTTGTTGTTTTCGTCTTGTTTCTTCTTCTTCGTCCCTGTTGTGAATCACCTCATCATTAGAACTTAATCTGCTCAAGAACTAATCTAAACACTTAATCTGCTCAACTAATCCAAATACTTAATTTGATTTGCTTCTGCTCAACTAATCCAAACACTTAATCTGATTTGTTGCAATTGTTGTTGTTTGATTCTTGATCTTATACAACCTCCATGGATGAGAGCTTGAGTTTTGAAGGCCAGTGAACTTGCTTTAAAAAATTGCATTTGGTAAACAAAAATTAGGTCTGATTTAGAAGTTCAAAGAGGATTTGATTCTGCGAATTGCATTTGGTAAACAAAAATTCCCCTGCACCAAATTTAATAGAATAAACTGCTCATTGTTTTGCTTATACGGAAAACGGTTATAGGTATTTGATTATCCACACATGCAAGTGTCAATCGGGAGGAGAGTTTGAATATTGTTGATCTCGAGAGAAAGTGTTTGGGTAAAATGGGGGAGTAGGTATATTTTGTAACCATGAGCATATAAAGGGCCTCAATTTAATAATACGTACAAAATAGGCCCCTCTATATTAGACAAAAAAGATTTATTTAATAATACGTACAAAATAGGCCCCTCTATATTAGATAAAAAAGATTTATTAAAATAAGGAGAGAATATTAAGGAAATTAGAACATTTTTCTCTCCTATGTATAATCAATTAATTTTATTAAGTCGGATAACTAAATATTCTTCTCTCTTCTTAATTATAATAAATAAAAGATTATGTCAGGTAGGATTCGAACTCTGGATGACAAACCCCCCACCCTTATACCAACTAGACTAGTTAAACTTTGTGTATTCTTTTGATGATACACAATATTAATACACAATTTCAGTTACATAATGTTAATACATAATTTTAATTACATAAGTTTTGTTTGTTTATATTATGTACACAAGTCCGTCATTTACACAAGTTTGGTTACACAAGTCCGTCATTTACACATGGTTTGTTTACATAAAGTCCGTCATTTACATATGCTTTGGTTACATAAGTCCGTCGTTTACACAAGATTTGGTTATACAAGTCCGTCATTTACACATGGTTTGTTACATAAGTCCGTCGTTTACACAAGTTTGGTTACATAATTTTGTCATTTCACATGGTTTGTTTACAAAAGTCCGTCATTTACACATGGTTTGGTTACATAAGTCCGTCGTTTACAAAAGATTTGGTTACATAAGTCCGTTGTTTACAAACATCGTAGTAGTCCGTAAACTGGTTTCTATTTGCCAATATCAATCAAGCAACAAGCAATTACGCAGTGGGAGTAATTTACACAAGAAAGTGCCTAGTTCAATAAAAGACAGATGGAGTTTGAACATGAGAATCAGATCACGGTAGAAAATGAAGACGAAGATTTGTACCCCACGTATGCACTTTAGTTCGTCGGAGATCCCTCAGAGGCAAGAGGGTGGGAGACACTATATTCGGCGCCGGTACCAGATCTAGCCGATCGAGAAAGAATCTCAATCAGAGTAGTTATGGCACGCATTTGCATCTCCAAATCCAAACGCCCTCCACCACTAGCCGCGGACATCGTTGTTGCTCTTTATCTCTTGTTCTTCATGAACTTGAGCTTGAGGCAGTTGTTGAGGATAGCGCGACTCAACCTCGTTCTCCCTCTTGCCGTAACCGCCAAAGCACGATCTGCGGCCACCCGCACAGCAGCTGTAATAACCGAAATTTTTTTTTAACTCTGTTTAAAACCGGAGTCCGATCCACCGCCTTAACTCTTTAAATAAAAGAACACGATATTGAATTTTATCATTTTATGTGACCTTGAATCACATAAAATGATAACTAAATAATTCCCTAAATAATTCCGTAGAATTATTTCCGTACTATTAATGGTTCCGGGCGATTAACGAGTATCCGTTCGGCTCATTGTAATATTTGAGGAGCAGGCCCATTTCTGGCCCAATTACCAAGCTAGCCCAGTTTTAATCCTAAACCCTAATCAACCCTTAATCACGTTTAACCTAACCAATTCCTGTTACCTCTTACGTCGTCAACTTCTCCCTCTCTTCCGCACAATATCACGCCTCTGCAAATAAACCGACACCGTCTCCCTTCGTGTGTCTGCTCAGCCACCAGCGACCACCGGATCGGACACGTACTGGACGCCATCTCGTGTTTGCGAGAACCGAAGAGGGACACGCAGCCTCCCAGCCATCTACAAAGAGCGATCACCCTGGAATCTGCATCAAATTTCTGCACTCGACGCTCCAAGCCGCTAAAAGATGGAGGAGCAGGAGCCGACTTTCTGCACTCGACGCTCCCACCCGCTGAAGATACAGGAGCCGGAGCAGATCTTCTGCACTCCCATCTTCGTCTCTGCAGTCCCAGCCGCTGCACGCCTCCATCGCGAATGAGACAGGAGCAAACCGATTCACTTCAGCCTGCTGTAGATGGATAACTGGTAAGCAGCTGCTCCTGCTGTCCACCCTCCTCTCCTCATGAATAAAACAGTAAACCTCCTCTTCCTTCTCCTCGCCAGCCCAGTCACGCCACAGACATTAGCAGCCAGGGGAAGTCTTCACCGCTCTACAGTTTGATCTCGTTGTCCTCCTCATCTTATGAGCCTTGTAAGTGCGTAAGACTCCCTCCTTCTTCCTTACTTTACTTGAGTCATATATGTGCTTATAGCTGATTCCAAACCATCTAGGAGTCCATATAATTCAGCCAAAGGAACAGCTGCAAGGAGCTGTTACATTTCTCAGTTTCCGACATTGACGAACAGTCAACTTCGAGTATAGATCTAGGTAAGCTAGACTCTTCCTTTGCTCCTGGTTTTTGGATATGTTATTTTCGGTATTGCAGTGTAGAACATACTGAAATTTGAGCCAATTCTGAGTTATAGTTTAGGAGATATGAGTTTATCAAGTTGGCTTCTCATGCAGTTTTCTAAGTGTGCTGAGTTTGAGGAAATTTGCTTGAGATGCAGTTTTGTAGAATAAATTTGGAGGGGTTATTGACTTATGTTAGACTTGAATTTCGGACAAGTTATAGTTGATATAGTATAGTAGATCATACTAAAATTTCAGAGGAATCCATGTTATGGTTTGAGAGATATGAGGTTTCAAAGTTCAGTTTTATAAATGTGCTGAGTTGAGAAAAACTGCATGGGATGCTGTTTTGTGAGATAGTTTTGAATAGGCTTTTGATCTCTGTTAGGCTTGAATTTTTGATATGATATAGTTGACATCTTTTTGTAGATCATATTAAAATTTTGGAAGAATCGGAGTTACGGTTCGAGAGTTATTGTGTTTCAAAGTTGACGTTTTTATATATGTGCTGAGTGTTGGGGGAAAACAGCAAGTGATGCTGTTTTGTGAGATGATTTTGAATAAGCTCTTGATATCCTTTCCGGCTGAATTTTGGATATATTATAGGTAAGATTTTATAGTAGAACATATCAAAATTTGGAATAATTCCAGTGAGTGGTTTAGGAGTTATGATTTTTTAAAGTGTACTCAGATTTTGGCTAAGTATAGAATTTGTAAAGGGAGTAGTCAACTTTAGGAATTTTTATAAAACTGTTGAATGAACAGTTTGGAGAAATTCTTTCTCCTAAAGTTAGATAGGACATAATAGATAATCTAGGGTTTTAAGTCCGAATTTTTATAAGCGGTTACGAATTTTATATTTGGAATCGAAGTTAGACCTTTACGATTTCCCGGAAAATAGTAACATAGGAAAAATGTTAGCTTGGAACCAAACGAAGCTTTGGGAGTTAGAAATGATTTTAGAATCTCAAATAGGAGCTTAGACATGAATTTTAGAATTTTCGGGAATTTCAGGACCAAGGGTAAAATGGTCATTTTACCCTAAATTAATACTGCAACTAGTTATGTCTTAATACATTATTCTATTTTAGAAGTCTTAGACTTCTAACTACGTAGGAGTGTGCTAATGCACTTATCTCCTTTGACAGGCAACTGAGTTGCTACAGTTTACAGAGCGAGTTGGTTTACAGAGAGTCGAGCTTTATATCAGGTAAGTCCTTTGGGCTTACTTAGCTGACTTCTAAATATGAGTATAAATGATGATGGTGGTGTGTGATTGAAATGTTTATGGAGATAGGTTGTGATATATAATTACCGACCTATATTTTGGCCTAAGAGTAACGGGCGGTGGCATTCTGCTCAGTAGCTTGCGGGCGCTGGGGGTTTCTTTCGGGACTAGTCCATACGTGGTTTGTAGTGATGCTACCAGTGGAAGACCAGCTAGACCTACACCAGTTTGATAAGGAACGGAGGCGAGAACTAATAATAATTCTCGTGCCACAACTTAAATTGAATAATGTGAATCACTTAAATAATAGATAATAAACGGTTGAGTGCCAGCATGATGTTTGTTTATTTTGTTTCTGCTTGTGTTTGTGCTGTTATCATTTTTGCTTATATTTGGATAGTTAGCTAACGGTTTATCCGTGTTGTAGATTTGTAGAGATAGACAGTTGCAGAGAGATCCGGAACGGATGGTCAGCCGGGTCCACGTACTCATTAGATGGGGACGGGGGAGTCTTCCATACGTCATGCATGTTATGTATCTTTATATATGTTTGTAAGGCTGTCACATGTGTACGTTTATACCATTAAAAATATTATGTTTTAGAAATTGTTTTAAATACATTTGTGCCTTGTTGTAAGATCCAAGTAATGTTGTTGTTAAACCAAGGTCGGGACCCATTGTGAGGTCCTAACCAGTAGCTCCCCGAATCCTAACCAGTAGCTCCCCGAATTCCGAGAATTTGGGGTGTTACAGCAGCCCTCGGCACGAAGCCGATGTCAACGAGGAAGAAGGGCTGAGTTGGAGCTTTTTGAGCGATTTGAGAAGTTTCGAGGAGTAGATTTATCCACCGCCAACGCCTCCAATTCGCCTTCTTCTCACTTGTCTCTGTCGTCGGCTGCTGGAGGAACGTCGCCGCTCCAACGCTCTTTGACTTCGGCTGCCGCCAACAAGATGAAGAAGGCGCTGAGATTGCGATCTTCGACTTCCGGCTTAGGGTTGAAGAGAGTAGGGCGTATTCTGAAGGCTGAGAATGATTCAATTAGTAAGGTCAAATAATACAGTTACCAAATTTAATTAACGGTTTCCTTATTTTTAGCCTAATTAATATATTTGAAAATATTAATTATCTTTTAATTGTTACCTTAAATACTTAATTAAGATTCTCTTTCCACCTTATTTATCTTTTTATTTTAATTGTTAATATTAGGGGTCTTGTTTGTATTCTAGAAAAAATAGTTACCCTACTAGCTTAATCTTCTCAAAGTGTTTTGTCGAGTGCAATATTCCGTCGAAAATCGTACCAAGACATGGACCGAGACTCTAATGTTGTAGAACCACAACGATCGGATGCAAACCCTAACCGAAAACATCGATTATCACCACTCGAGTTGTGTTTTTCTCTTTCTTTTTTTTCCATTTTGTAATTGATACTTAATAGATTAGAAACCGGTTAGATTAAGAAGAATTGAAATTGAAAGCTGTGAAAGTTCATTGTTGACGTTGTGAAAGTTGTCGCTCTAACTATAAAACACTCGAACAAAGTTACCTAAATAAAAATCCATATTTATAACTTTTTTCATAAATCGAATAAATTTATAAATAATAAAAACTGTATATTTCGGACTTTAAAAAATTCAAGTAAAGTTTAAAATGGTATTAATATTGCTAGTTGTTTATCCTTTCGCATAAATTCAAATAAAGTTACCGAAATAAAAAAAACTAATCGCATATTTATTACTTTCAAAAATCCAAACATGGCGTTGATCATAAAACAATACGGGGCTAGTCATAAATGCACAATCGTTTAACTATTTATATAAATAACAAAAATTACATATTTATTACTTAAAAAAATTAGAAAAAATAAAAATAAAAATCAATGTAACTTTAAAAAACTAATGGCCTATTTTTAATTTTAAAAATATAATCTCATATTTCTAATTTTTAAATATACAAATAAAGTTTGATAAAATAAAATTCGCACATATCATTCAAAAAATTGAATAAAGTTAGAATAATAAAATTCGTATATGTATAACAATAAAAAAAATTCAATTAAAATAAGAAAAATAAAATAACATTGTTTAATTGTTCATATAAATAATAAAATTTTCATATTTGTAACCTTAAAATTGCATATTTGTAACTTTAAAAAATAATTGTATATTTCTAACTTTAAGAAAATCTAATAAAGTTAGATAAAATGAAATTTGTACATTTGTAACTTTAAACAAAATTAAATCGCATGTTTCTGACTTTAAAAATTACAGATTGCGTATACTACAGAGGAGCTAGTCTTCATGCTTGAGGAGGCAGTTGGACACCAGATACCGGTTGCTCCTTCTCCGGTCCGAGCATCACAGTATCATTGAGCATATTTTATTATTGAGTTCTTTTGCATGGATATTGAGTTCTATTTTCTAGATATTTTCGTATATATGGATATTGAGTTCTATTTTATGGATAATTTGGATTATATGTATATTGAGTTTTATTTTATCGATACTGCATAAATTAATTAAAACTTTAATGTCATATAACAAAACCTATAAAAAAATATACTTTCAATGTGTAACACCCCCAATTCTTAAAATTCGGGGAGCTACTGGTTAGGACTTCACAATGGGTTCCGACCTTAGTTTAACAACAACTTTACTCGGATCATACAACAAGGCAGAAATAAGGAAACCAAAATTCATAAAACGGGGTTTTAATGTCAAGAATGTAACAACATGCGTCTAACATCCAACAACATACTTATGATAATAAAAGTCTAAATAACATCATACTAAGAATGAAACATCAACAAAAAAATCTAACCTCATCCTAGAGAGTACGGAGACCCGGCTGACCACTACTTCCGGAACACTCAACTGCTGCTCTAACTTGTGATAAGTCTAAACAACCAAAACAAATCAACGGTTAGCTAGCTATCTAAACGTAAGACAAATGAAAATAGCACACACACAATAGCAAAACTAAACACACATCATGCTTTCAGAGAATCTAGTTTTATTAACTTTATTTAGATTATTCACTCTTACTAATGATACTTATGACACGAGGGATTCCCAAACCTCGCCTCCGCCCCGTGTAACCATCAGGAATGGATCCGATGCACCTCACCTTGTACTGGTATGGTTTGGGTATAGAGAACCTCTCAGTCTCATGTCAGAGCTGGGCAATGATGTCACCACCCGTTATACATACACTTGGGCCATAAAAATAATAAAGGTCGTCCTAGGCATGTTAAAATTATTAAACAGACAACACACACCACTATCGTCATTCAGCTAACATCTAGAAACTAGCTAAGTAATTCGCAAGGACTTACCTGTATCAAAGGTAATCCCAACTCTCATATCACGCTCAGCTTTCCGCAAGAAAGTACTTTATGCCTGAATAAAAAGGCACACAAATCAACAACTATCTGATATGCTAGAAGTCCTCAACTTTTAGTCTCAATGATCTCTACATGATCATATAACATTACGCTAGAAGGTTACTACTTTTAGTCTCACTGACCCTCACACGATCATATAGCAATATGCTAGGGTGTCCCAAACCTAGTCTCAAGAACTTCCGCAGAAACCACAAGACATAAAGTCCAACTCTAAAAGGAAAAGATCTACTGAGTTTGAACGATGATTATCATTCAAACTGACTATCTACTACTAAGGCTCAACTAACATACTACTACTAAATCCCAAAACATACAAAGACTCTTACTCACATGCCCAACCATGACTCCCTATGATATAATCCATAAAGATACACAATCCCAAACCATCTCCAAGAACACACACTTAAAACCTAGCACAACTCTTCTAAAACCAAACTATATTTAGACCCAACTTCGGAATGTCACAAATCCGGATTAAACCCATGGATCGCTATCAAACTTTACCACATGTTACTATGTATACCCATAAACAACATATCCAAAACTCAAGTCCAATAGACATCAATAACCCATTCAAATCTATCTCACAAATTCATCACAAGCAGTTTTTCCTAATACTTAGAATATTCAGCATACTTATAAAAACTGCATGAGTAACCAACTTTGGAGAACCATATATCCTAAACTATAACTCGGAATACTCTTAAATTTCAGTGTGTTATATTATACAATTCCAACTATAACATATCCGAAAATCAACAACAAAAAAGGAGTCTAACTTATCCAAATCTGGATCACAAAACTGTATCAACATGCAGTTTTCCAACACTTAGAAATTTCAGCAACAACAGAAAAATTGTTCAAGGTCCCAACTTAAAAAATTCATAACTCCTAAACCACTCGCTGGATTCCTCTCAAATTTTAATATGTTCTACAAAAATATGCCAACTATATCATATCAAAAATTCAGCCCAAATGAATGAGTTTATCGTATCTAAATATGGTCCCAAACTTGGTTGTTCGACAGTTTTAAAAGCTCAGAAAATGACTGGATCTTCACTGCTTCTTTCTGGATGTTCTAAGTATTTTTAGGAGGCATAAAATGCACCCATTAGGCATGACATTCATAGAGGGAAATATAAGGAAGGAAGGGGTATGAATCTTACCCGATTCTAAGACTCGAAAGAGGGGAAAGTCGATGACACAAGGCGCACAAGACAACTCCTGCAGGCTGGGCTGTTTCTGGTTACAGAAGCAAGTAGGAGGAGGCTCTGCAGAGTTGGTTACTGCTTGAAAAAGAGGTTCTGAATCCCCCTGCCCCGTGTTGTTGCACCTGAAGGAGGGAAGACCATGACGGCTGCTGATTTCTGGCTACTCACGTGCAGAAAGGAGCCCCGATCCTGGACTCGTGCAGCATGACTGGGGCAGAAGAGGTTGCTTCTTCGTGGGAGAGACACAAGGGTTGCCCCCCTTGGCGTGGCTGCGTGATAGTGACAAGAAGGCCTCCTGATTTGCTGTTGTGCGTGAGAGGAATAGAAGACAGCGGCTGATGAGAGTTGTTGCAAAGAGAAGAGGGATATGCTGCGAGATTCACGCTACGTGAGGCTAGGAGAAAGGTAATGTTTGTTCCTTGGCGTGCAGCAGTTCACAAGGAAGGTAGGGCAAGTTGGCGTCTCTCAAGGTTGGGTTGGGTAGAAGCATGTGTGTGGTCTGAAGCTAGGAGAGGTAAGGGATATGCCCGGTTAGCCTTGTCATAAGGTGATCATGAGCTTGTCATGGCCTTGCCATGATCTTGTCAAATGAGTCATTTATTACAAGTCTTGCAATAGAGTTTTTATGAAGTATTTTATATGATCCAAGACTTGACATAAAACCATAGAGGTTGGTAAGAAGCATTTTATGTGATTAACTCTTCACATAAAATGACAGAACTGTCAAAAGAAGGAATTATTGTGAAACTTTTATCATTTATGTGAGTAATAATTTCACGTAAAATGATAAAATTTATGTTGATTAAAAGAAATAACGGAAATAAATTTCCGGGTATTGCACAATGAATGACACATCCTATCCATCAATGATTTCAAATGTAGTGAATCTAAACTACTTATTCGGAACGTCTATCCTTGGCCCGGGTACTGGAGGAAACTCCTTACGACGAAGCTTTGTGTAAAGAAATATCCTTTCAATGATAGGTGCATCCCATCCATCGACGCTCGGATCGTGATGGTTAGTCCACAAAATATCCACCTCGGGTAATGGGGCATCCTCCTTGAGCCAAACCTACAAAAAAAATTGAAAAGGGTTATTTCGTGATTATTAATTATGTTAAAAATGAGATAATGTAAAACTTCCACTAACCCCTACAAAGTGTGTGTTGTCTGAGACAAACGCTATCGTACGGATCACTGGAGGCGGGTCTTGGTTAGGCGTGCTGGCTATCATAGGAAGGAATGTTGACGCGTAATTACCAAGTACAACTAGGCTATCTTGTAGTATGTGGCTGCAGCACACTCAACGATAGGCAACTCCATCCAGTATCTACTTGGGCATGGAGCATTTCTAGTCCAGTTAACATTCTTAAGCACATTTATAAATTTGTTGAATACGGTACACTGCATAGATTCACATGTATAATCATGTTATATATACATATACATATGATATCACCATTTATTATTAAATTTTATAAAATTAAATACTCACCTTTGAATATATTGTTCTTCTCAAGTTCAACTCCATAAGTATGAAGAGATAACTGTTCCACACATTTGTATTACCCTCAAGGGTTTAATATTTATATTACATACAAATCTCAGCAATAAGTATATACGGGGTATACAAAAAGGATGAACGTTATGTGCCCATTAATAACAAATTAATAGCAATAAGTATATACGGGGTATACAAAATTTTTTGGCGTTACCCTAGTTGGGCTCTGATACCATATGAAGAGATAATTGTTCCACACATTTGTATTACCCTCAAGGGTTTGATATTTATATTACATACATGGCTCATCAATAAGTATATACGGGGTATACAAAAAGGCTGGATGTTATGTGCCCATTAATAATAAGTATCTCTTTCCTTATTACTAAGAAATCTTCATCTGAAAAGCCCAAAACCAAAGCAAGGGATCTGTATCCACAATTACCGTCACCTAACACATTCATGGCTCCATTCACATATGGCTCCATGAATTTTCGGAATTCCCCTTCTTCCCAAGGATATTTTACATCATCATGTGTAAGAAGTTCATTTGGATCGCTATACTTCTTTTCATCGAACGGAAGATTAACGCTTTCACCATCGGATTCAACTTCAATCTCTTCGTAAAATGTCGACATATTCTACAATTTTTTTTATTGAGACGTGAATTTTGATTTGTATTTCATGTAAAATATATAGAGTCGCAGCGGGCTAAGTTAAACTCGACACTCAGCCCATTTAACGGGCGCAGTAAAAATCTGTCACCGGGACGTAGCCAAAGTCTGCCTCTAGGGCACATCCTGAATCCCCCCAGATGCAGACTTTGGTTGTGCCCCATATGCAAAATGCGCATGGGAGACACATCCAGAAAGCACCCGTGTTGTCTCCTTAAGAATTGCAAAGATTCACTTGAACCGTGATCCATGAGACTATCACTGTCCTTGCGACTATCAAAGCCACCAGAACCACCGCCGTTGCCACCTACAAGTAAAAGGCGGGTGAAGAACCGGCGACACTACTAAGAAGAACACACTACGAAGAAGACGAACGTTGGATTGACGAAGACGAAAAGAAGAAACAGGGACAGGCGGACGAAGAAGACACAACGAGAAGACATTGTGAAGAAGACACTGCGAAGAAGACGAGTCTACACAAATGGAAGCGAAGAAGACGCAGCTGCCAGGCGAGGGTTATAAAACCCTTGCGGGGCGCTGGTGTGATGCGCCCGGGAGGTGGGGTCGCATTCTGCCTGTGCCCTGTTTTCTCATTTGAACCCGGCCACATGTACGCAATTTGTCTCCGCCGCGAAACCGCTATCCGATTGAATTGCCTCGATTGCAATTTATTGTCTAAACGAAAAAAAATCACTCTATTTTAAAATGAAATTTTCAACCTTGTGGTTAACATCACACCTCTAACCAAGCGAGTTATTCTAGTAAATTGCTTTATAAAAGAAATTATAAAATAATAATTATATTGTATAACAATTCCAATAGTTATTAATCTGAAGGCATTCTACATGTATATGGTACCTTCACATAAATTATACTTTATTTAGAAATAAAAAGGATTTTATACAAGCATTTCAAATATATATGTTACTTTTTTTTTGGTAGCAAGGAGAGGCAGTGGTCTCCGGCGCATCTGGGCGCGCTTTTATTAATAAAAAGAGGGCTAAGTGTTCATCACACGGGGGATAACCCGACCCCTTACATCATCAAGTAAAAGATCAACTGCACCCTCCGGCGGGTCACGCAATACACTCAATCCAAAAGGAAGGTTCATAGTAAAACTAGCAATATAATCAGCTACTTTATTCGCCTCGCGGTAGGCATGACGAAACTGTATAGTCCAGTTTTTTTTCGAGAAGTCTTGGCACATATGTACTAGACTGGCAAGAGGGTGGTGAGAGGGGATGTTTTTCTTGCTTAGTTCGATCACCAGAAGAGAATCGGATTCAACGATTACCATTCGGTGACCCAACTCCCAAGCAGCCTTGAGACCATAAACTAGTCCCCACAATTCCGCCATGGGTACAGTGCAAATGCCTAGGTGTACCCCAAACCCGCTCAACCACTCTCCTACATGATTCCTAATCACACCTGCTGCTGAGGCGTTACCTTCTTTGTCTTTAGCGCCATCCGTATTAAGCTTGATGTATCCCTCTGGAGGCGGACACCAAGCAATATGGACTATTCTTCTAAAATGGTGCTTTTGATGTGTATCTCTCTTGCTCCAAACGTTGAGATATTCCTTTGTTTTGGTTTAAATGATTCTGCTCCTGTCTTCTTCCGGGCTTGTGTTCCTGAAGGCTTTCTCGTTTCTCCACTTCCACATCCGCCAAATGCTAACTGCAAAGATCTCATCCCACATACATAAATTTTTAAAATAAGTTTTAGAGGAGATATTACCTCGTATCCATGTAGCGAACGGGGTGTTGAAGAAACTCGGATTGATCCGTGTTGCTTGGAGATCATTCCAGATACTTCTGCTTTTGTGACACTCTATAAATAAATGTTCTAGAGTTTCTGGATCCTGCATGCAGTTGGGACAGGAATCATCTACAGTAATATGCCAGCGCTTTCTTTCTGCATTACACAGTACTCCTCCTAGCATAAGCTTCCAACAGAACACTTTGACACGTTCCTGGACTCGCAACTGCCAAATCTGTTTAAAAATGGGGTCATTTGTCTGCTGCAGTTCATGACCTCCAATAAGCATTCTGTAAGCCGAAGATGTTGAGTATCCTCCGTCTTGTGCAGGTCCCCAACTGAGTTCATCCTATTGTGGTCTGGATTGCGCGTTCAAGCCCTCTTCAATGAATGTGGTCATACGTCTTATAGAAGCTAGTTGAAGCAATGTCGTCGTCGGTAGTTTGTCTTCCAGCTCATGCCATTTCCAGCTCCCGCTGTCCATCCAGTAGTGTTGCACTTTCTTGGATAAATCACTCGGTACGATTTCTCGCCTGGCTACCGACAGAAGAGGGGTTTGTGTTGCCCAACAGTCCGTCCAGAAGCTGATTGTGCTTCCATCTCCTAAAACCCACTTGGCACCTTTGGCCACAACTTCATAGATACCCATGAGTATACCACTCCAGATGTGGGATGATGGTGATTGAATCACATGGTTGTTTCTAGTATACTTATACGAAGGACCTTCACCCAAAGGCTATCCGGATCATTCAAGAACCTCCATCCGAGACTTACAAGAAGAGCTTTATTCGTAATGTGAATATTTCTAATGCCAAGTCCCCCTTTGTCTTTAGGCAAACACATCTCATTCCATTTGACCGTATGCATTCTTCTTTGGTTCTCGGAATCACCCCAAATAAAATTCCGACATATCTTATCAATATCTTCACATATACCTTTCGGGAGCCTCAAAGTAGCCATAAAGTACATGGGTAAGGAAGTTAAGACGGATTTAGTCAAGGTGATTCTACCGGCGAAATTGAGGGACTTACTTCTCCAACCATTCAATCTCCCATTAGTTTTATCCAAGAGAGTAGCAAAAGTATCCTTGTTAACTTTACCTTGTAGGATGGGGATACCAAGGTAGTTACCTAGGTTTTTTGTAACTTCAACTCCGCTGATTTTGCTAATGTCGTTGCATAGCTCTCTAGAGACATTTGGAGAGACGAAAATTTTGGACTTCGAGATACTGACTTTCTGCCCTGAAGCTTTGCAGAATATCTCAATACATTTCTTGATGATTCTGATTTGCGTTGTGGATGTTTCCGTAAATAGAGTAATATCATCTGTAAAGAAGAGGTGAGACAATGGAGGTCCTCCTCTTGAGAGGGTAATAGGCTTCCATTCCCCATTATCTACATAATTATGAATGAGATGACTAAGCCTCTCAATACAAAGTACAAAGAGATAAGGCGATATTGGATCTCCCTGTCTAATACCTCTCTCCGGGGTAAACTGCTCAGTAACTTCGTCATTCCATATAACTTGCATTTTAGTTGTAGTCACACACTCTTTGATCATTCGTCCCCATTCTTCCGGGAAGCCCGTCTTGATGATCGTGTCATCAATGAAATCCCACCTAATTCTGTCATACGCCTTCTCTAGATCTAGTTTCAAAAGCATCCACTTTTTACCAGTCTTCTTCCGTCTCATAGAATGTACCATTTCCTACATGAGAAAAATATTGTCCTGAATAAGACGTCCTGGTAAAAAGTTGCCTTGCACTGGGCCCACTAAGTTTCCGATGACACTCTACATACGCTGTACAAGGACCTTAGTGATGACTTTGCAGCTGACCTTGCACAGTGCAGTGGGTCTGAATTGGCTGATGAGTTCCGGTTTGCCAACCTTTGCAATGAGTGAAATCAGAGTATCCTTAATGCCCGGATACAGTAACTAAGCTGTGAAGAATCTGGTTACTTCTCTAAACATCAATCCCCCAACATCTCTTATAGAAAATTGGCTGAAAACCGTCAACTCCCGGGGCTTTAAAGGCATCCATGCTCTTGATAGCACTCCAGACCTCAGTCATACTAACCGGCTGAAGGATATCACTCCAATGCGATCCTCCTATAATCGGAAAATCCGTAGACTCTAACACCGGGTTGTGGAGCATCGTATCGCTATCCAGACTGTAAAGCTTCTTGAAGTATTGGGTAGCATGATTTTCTAGGCGGTTGCAGTCTTCCACCCATTCGTCATTATCCATCTTTAGGCTTATCACCCTGTTCCGGTTTCTCTTGATAACTGTTGAAGTATGGAAAAAAGAGGTGTTGCGATCCCCAAGTTCGAGCCACTGCTCTCTCGATTTTGGTACCATAAAATTTCTTCTTGCTCTAAAGTATTCTCTAGCTCCTTCTGTGCCCTTTTTTCCTCCTCTTTGAGTATGTGAATGTCATTGCGACCTCTTCTGATTTGGATATTGGTGAGTTTGGTAGTAGCCTCTTGTTTCCTGCGAAGTATATTACCAAACACAATTCTATTCCAAATAATAAGAGAGTTTCTAAGGTTAGGGAGAGCTAGATGAATCTCTGGATTGGAAAACCAACATGCCTCAACCATAGATTGAAAGTCCGGGTGGGTCATCCAAGCCGCTTCAAATCTGAATGGTCTCCTTTCTTTCCTGCATTTAGGGAAAGCATCTAAAGATAATAATAAAGGAGAATGATCCGAAGAGAGCCTGGCAAGGTGTCTGACTTGAGCTTCAGGCCATTTTAGACAACCCTCAAGGTTCATAAGAATTATATCCAGCCTCTTGAAAATACTTCTCTTGGCCGACTTACCATCATCCCACGTGAAATCTGGACCTGTATATCCCAAATCAATCAAACCTTTCCTAATGATGAGGTCGTTAAACACGTTAGAGTCTGCATGTAATTGACCGGAGCCGCCTTTTTGTTCATGCAGAAACCTAATGACGTTAAAGTCCCCTCCAATGGCCAAAGGTCCGTGTACCGTATCAAGTTCTATTTCCAACTCTGGCCAGAAATCTTTCCTTCTGGAGTAGGAAGGCGCGGCATACACAATGATAAGACTAAAGTTGTGTGTGCCCAAGGTGATTTTAGAATGAATAAATTACCGGCCGTTGTTGATGATACTCACATTCAGATTTTCATTCTTCCATAAAAGCCATAAGCCGCCTTCAAATCCCATGGCCTCCACTCGAAAACATCCCGAGAAGTTAAGGCGGTTACATATAGCTTGAGCCCTGTCTCCTGAGACTCTAGGCTCCAGAAACGCTAAAATATCTATATTGTGATGATGACATAAGTACTTAACTGCTCTTCGGAAGCCTTTCTTGCAAGCTCCGAACACATTCTAGATCAGAATATTCATCATAACCATAAGGAGAGAAGGACTATAAACCATGTATAACTACATACCAGGGGCGTCGCATTCCTTGGTTCTGTTGCTGGCCGAATGGTCTAGCATCTCGGCATCACCACTGCTACTACGTTTTCCATTATCCGAGGGTAAAGAGATATAGCTTTCTTCAACATTGACTTCTCCCTCTTCTCCCGGTGGTAACTCTTGGGGATTATCACTAGGAATGTGATCATTTGCGTCTCTCAAAACCTTCCCGGTAATACTATTCAAAGCTTCTGGAAAAGGAGGGTTTGACCCGTTATTGTCGTCATCACTATGTCTTCGACGTTTTAAGGTTCCTGGGTTCTAATTATTTTCTTCAGTCTTCTTAATCCTCCATGTTGCGCGTCTCGCTGCATTTTTTATTCTATTGGGTGCTTTCTTTTTCTCTTCATTGGCGGCAGTCCCTGGCGTAGTAATGGGTTTGGCATTGAATACGATCTGTTTGATGGCGGAGCTGGGCTTTTCCACAAGTTTCCGATGTGATTTTCCTCTTGATTGGGTCATATTGCTACATTGTTGACTCCTCTGATGTTGTGGGTTTGGGCTTGGTTGGGCCTTGCTAGTTGAGGCATGTGATGGGTTGAGTTTGATGTTCTCATCATTCTGGCCCATTATATTAACGTTGCTAACGGTAGGTTTTCCTTTTACAGGAATGATTTGACTCTTCCCTTTCGCAGTCTGGTTCCTTCCCTGATTAGGTTGTTTCGAGTTTCTAGTATGGTTAGCAATATATCTAGAATTATTTTCCGAGATGCTCTTTCCTTTTTCAGCTTTCCTTCTTCTCGCCACCATCATCCAAGGACCAAATCCTGCGCCGTCGTCTACCGGAGTGACAGTTTCCGTCTGAGTATCCGACACATCATGAGGTGCTTGAGCGTTTGTATCTGTCTCTATCTTCAGTTCGAGTGCTTTCATCTGTAACCGGCTTACTTTGTTGTTGAGTGCTTATTTCCCGATCACATTGAGATGCAAGATGACCATATCTCCTGCACTTGAAACAGGTGGTGTCTAATCTCACGTATTCAATAGGGCATCTTTTGCCATTGATGAATATTGCTTTTTTCAGTGGCCGACTAAGATCGATTTCAATACAAATTCTCGCAAATCGACCTCTATTGAAGTGGAGGGTTTTGGGGTCTATGATTAGAGGGGTGCCCACTCCTTCAGCCATTGACTAGAGAATAGCTTCGTGATACCATTGCACCGGGACACCCGTAAATCTCACCCATATTAAGGCTGAAGTAATGGGGTTCGTTGTTACAAACTCCGGTGTCCATCGTTTCATAATCAAACATCTTCCAAAGACCGCCCAAGGTCCACCAGTAAGTATCATCGTGAGCTCATTTTCGTTGGAAAACCTGGCTAAGAAATAGTTGTTATCTAGATCAATGAGTTGCATGTTTTCTCCGCATTTCCAGAGTTCCCTTATTTTCCTCTCCATGATCGGAAAAGCAATCGGATATCCTAACACCTTGAAAACAATGGAACTTTGCCATCTATCTTCAAGGTCTTTAGTAATTTCTTTGTCTATCTCGATGACGGGGTCTCCCTCAATGCCAAACGGAAAGCTAACCTTAATCTTTCCGTTTAGAGCTTCCTTTGAAATCCTATCTTTGCTATGGGTGCAGGGTTGAACTCCTCCTAATAGATCAGACCATTTTCTCGTTGATTCCTTGGTCGGCACAACAGTTCTAGGGTTAGTCTGAGGCGCAGTATTAGTGGCAGTTTGGATACAGCTTTGTCGTGTACTTTCAGTCCTCTCATCAGCAGTTGTATTCTCGGTAGTCGCAGGTTCCGGACCTCTTACCTCTGCAGTACTTTTGTCAGTTTCGATTTCCATTGCACTCGTGGTCTTTGGTTCACTCTGAATCATAGTAGTCTCGGGATCTTGTCCTTCTGTCGGTGGAAGATTAGGTTCCTCCATGTTCGTATTCGCGTGCTCTCATTGACAATATTCCCGCCGCCTGAGGAAGATCCTCCCCCATGGCGCCGGCAATCAGAACCTAACCTTTTCGCTATTAGATTTTTTTTTTTCAAATATATATGTTACTTACCTTTGAATAATGCTATAATTTTTTTCGCAAAGTAGTGTTCAACTTTGAATATTAAGGTAGTGTTTTGTACCGTAGTCGGCAAAGAGCATAAGTTAGGGTCCGGTCCAAACCAAAACAATATATATCGAAGGTTATGGACTTTACCATGGTGATAACAATATGACACGATCTAGACCTTATCTATGCACTTTCATTATTTTTTGATGGGCAGGATGGTGTAAGTATGGTCGGTTGGACAATATTTTGAGTCCATGGTTATATAACAAAAAATTGGCCTACTCAGATTAAGACCTGCATAATATTTTGCAATATAGACATATATTCAAAGTTGCGCTTACCCACATATTAGAATAGTGAGTCGATTAGAAATTAACTAGTTGGCAATAGAGGAACACATACGGGTTATATAAACCCGATAAAATTTTATATTAAAACTAAATGATATATATAATAGGAGAAATTTAGTGTACCGGCCTTATATATTTAGGCTATAGAGACTATGTATACCTATAGTCAAGTTTGGACCGTGCATATAATAAGCACAATTAACGTCATCTAAAATTAAAAAAACAAAAAAAAAAAAAAAGGACTTTTTCTTTTGAAATTGTATAGTAACTCTATGAATTAAAATGAAAGACCACCAGCTAATCTAATCGTATAGTCAATCGATCACTTAACTAAATATCTACTTTAATAGTCCAAATTACTCCAAATTATATTTAGCCTCAAAAGTATATATTTCGACTATAGAAGACACAAAAGTTACACAGAATCGATACATACATAATATCGATGGTGGTAGGCGTAGCAAAGCCATTATTACAATACTTATATTTGGAAATTTGCAAATATATAAAAACCCTAATACATTATTTAGTATGGGCTTTGTCCTACATAGTTACCCGGAGGATTGTAGCTGCAAATAACGTACCAACCTCCATTGTTACAAGGAGTACGAGCACACCCCAAACTTGTAGAGCTCCTCCAAACCACTTGAGTATAGTGACCACAAACTTGACCCGACGCACACGAGTTCGAATCATGGTCATAATATTGCTTTTCGTCCACCCACAAGTTCACGGCATCCACTCCAGAGAAGTCATTCGAGCTTCCTGTTGCAAGGTTCTCTCCGTATGGCCCACCCGAGTGCACGAGATTGCAGTCTCCGTTCCTTGAGTTGGCATAGTTTTGGGCGTAGGCGGCCACAGTATTGTCCCATGTCATAGGGCCAACGCCCACTTGAGCTCGAGCTGCGTTGTGGGCGTCTAGGTAGTCTTGTTGCGAGTTTTGAGCACTCGAAGAAAGGATTAGGGCAAGTGAGATGAGCAAGAGAAGAGACATTTTGTTGGAGAAGTGCATTTTGTATGTTAGGATACGTAAGAATGGTTGTATGAGATGAAGGATGAGATTTTAGGTGAAGAAATGCATGCTATTTATAGATAAGGAGGCAGCATCTAAGCTTAGAATGGTCCATGTAATTCTTATTGTTAAGAAAAGTCGTACGTAGAAAAACTTGAATGTCGCCAAATTCATATTCTAGAAAGCAAATTGTATATCCCTCTTTATTCTTGTTACCTTTTATATGTTCCTTAAAATATTTTTTCTTTCCTTCTAATTAGGTTATTGTTACGATGTATTATGTATATATTCATGCCTTTTCTCATGTAATAAATACATTAATATACGATATTTAAAAGAATGTAGGGGTTGTTTGGTATGACCGTAGGAATGGGGTTCAAAATAGGAATCGGAATAGAATAAAGAATTGGAATAAGTCATTTTTGATACTTGGTGTTTGTATAATTAATGTTGGAATAAAAGATTTTGACACCTGTTTTTTTTATTTTATATGAGTTATGAAACAAGAAATCGTATCATATTTGATGATATGTGAATGTTTATAATGTAAATATATGTTATTTTGTAAACTACATTCTAAAAAATGAAGACTAACTGATAACTTTTTTCCAACTAAATAGGTATATAACTTCTTCTATCAAATATGTTTTTTCCAACTGTGTTGTTTTCGAATATTTTTCGGTTACATTACATCTTGAATGAAATATTCGTGTTATAGTTATAACTTTTTTTTTTTATCAAAATCATGTTTTTCTACAAAATAATACTATAATTCAAATTAATTGATGGACGATAGTTTTTTTATAAAAAAAATTAATTCTATTTTGTGAAGCTAAATAAGAAAGTATATATATATATATATATATATATATATATATATATATATATATATATATATATATATAATGAAAATATATTGATGTAGTTTATTTTTTGAAATGAGTTTATGTTGAAATGGATGATACCCACTTTTAATTTATACAATCAACTCCTTCTCTAGAGTTGGAGTGAACCATGTCATGAAATCATTCTGATTCCAAGTCATATCAAACACGAGGTATTGATATGACTAATTCCGATTCCTAATTCCATAGGAATCGTACCAAACGAGCCCATAGTGTAAAAGGGAATTATATATCCCTCTTTATTCTTGTGACCCTTTTATATTTCCCTAAAATATTTTCCCTTTCCTTCTAGCTACGTTACAAATATGATGTATTAATATTATGTATATATTCCTGCATTTCCTCATGTAATAAACACATCAATATACGATATTCATAAGAACATAGTTCTTATATGGTATCAGACTATTACACGATCCTTCAAAATAATTACATTTCCGCAAAACCTTCGAGCATGACACTGAATGCCGCTTTGAAACCACAAATCCCTACAACTTGCATCCTTCGGATCACCCCGAAATTTCTCTCATCTCGATGATCTTTAAAGGGGGAAACAACTTCTCCGAGTAGAAAGAAAATATCATCAACGTATTTTTAGCCAAGCGAAAGCTTGGTTTCATTGACGGATCGATCAAATGTCCCGAAGAAACATCCTCTGAGTATTGGGGTCCAATAAACTCAATGGTAGTAGGTTGGATACTTCAAACCACTGAGTCTTCAGTCCGGTCTACTGTTTCCAATCAGGATTCGACTAGAGATTTGTGGCTCGAACTCGAACAAAGGTACTCGGTTGGCAACGGACCGAGGATCCTCAAACTACGGGCTGATATTGGCCAGTTTCGACAACAAGGACAAACGGTCTCCATCTACTTCGGATGCCTGCGACATCTTTGGGACAAACTAGCTGCTGCTCTACCGTCGTCCAAAGCATTGTGCACGCTATGTTCCAAGTTATTATCCAATGAAAGGGAAGAAGAACAAATACACCAGTTTCTAATCGGACTGGACGACTCGTTTCACACACTTTGCTCCCATGTCATCTCCAAAGAAAGTTTATCATCTTTAAATAAAGTCTGCTCTTTGGCTATACAAGAACAATGTGTCCATGCCACTCCAAACGACGCCGAAAATCAACTAGATGCAATGGCTTTGGCGGCTCGGTCTTCTTGTCCTAAACAAGGTAAACAAGATAAATCTCACTTGATTTGTTTTCATTGTAATAAATCAGGCCACACCAAGGAACAATGCTTCAAGATTGTTGGATATCCCGAATGGTGGGACAAAGAAAAAGGCGGATCGAATATGTCATTCGGTTCCAATTCCAAGTATATATCTCAGCATGCGTCTGGGTCAAACAAAACACAACAACAGTAGATGGGGGCTACTAACGTTGCACGGGTAACTAGAATAGCCTCAGCAGCTGCTGGTGGTCTCAATATTAACGATCGATCCACACTAGGAGGATCTCTTACGGATTCACAACGGTCCGATATTTTTGAAAAATTCAAAGACTTTCATGCATAATCGAATGAATCCATGTTAGGTAACGAGTCAAATTATTTGATCTTAGATAGTGGAGTTCATTTCATATGACAGGTAATATCGAGATGTATAATACGTTAACCAACACAAAAATGCATACGATCAAACTTCCTAATGGTATGTTACAAAATGTGACCCAAGTAGGATATATTTTTCTAAGTCCTTATTTTAAATTATCAAACATTTTGTAAGTATTGGGTTTAAAATGTAACTTAATTTCATTGGCTTGCTTAACTAGTGATTTTAATTGCAAGGGCAGGGCTGATTGGAGCGGGCGAACCTAAGGATGCCATATCTTGGCTTCGTTTTTGCAATTTCCCGTTTTCAATTTTAGCAGTCACTCGGGTTGATCCGTTGAATAATATGTGGCTACTTTGGCATAAAAGACTTAGGCATCCTGCTTTTGAATTTCAAATTGAAAATTCAATTATTAATACAAATGTTTGTAGTTCTTTTAAAAATCATACATGTGATATTTGTCATAGAGTCAAACAATGCAAACTCGATCATCTTTTCCAAAAAGTTCATCGCATTCAATTACTAAATTTGATCTTATACTTTGCGATTTATGGGGACAATATCGTTTTTCAACTGTTTGTGGTGCTACCTATTTCCTAACCATTGTAGATGGCTACTCGAGAATAACTTGGGTTTTTCTTCTAAAAACCAAAACCGAAGTTGTTTCTATTTCTACTCAATTCGTTAAAATGTTTCAAACACAATTTAATAAAAATATTAAACGTGTTAGAACCAATAACGGATTAGAATTTCTAAAATTAAAACAACTATTCTTGGATAACGGAATAATTCATGATACATCTTGTAACATCCGATTTTTTTGTCACCGCCCACGCGGTGACATTGGGTTGCGGTCGCGGCCAACCGCTCTTGTCGCGGTTGCGGCTGACCCCTAATCGCGTACGATATGTTTTTAACTGTTTTATCTTTCTTTCCTTTTTTAGAAAATCCGATCATTTATCCCCTGGGTCGTCTTTCCTCTATCTTTAAAACCTAATTCTTGACCTTCCTTTCTTTACCCAGCCGTGCCCTTTGTATTCCCGTCTTCTCTTTGATTTTTCCAAGGCAAGTTATACAATACGTGTGGTACGTTATATAAAGATGAATCCAGGGCAAGTTATACTTTTTCCCAATTTTTCACCTTTACATATAAATGCTTACTGTGACTCGGACTATGTTTCATGTTCGATCACTCGTCGTTCTATAACGGGTTTTATTGTTTTCATTGCCGAGCCTCGTGTTTCATGGAATTCAAAGAAACAGAATACGGTGTCGATATCATCCGCGGAAGCTGAATACCATGTCATGGCATTAACAACATGTGAAGTCAAGTGGATCAAATCTCTACTTCTCTCCTTGAGTGTGCCTCATGACAAACATATCCACCTATGGTGTGAAAACCAAGCAGCTATCCACATAGTGTCGAACCCGGTCTTCCACGAAAGAATCAAACACATAGAGATTGATTGTCACGTCGTCCGAGATGAAGTTCAAAACAAGGCTTCGTACTCTGCACATACACTCCACCAATCAATTAGCGGATATCTTCACCAAAACTCTTGGCCATAATCCTTTTCACTATATTTTGGGCAAGTTGATCATTAGCAAAATTCATGCTTCAAATTGAGGGGAGTGTAAAAGGGAATAATATATCCCTCTTTATTCTTGTCACCCTTTTATGTTTCCCTAAACACATCAATATACGATATCATAAGAAAATAGTTCATACACAAATGTTTTGTATCTTCATTATTATCACTTAGGTATGTGATTTTTTTGGACATATTACTAGTAAATTTGAAGTAGTTATTTTTGTGTGCCCTCAACGTCGGAATGATGTCTAAGGAGCCGTTGGGTCGACAAGAAACTAAGTGTCACTGTTTTAACTTGTCAAAGTCCGGTAAAAACGGACCGTCGAGGGGCGGGGGTTGTGTGCGTACAAGTGCACATGCGCCTGAGTCCAAGCCCAACACATAAACCCGATAAAGTTCTATACTAAAATCAATGGGCCGGTTGATAGGAGAAGTAGTCCACTTACCTTATATACTAGATTCGAAATGTCCCCAATTTCTAATGTGATAACTTATCTATATACTATATTAAAGCAACATTCGAAACCACGTGTAATTCTCTTATACATTAGATGGCACATGTCATTTTCGTATAATATACATTTACTATTTAATTATATTTTATCTTTTATATCCATTTTAATAATTAGTTATATATCTTTCATTAACGAAAATTTAGTCATTTTCACCATATAAGTCAAGATGAAATAAAATCACTAGTATAAAAAAATAATATCAAACTAATTTTTACTATCTAAATATATTTAATTCTAATAAAATAAAATCTCATTTATTTTTTTCCTAATATAATCAATTTGGTAAATTTTATTTCAAACTTTTATTTTAAATTATCGAAAATTCCAGTATATCACATTTAGCATAAACCAAATAAAAATATACTCTTTAATTATAATATTTAGTAAAATATAATTATAAAAATACATTTTAGGTTATTTTTTTCAAAAAAAATCGAACTACACTAAGTTATCTTCAACACAACTCAAATAGGTTTAAACAAGATCACGATGTGACCATGATGGAGAAACTCCCAAAAATTAGGCCCGCAATGACCGAGAGTGAATTTAAAACAATCAATTTGTTTGATTGTTGAAATTTCAACATAAATTATTAACGGATTAGTTTAATGGTAAATGTTCAGGCACGGCCCTTTTATTGCGATACGGTCGTACGGCCGTACCGCAGGGCGACACGTGTCCCGAAATTTTTTTTTTTTTTTTACGGAAACTAATGAAAATTTATTTGAACTACCATGTTATAATTTATGCACTATTATCCTATAAACTTTGAATTATTCCTATATAATCCATGAACTATTACTTTTTAATATAATCCATGAACTATTCTATTATAATTCATGAACTATCTCATAATAAGTTTTGAACTATTACTTTCACTCCTTTATAAATTTTTGCACTTTAAACTATTCTATTATAATTCATGAACTATTCTATTATAATTCATGAACTATCCCATAATAAGTTTTGAACTATTACTTTCAATCCTTTATAAATTTTACACTATGAACTATTCTATTATAATTCATGAACTATCCTTTTATAAGTTATGAACTATTCCATATTAAGTTTTGAACTATTACTTTTAATCGTTTAAAAAAAAAAAAAATTTTTTTTTTTTTTCGGGACACGTGTCGGCCGTACAGACGGCCGCACGACCTTACCGGAATAATGGGCCTTATTTGAATAATACGGAATTTTACACATAAATTATGTACAATAAAAAACTTAACTCATCAATATTAATAGATTTGATTTAATTATTTTGGAATGTTGCATCCATAATATTAACATGTAGGATACAAATTCTATTAGAAATTAACATTACAATATGAAAAATTGATAAAAGATGTACATGGTATATGCTACTAGATGCGCATGTATGTGTTGAAATATGGATCAAGCTAAATACATAAAATGTTTTTTTTGTTCCATTATCTATATGGCATCATATATAAACTCGGTCGTAATTAGAATGGGGTACGTACTATTCGTGTCAAGTAGACAACGTATCCGTAGCAGACAAACTTTGTACGATGACTTGTCATTATTTTCCACAAAAATCTCATCTTTATCTTTGTCTATAAATTATCTCAATGTAATTATTTTTAAAAAAAAAATCCAACAGTATCCTTTTTTATACTTTTCGGAGGAGGTTCAGCCGTTCAAATTTTGTATAATTTGTTCAAATTTTTTATTTTATTAATTTAATCTATTTATATTGATAAAAAAATTATTAGTTTATAATAATACATAAAATAATAATATAAAATATTTAAATAATGAACACTCTATATAAAATATAGAATACAAGTTTTGAACCGATAAACATTATAATAAAAATATGCTAATATATTTTGGGTACCATTAGTTTAAAGATTGTATTTCTTTAGTTCAAACATATGTAAATAAAAATTATTTTAAAACATAATTAATAAATAAAATATATGAACAAACGTTTGAAAATATTATAGCTTTTGAAAATATTATAGCTAATAATATATAAATTTTGAACAAATTAAATAAAAATTTTGAAATAACAAAATAATTGTTACATCTTTTTATCATAATAATTTGAACTAATAAAAACCAAAAAACAATATATCAAACTTCCTAAAATTACAAAATTATCACAATTCTTATTGTACTTTGTAATTGGTGGAAAAATGTAGACCAATCGGAACAAGAAAGTATGCAAAAAGAGGATAAGTATTTATTGTGATGTGCATTATGATAATTAGGGGTGTAATAAGAGCTATGTATCGGCATGTTTAAGTGCTCGGTTTGTTTATAAACAAGCTAAGTCCGAGCCTAAATGTGAACGAGTTCGATCCCGAGTAACTCGGCTAAAATAATGTTGTTATATTGTTATTTTAGTCAAGTTTTACCCGAACGAGCCGAGCATTGACAAGCTCAAGCTCTGCTTGTTTATAAACGAACTGACCTTTTAACGAGTCAAACACAAACTAAACCCGAGTAACATGTCTAGTATTACACTCCTAACTATAATAACGTGTAAGAAGTCGATCATATGAAATTATTTGATGAGGATGTAGACTAGCAGCTAGCAGCCCATGGGAATTTCATTAATCAAAAGATGACGTAAGCTAGTATCTAACCTAAAGAAAACAAATCTTATGTCAATCAATGCAAATTTAAAGATAAACTTGGTGTAATAGAGATTATTTTTTCATTTGAGACACAAACTCAATTTTTATTAATTTTGTATAAATTTTAATTTTAAATGAACGTAATTAAAGAGTAATAAAAGGAAATTTAAAGATTCACTTGGATTGCTTCTTAATTTTATGTTTATGCATGATCTTGGCCTACTTTTTTGACTTTTTCATAAGAATTTGTACAAATTGGGTAAACATTAAAATCGGGTGCATTTGGCGACGGAACAGTGAGATTCAATTAGTTATTGATTATAAAAAAATTTGAAAAATTTTGATCAAATAAGTACTTTTTCTAATTTTAATTAGGTTTGTATATCCCTTCAGTTTTGACGACTTTTATTAAATTGAAATTTAAAAGTAAGGAGTTTGATTAGGAGTACATTTATTATATATATTTATATCATGAGTTTAGTTGCTAGAAAAAAAAAATCTCAAAAAGACTTACTTAGTTAATTTGACTGAAAATTTCTAAAATTGTGTAGATTAGATAAATCGAAATTAACATTAACTTAAAACACACCTCATATGTATCTATAATTAAATTTTCATCAATCCGTTAATTAGCAATTTAAATCCTTCTCTTCTTACGGTACCAATTTAATCATGAATATATTTAGTTTATAACGTAAAATATATTAGACTTTCATCGTACAACTAATAAAAAAATCTAATTATTAATTGATCTCTTAATTATATTATTAAATGTAAAACTTTGTAGTTAGGATGATTTATCTACTTAGACATAGTACATTCTAAAACATCTTTACGGATAAAAACACGAAGTTAGGAATTATTACGAAAACCGGTGTTGAAGGTCTACGTCAATATAAAAATAAAACTCTTAATAACTTTAAAAACTATATTTACGATACAAAAACTACAACAATGGGCTAAAAACATTTTTTTACAAAAATATAAATAGGAAAATGAAAATAAATAGAAGAAAAGAAGCTTTTAAACCCTAGTGAAGAAGAATAGTATTAGTTTTGAAATTTGAAGAGATTACTTTGCTGCCGTATACGAAGGGAAACGTCCGAATCAAATATTCCACGTGGCCTACATAATTGTAGGGCATACTTATCAAATCAAAATATATGTAAATGCATGGATATGATTGTGTCACCCATAGTCATTGTAATTCTAATTTTCGATATTTTAAGGTTGTTTAAAGCAAACTCAATCAAATATTAGATGGGTTTTCGGGTTCAATCACTGGACCAATGTTGGGCCCTGCATCAGCTTGGGCTCTTATTTATTGGGCCGGACTTTATACGTATATTTCTACAGGAATTATGTCATCCAATTAAAAGTGTGAGTTTTAACAAAATACCATAAATACCAGAGCATCATTCACCTAACCTATCAAAATATAAAATAAATATTATATGATTTTTCTAGCCTTTTAGCAAAAGTACTTCAAGTATAATTATTATTTATATCAAATTAATATTTATTATGTAGATCGTTTATCTAATTACTTTTACAGTTACATAGATCATTCACCAATCCAGAAGCGAGAGAAACTCAAGAAACGAGCGCTTACAAGTTGCAAATATGGGGTGAATTGATGGAATGGAAGATTGCATGGCATATGAAGAAATTGACCAATGCTCAGAAAAATCGACCTAATAAATCGGCCGATTTTCCTATAGGAAAACTCGATCGATTTTCGTGTCCGATTTCCTTCGTTGGGACGAACTTTGCAAAAGATTCGGCCATGATCTTCTATTTTGGCAACTATCTTTTAATTTTATTTTCTTAAAGCTCTCAAACAATCTTAAGGAAAGTTGTTAGTTTTTATCCTATTTTTGGATTATATTTTTAGATTCTCTTTTAAAGATATATTTCCTAGATTATCTTTTAAAAGATATCATTCTTAGATTATATTTGGGTTAATTAGGTAAGTAGGCTTTTTTGAGAAGGTATAATATAAACTAGGCTTTTTCATTTCTCTATTAATAAAATATACCCCAAATTTTAAGTTATCTTTTTTTTACTGCTCATCTTCTAACCCTAATTCACGCAGCCTCATCTTCATTTCTTCCTCCACTCTCACCCAGCCTCCATTTCTCTCCATCTGCGTGGGAAGGTCAGACGCTTGTGCTTTCGATCACCACCAGCGTCGTGTGCCACCTGCCTCCCTCCGCTGGAGCTGTCGCCGCCAAGGAGCCACCGCCTCCCTCCTCGCGCGAGCCTTTCCTCGTCACTAACAGATCTCGAGCCGGATTCGAAGTGAGGATTCCTATGCCTATACGACAACGAAAATCGCCTCTTCCTCTAGAACCCTTCGATCCGCCGTCTCATGAGGATTCCTATGCCGGAACTTCGTTCTGACGCTGGTAATTCGCTATACGATCCAGATCTAGACGCTTTTGATTTTAGGTGCTGTGGTTTTTGGATGGATCCTTCCAACAACGATTTTAAAATTGTGATACTTTTCATTCCTGATTAGTTTTCATCGCCTTGCTGAACATGGCTGGTGCTTTTGAATTAATTCTAGATTTTGAATTAATTCTAGTACAAAGGAAGAGTGAAGAGCTGGTGGCATATGATGCTGAACATGGCTGGGAAATTCTTGATTCAGGACCTTTTTCGTGTGGTTTGCATCGCCTTGCTTATGACTTTGTGGAAAGCCTTGTTTTTCTAGATTTAGGCTGTACTTGTACTGGATCGGTAAAGCTTTAGATAGCTCTTGTTTTCACTATATGTTTTGTTGAAACCTTGTAATCTTGTATCATCTGGAACACTTGGTATTAAATTTCTGGTATTAAATTTTTGGTATAAAATTTCTGGTATGATAATTTCTGGTATGAAATTTTTGGTATGATAATTTCTGGTATTAAAAATTCATACCAGAATTAAATTTCTGGTATAACATTTAAGATATTAAATTTCTGGTATTAAATTTTTGTTATAAAATTTCTGGTATGAAATTTCTGGTATGAAATTTCTGGTATGAAATTTCTGGTATGATAATTTCTGGTATGAAATTTCTGGTATGAAATTTCTGGTATGAAATTTCTGGTATGAAATTTCTGGTATGAAAATTCTGGTATGAAAAATTCCGGTATGAGAAATTCAGTCCAGAAAATAAAAAAAATAAAAAATAAATAAAAAAAAGCAAAAAAAATAATAAAAGAAAACAAATTCAGTAATTAAAAATTAAAATTTATACTTATATAACAAATAACAAACTCATTTGTTCCTCCTTTCTAAATAGAAGGGTTAATATTTTTTACCTACTATTAAATGAAAGTGGTAAAAAATTTGGGGTACACTTTCTTTAACAAAAACTCAAAAAGGCCTAGTATGTCAAATTCTCCCATTATATTTTAAAAGATATCTTTCCTAGATTATTTTATAAAGATATCTTTTAAAAGATATTTTTCTAGTTTTTGTAGGATTGATCTCCCTTATAAATAGCCTTAGTGGGTAAGATTGTTTAGAGATTAGATTTGATATATTTTCCACATATTGTGTGAACTTGAAGCTTCGCTTATGAAGTTTGTATTTTATTCATTCTTATTCAATCAAAGAGAGAGCCTTGATTGAATCGTTGTGAAGTTATTACTAGATTGTGCTTGTGTTTGTTAATTATTTTGAAGGTTGGTGCTCCTGGTCAATTCTAGTCCCTCTTTGTGCTCTTCTTACTTAGAAGACTTGTGTAAAGTTAAAGAAGTAAGGCTTAAGGTAAGCTCTTCGTTAAGAGGTTTTGACACATCATTGATCAAGGTTCTTTGCGGGAATATCTTGGTTCATATCTTTCTATATCTATCATTTATCAATTCATATTCATCTTCTTATCTTTCCATATCATCCATTAATCCGTATACTGAGTTTCAGAAATTCTCGGTCCGTTCTTACGAAATCTTGCCCGAAATTTTTATTATTCATCCGAGATTTTGCTTCTGTCGTGGACTTTCAATCTAGATCGGGAATTGCTGCTTATCCCCCATCAGAATACGGCTTGGCAGTGGAGGAGGCTAATGAACTTACTACCAGACTTTGAACAAGGAATCAAATGGAACATAGGGGACGAAAAAACAATAAAATTATGAAAAGACCGTTGGATAGAAGACCGTCCATTAGAGCATATGTCACAAACAAGGATCGTATAACTAACATCGAGGAAACTGTAAACACCCTTATTACTAATAAGAAAATGGGACCAAGGAAAAACTAAAAACCCAGCTAACCAACTAAACTCGACGACCGTTGTTAATAAAATTAAAAATCATGCAATACTAACGTGTGATATTCAGGATAGACTTTATTGGGCACCAAATAAGGATGGGTGGTTTTGTACGAAAGATGCTATTTCACTACTACATAAAACTACTGCATTGGGACAACATGATAATACGCGGATTTGGAACCTAAACATCATGCCAAAAATTAAAAACTTTGCTTAGAAATTAACAGTAGAGGACTACCAACCAAGGAAAGTCTCAAAAAACAAAAGGTTTTGATACCCATGTATTGTGTCCTGTTCCAACATCCATATGAAAGTGCGAAACATTTGTTTTTCAATTGCCCATACACCATTAACAACATGTCAAATATCGGAATACGGAGCTACCTATAAAATACAGACATATCCAACAAAAAGCTCCCAGAAATAATGTCCCTTATAAGGGAAAATTGGAGGAGTCTCACTAATCAACCTAATTGTCACCTGGTGGAACATATAGTACGTGACAAATAAGATCATCCTCAACAATGATAGGGTGACTGATATCACACAAATAGTAGATACGCAAATACATGAAGGACAAGGATAAAAAAAAATCAATATAACAAAAAAAGAAAACTAAGGAAAATCAGTTGGTCAACACCAGCACCAGGAAGTGTTAAATTGAATTTTGATGGATCTAAACGGAATGATGGTCAAAGCGTTTTTGGTTATATTATAAGAGATCACAAGGCATCAATAATTGATTTCAATTTTGGACAATGTGGTATAACCTTTGTCCTTCAAGTTGAAACATTTGCATTAAAGATGGGGCTACTAAAACAAAATAACTAGGAATACAAAACTTCGTGGTCGAAGGGGATAACCTAACGATCATTAACTCAATTACAACGATTTGGAAGTCCCCTTGGAAAATGGATATTTTTATTTCTGACATTTCCCTTAGGCTTGCAGATTTCAAATAGGTTCAAATTAATCATATTTTCAAGGAAATCAACGACGCTGCCGATAAACTTGCAGCAATTGGCCATGATAACCCGCCGTTGGTTCAACGATTCCGACAAAAGTTGATGTCATCGCCCGAAAAGATGGATAGAGGGTTATCAGTTCCTTACCCGTTCAGTAAAAAAAATATTAAAAAAAATCTGATTTTATAATTATAACTATCATCTGCAATCCCATCCAGGTAAATTTGAGGTTTTTTTTATTGTGATATTATTAATGGATATCTTTTATGCAATAATGGCATTATATATTCCACAAAATAGATAAAGAGTCCAATGACAGACGAAAAACGTAAAGCAAATCTATAGTAATCTCAAAATATGTACTTTGTAATGAATTAATCAGAAGGCATGTGATGAAACGTGTGTTTAGAATTGGATAACACTTTATAATTAGGGTGTAGAATTAATAAATAAATGTTTTTTCCCTTCACCAAAACACTTAGCGTGATATAATAAAATTTAATGCATGGTTTGACCAGATGCTTAATCATCACATTGTTCAATCATAATTATCATATATTAATATAACTATTTTTCAATAAGAAGTGATGGGAATAATGAGTATTTTTATTATAAAACTAATATTATGATTAAGAAATTGTGATAAATAAAATAATTTAGTCCGTCATGTCGTATACGACTAATTTTAAAAAATGACGATGATAAATGTAAAGTTAAAATGAAAATTAAATTTGACGAATTTCTCGATTGTTGTTGAAGTTGGTAAATAAAATAATAATTTAAAATTATTTGTAAATTAAAATTAATTTGATTATTTATGTGGTTTTATGATTTTGATATGAATTTATTTCATATTAATTTTTTTGATCTTTAATCTGACGTGACACGACAATGCAGTGTTTATTCATGAAAGAGAAAATTGTGCAAACAGTAACTACCTTTTAGACTGACTAAACTTCATTACCACATCTTTTGAACTATTAGAACGGTGCATCAATTATTGAGTCTGAGCAAAGATTAGTTTACTTTTCACACGTTAAGTTAACACACAACTTTGCTCCTAGCACTTTCCCTTATGTTTCTTGTTGAATAAGTTTGTCTTATACGCCTCATTTCAATTGTCTTAACCCTTTTACTTAACGTATGAACAGTAATTTAAATACCAATTTTGGTCGGACTTAATAAGTGAGGTACCGTTCTGATAGTTTAAACGACGAGATACTAAAGTTTAGTCAGCCTAAAAGATGGGTACTCTTTAAGCAATTTTCTCTTCATGAAAATATAGATTATTTTATAATTTTTTTAATAAATTGTTAAAAAAAACTCGAGATAAACTCGTAAAGCAAAATTTTTTATGTTAATATATGATAATAAATATTTTGAATAGAGAAAAAATCAATATTAAAAAGAGAATTATTAAACTACTCTAAATTCATATTTATTAAAAGATAAAATATTAGAACAAATGTCATGTATCACCCTAATTTGTTCTTGTATGTTTTTAAAATTGTGAATTGAAAATATTGACGATGGTGATGATGATAATAAGTTAGTAATAGACCATTACAATGTTTGCCACTATAAAAGCGGGCGTGCGTAGCACGTGGGATATTCATGAGTATCAAATCTTATATAATGGATTCATGGGTATGTAAAATATAAAAAGTAAAAATATTGGGATCCAATTGTAAAAGTTGCAAAATTTTCTTTCTCGCTAATAATCTTTTCTTTTAACCTTTTTGTGTCCCAACTTTCAAAAAAAAAAAAAAAACCTTTTTGTGTCCCACTTTCTTCGATTCTACTTTTCAGAAAATTGGCTTTACCTCCTTGAATACATTTTGTTTTACCTTACTGTCGCAACTTTTTAAAAGTGTCCAAAAGGTGCACTGTCTATTTGCTTTGTCCATCATTAAAATCTACAACTCACAAAAATTGAATTACATGATAAGTGCAGAAAAATGTGTTTGATGCCGTCAAACAATGCACATCATAATTTATTTAAATTTTGTAAAGACTATTTCATGTGATCTTTGAATTATTTTCTAAAAATAGATTTGAAAATATATCATTAGTATAACACCATATAGTTCATGGAAATTATGGTTTGTGTACATTTCTAGTATATTTAGCATTTATTAAACATTTATATCAAGCATAAGACAACTATGATTTGTGTCCTTTTCAAAAAAAACAACAAACTATGATTTGTATAAATTTCATGAAATATTTTTTGAAAAGGTACTTATATTAAGAAAAAGTGGGGATATACAAGAGAGTCAACTTGATAAATAATGATTAACCAAGAAGGTGCTCAAGCAAAGTTTATGTCGAGAATATTAGCTCAAGAATTGGCTTCAATATAATGTTGGGTGCTTTGCAGTTGATAGAGAAATGATTTTTCACAACGAGGATGATAATGTTGGCGTATTCAATGACAGTGTAGCGGTTGTTGTCGGAAGTGGTTTTGATAAATGTTAGGGTTTGAGAACCCGCACAAATGGTGGGAATAAACCACGATTGTATTCATAATAAGATAACTCTTATATAGGGATTACAAGAGAATCCTAAATGGAATCAAATCTAAACTAACCTAGATATTATACGATATTATCTCTAATATCTTTAATATCTTAACATTCCCCCGCAATCGAAGCGTGGATAAAACGCTGAAGATTGAAAGATAACATAATTACAAAAGGTGGGTAACAAATTGCAATTATAATAAAACAAAGGGGTCCGATTTTAAAATATAGAAATAGGGTTTGAACCCTACTGTTGGAATTGGCCAAGGCGGCGGCGCAGGGGCGGCGGAGAAGACCCGCGGGGGCGGCTGCTGGCTGGCTGACAACGAGGGCGAAGGCAGGGCATGCTTCGTTGGCGGCGAAGGCGTCTCTCCCTTGCGGCGACACACGTGGCGACAGAGGCATTTCCCGGTGGTGCTTCCTGGCGGCAGCAATTGGCAGAGGAGGGTTGCTTTCCAAGCAAGAGAGGTTTGCGGAAGAGGGAGGCTGCCGGTGCTCGAGGTTGGGTAGGCGGTTTCCGGCAGTGATCTGAAAAGAAGAAGAATGGAGGGAGGAGGTAAGGGAAAGGGGACCTTGTCCACGAACTCCGACCACGGGCGGCGGTTGGTTGGAGAGGCTCTAGCGGAAGGAGTTGTAGAGCTTGGAGAAGAAGGCACGTAAGGAGGCGTGCCCACTGCTGCCTGCGGACTAGCGGCAACGAGGGCTGGTGGGCGTGGGTGCAGATGAGGGACGGGTAGGGCTAGCTAGGGGCAGCCAGGAGGTCGAGTGTGCCGTTAGACATACGGCTCTGATACCATGATAAATGTTAGGGTTAGAGAACCCGCACAAATGGTGGGAATAAACCACGATTGTATTCATAATAAGATAACTCTTATATAGGGATTACAAGAGAATCCTAAATGGAATCAAATCTAAACTAACCTAGATATTATACGATATTATCTCTAATATCTTTAATATCTTAACAGGTTTCATTAGGAGGTTGAAGTAAATGAAAGATGTTATGGTGGATCTTCTTACTTGTAAGATGAAGTCTTTATTTAATCCAGTGAAGTATAAATTAAGAAGCAGATCAACAAGATTAGAGTATCTTGTAGAGATACGGATCCATCTCAAAATAATTTTATCGTTACTTTTGTGCGATTGACACAATAAAAGGGAGTACAAGTTTAATGCAAGTGACTAAAATTAAACACAAGTTAATGGAAATTATGGATGATGAAAATAATATAAAAATATAAATTATTTTATGGAGCTTGGATTGCAAGTACCGCTTCACTATGACTAGAATTTGATAGGATACTTTGAAATACAAAGCTTGGCGTGCATGTTGGACTTGATTAGGACCACTCTTCCTTTGTAGGTTAAACTTTTATCCTTCCGACTAGAAATTTGTTGTCTTGATTTAGTAACGGCCTCCTCAAGACAAATTTTAGAGTTTCGTTTGTTGATTATTGGACAATCCAAGTGTTTTCTAGATTAGTAGTTACAAGATGTCACCACGATCTTAAATTAGTCGTTTATTAAATTTGGGGCGTTAAATACAACTTGGAATACTGATTTGTGGAATTTAATTTTTGTCCATTTATTGTCAGCGAAAGAGAGAAATGGATGATCGATCCTTGTTTTGAAACGGGGAAACCTATTATTATCTTATTGTCATTTGAGTGGTATTAGAACTTTCTTACGAATATTTTCATCCTATGTTAAAAAAGATTTGAGGTGGGGGTCTCCTTGTTGCAAGCCTCTTTTTGGGAAGAATTGTTCCGTTAGACGGTTGTGTAATAGAAATGGTTATGAGACAGTTGTGACGCATTCCGTTATTCATATAATAAAATTTTCAAAAAATCCAAAGTTTTCAAGCACAGACTTGATGAAGTTTCATACTACTCGGTTATAGGCCTATCTTGGATGACTCGGTTTAATACGAATGCCCCTTAAGGGGATGGATAAGTTTGGGAAGCATAGTATTCGGGCTTGATGCATTTTAGCGATAATCTTATAAAAAGTCATGTATAAACCCTTTTTTTTTTTTGTTAGAAGGAGGTTCAATATCCTCCGCTTCATGCATAAACTGATTGATCTATAATTGTTTGTTTTATTGAATTATCGAATTTTGAAATAAGGGCAATGAAAATATGGTTTATTTTCTTGAAAATTTATATGGTTTTGAAGAATCCTTTTGTTGTTCTAATAAACGCCGAGCCAATTATATGCTTGTATTATTGAAATAAGTTATTTGGGAGTCCATCAAATTCTAAAGATTTGTCACTCGCAAAGTCGAGGTAGTTTGTTTGATTACATGGTTAATTCATAAAATTCGAAAAGACAGCCACTTTAGCTTGGATAGACACACCATAAATTACATTGCATAAAAACTATTTTTTTTTTAATTTCCTTCGACTCATAGGTGTTATGGCTTCATGTGACCCACCTATTTCATTTCTAGTTGATTACCAATTAGTTAACCCTGTTTAAAACAATAAGCGGAAAAGCGGAAAACGTAAATTTTTAAAACTTTATCTTACAACCATATTCACAACATATATACATACTAACATACGTCATAAACTCCGTTTAACCAAAACACAACTGTTTTAAAACCATGCAAAACATCCTAGACGGTAGCATCCCATAACAGCCCACCTGATATGATCTCAAATCCAGGTGTTGGGTCCAATGTCCTTGCCTTGATCAGGCCGAGTCTGAGTAGCTGAAAAATATGTGGATATAACAACAATGAGCCACACGCTCAGTAAGGGTATACAAATCGCACTCTCCCAATATATATAAGTATCTAATATCCCGTCCCCAAAGGACACTCTATACCCTTCCTCACATTCTAGAGTCGATCAATGCATACATATCCACATTCACATATAATTCCACAACCATTCACATCACATTTCACATAAACATTCAAGCATGTTATCACACATCACATATAAACATATCATCACATATAAACATCTCATCACATATAAATAATCATAACATAACATATAACATGCTAGACTCGATCGCATCGATGCATAGGTGATAATTAACTAACTAGCTCCAACTGATCGTACGATATATTTTCTCATTTGCTTTCGTATTTCTTTTCTTTCTTTCTTTTTTTTTTCTTTCGGTTGGCCAACCCGATAGCGTCATAGGCCCCCTGTAGATCAGGTAGCGACCTCGGCCATCTTGTCCTAAGACCCCCTGTAGATCAGGTAGCGATCTTGGACTATTTTTCTTATCTTGAGGCCCCTTGTAGATCAGGTAGCGACCCCTGGCTGTTTTTCTTATCTTGAGGCCCCCTGTAGATCAGGTAGCGACCTCTGAGGCCCCTTGTGGATCAGGTAGCGACCTCGTCCCCCGGAAACCCGTGCGGGACCCAGTTGGGCTAATTAATCAATTACCATCCTATATTATCACTTTCATATAATAACTCAATTTCATGCTTTCATCATATTCTTTCATCACATTCTTTCCACTATCTCATGTACCTCATGCATGCTTTCCTAAGGAATATCAAGTCATCATCATCGTCTCACTCATATACATATAAGCATGCATACAATCATAACAAACATATATATACACTCAAGCATGCATAAAATCATAGCATATTAAATACATAACATATATTAAGCAAGTGTAATTCATATACACTTACCTCGCAGGTAAGAACAATAAAACCTCGCAAACCAACTATTGAGTCCGTTTCCCACTCGGACTATCCTCCTTTATCGTGCTTGGATACGCTCACAAAGACTAAGCTATAGTTAACCAAAACCTTCAACAGCACCTGTTGAGAATATCATATTCCTTGTATTAAATTTCTCGCTTCAAACACCAGTTAAATTCATTCCTTTAAATTTAATTAGCTTATAGCATTTTCTAGAATTCCCAATTTAATTAATTAATTAAATTTTGCCAGAACAACGTTTTGCCCGCAGGCAATTTCTGAACCCACCTGTCATCAAATCTTATCAAACAAACAACCCATAATCACCAGAATAATGTAACGAGCATAATGGAATTTCCAATTATCCATTTTGGCAAGCCTAAGGTCAATTTAGGCTAAATCGCAATACGGAAAACGAATAAATTCATAACTTATTCGTTACTAACCCGATTGACGATCCGAAAGAAGATTCGGAATCACAACGACGCAGGCTACGCTCGGACACCATCAAATTCACCGGAATCTGAGCGACGGAACCTCCCTAGTATCATATATGCTCGACCAGACCTTCCCTTGCTCGGAAATGCAGAAACTCGGTACCAAAATGAAGAGAATGAAGAGAGGAATCCAAAAACTCAAACGGATTTGAAATCGGATTAGAAACGAAGAGTAGATCTGAGTTTGAAGATTGAGAAAAATCAGAGCTTTTACGAGAAAACGTGAAAGGAAATGAATTAATAAACGATATTTCAGCTATTTATAGCGAAGACGATAATTATCCTTTAACGGAGTCGATAATTATCCTTTTACCGATCCGAAAGCGGTTTAAGCCCCCTTCTCCAAACTTCTCGAAATTGGAATAATAAATCTGGAATATTGTATGGATAATTATTCCGCAATTGTTTCGAAAAACGCGTATTCCTAAGCTGTCTTTCTTAGCCGCTAAGAAACGAAATAGCGACTCTTTTAGCCGTTTTGCCTTTTCATGTTTTTTCATATCTAGGATATGTCCGATGTCCTGATCATTTCTCTCAACTGCATTTTTATTAATTGAAGCTCTCAAATGCTCCAAATAACACCGGGGTGTAATATCATCTAGGAGCTGGTTACCTCGAGAGGTATCTCGTGTTAAAACGGATTTAATTTCCTAAAATACTCGATTAGGTCATCTTCGATTTTTGACTGTTACACTTCATGACTCCTTGTCTTTTCTTTAAGCTCGAAGTCACAATTGATCAAGTTATCTTTGACTTCAATGACATCAATCAGCTTGTTCATAATATTGCTGTGTGATTTTAGGCACACCATAAATTACATTACCCTTATTTCTCTAAGCTCATAGGCGTGTGGTGATTTTTGAAACTGATTTTCGTTTGGTAACTACACTTCTTGCGCGCTCCATCACCCATCACCATCTTCTCTTTAGTCTGGCACATCGTTGCCAAAACTTTGTACAAAGGGACTGGTGTATTTACTTCCGACATGGCTACTGCGAGACAAGTAAATTTGCGGGTTATTTATCGAGATTTTCTTATAACTTGCCAAATGACTTAAGTGTATTGATTGACCCTCCAAGAGGTATAGTGAACCTTTAATATGCGGATGTAAGGGATCATACTATCCCCGAGTAATAATCACTTAACCTTATTTTATTTATGGAATGCGCGATTAGATGCGCGGAAGGTACCGAACCTCCTTCTAACCACCAAAAAATTGTTGGTACAAGTAGAGCGGATAGAGCCTTCAAACATCATTACTCCATCTTCTCCCCGAATGTATCCGCTTTTAAACAAATGTCATTAATAAAGAGGGGACTTAAGTTTGGTCTCGTTGCTCACTCATCTTAGATTCTTCTTTAACAAACTTCACGCTTCTGTTAATTTTTAGAGCATGTTCAGCGTAGACACCCTAAGTTTCTTCCCTAATTAATTTTTAAAAAATAAAAATTTATGTCAGAAGGTGGTGAGGGAATAAAGACAATAAGTGGAGAGAAAGCTCTTCTTCAAGAAATGGTATCTGACAATTTCCTGAACAAAACACAGAAATCAAAGAGTATTTTTGTTTTGTTTTTTTTAATATTTTTCTTATACATACACGTAAATAAAAGAATATAGACTACATAAAGTAAGTAGGGGATAAGTTAAGAAACTATCATGCAAATATGGGATGGAGAATTGAGTTTCTTTAGATGAGGTGAAAAAAAGATAAAATCGTGAAAATGAATTAAGAAACTCAAAAACAGTTTCTGGGATGAAGATTCTCAATAAGTCCTTACATCTAAAATTAAAAGATTCCGAACCTTGTATATAAGGTTGGTGTACTAGTTTTCTAATACTAAATGCTTTTTAGTGCCTCCAAGATAATATGCAATCACCTACCTTTATTTTCTTGCCTTTAGTTTTGATTTCTATTTCGTAGGAAGATAAATAAAGTAGTTTAAATTCGATAATAATATCAATATCCATCAAATAAACTAAAAATTATATGAAAAACAAAGAAAACATACTTTATTATTTTATTATTGAGTGGGCATAAGACTGATAAGATTGAGGTCATCTCACGTCTTGTCTTCACGATTATATATGAGATGAGATAGGAATGGACCTTTTGTGTTTTTTTATGAAGATCGTCAGGTCCCATTCTGATTGGGATCGGGACAAGACCAATCCCACTTAATCTATTATTGTTTATACTATTTAAACTTTACGATTTACCCAAAAAAATGTTCGTATATATGATACTTGAAACAAAAAATATTACAAATAAACCATAATAATGTACTACACAACCTCGTCAAAATATATATATCTTTTGCTTAAACATCCAAATAAAAGTTCAAACCGTAACAAAATGTTCACGGCTTTATTATATTTAAAAATGGTAAAAAACATGTTTGTTGTTGTGTTTTATTTTTTAGTTATAGAACATATATTAAACTGAATAAAGTTAGAATAAAAATATAAAATGAATACTATTACTCCATATGCGGTAATGGACAAAACAATTTTACGAAAGTGAGACCATAAAAATGAAAATAAAACCAAAACGGAAAATTAAAAGCCTCGAAGTCTACTGCTGGGTCCCACTACGCGTACCGATCGCCCTACTTGATTGATGGCTGATGCTATACTCACATCGCATCTCAGCCGTCCAATTAATCACCAGATCTTCCCTCTCTCCTCCCACTTGTTTTTACCCCTCGTCTATCTGACTCTCCTCTGCAACTCTCCTTGTTTCTTCTGCCTGCATATTTCTCCCTCCTTACGCTGAATTAATTGATTCTCGCTTCGTGGATCCGCCATTTGGATATCACGAGCCCATTTATCTTGCTTTCTCTCCATCTCTTGCATGTGTGATACTGGGACTCTGACTGTATAACTCCGCCGACACTCTTTGGTTCTTCTCCGGTGCTGGCGAAGTCGTCCCGGTCTCACTGTTCTCTGAATTTTGATTTCCGGTGAGTCATTTTTTAATGGATAATTACTCATTGCATGCTCTTACTCTCCTTTTCGTTACCGCGAATTTTGAACTTTCTGAGTTTCGGGATTGTCCAATTGCAGTGATTATGGCTTTGTATTTGGAGCAATTAGAAATTTGATAGCAACTTGAATATCAAACTGATGTTTCTTTTAACCAGTGTTCGACGATCTGAATTTTGGATGTGTTTAAGGGTGGAAGAAACTCAAAGTACTGTAAATCACTTCGTTTGAAAGTAATTTAGTTTGGTTATTTGCTGGCCCAAATTTTTTGTTTCTAGTTATCGAGTTCAGATCTTACTTCTTGAATGTTTTTTTCTTTTTCTTCTTCTCTTTCTTAATGTTATGCAACCACATTGTCGACGAGAAGTCCGCAAATGACTCTTTCATTGGAGATACGCCGTATCAAAACCTCTTGATTTTCTGTAGATTTTTTCGGACTAAACTGAACCGTCAATCTTTTTTAGTACATTGACAACTTAGGTCTGGAATCTGGAGATTATTCAACTCTTGAATTTCTTCCATGACAGAAAAAAAAAATGTTACTGATTGTATGCACGACGTGAGTCATAATCCTAATTATAATCAACCTACAACTCATCAGTTATCCATGTTCGTTTTGTTTGTTTCTGTAATCATCTCTCTTTTTAAGTTCCATGTCACTGTCAGCTATGCTTTAAAATTTGAACTAGGAAAGGAAACTTGTGGATTTTTTGTTGGAGGTTTCTTGTGTCTTTGCTAACTCAATAGATCGATAAACCACAAAATGCTAAATCTTATCGCTCCAGGTCTTTATCAGCGTAATGGTGGCACTTGTCTCCTTGTGGTCAGTTTTGATTATTGAGCTGGATAAGTTTTTTTGAATGAGAAGTGCTTTTGTTTGTTTGAGCTTGATGAGTGGGAGTGTTTGCTTATTCGTATAGATTTCACAAAGAAGTTCCATGCGTAGGCAAAAAGTTATGCTGATAACTTGTGGTAATGAACTTATTAAAATTTGAGGATCATCCTTCGAAGACACTTAAAAGTTGATTTAAAAAAGTTTATGCTGATAATTTGTGGAGATTCTAAGCTCAGTTGTTTATTGGTTTCTCTTTTGCTCCCTATTTTAGGATTGTGTATTGGTATGCAGCTTATTTGTTTTGTAAGGGATTAAAAATCCTGGTCCTGGAAGCGTTTTGTTTGTATATGTATGCTCTCAGTTATAGTTATTTGTATTTTACAGAAGTCCCCTTTACTGTACCCTGAATACCTTTCTTTCACTCCTGTCGAGTCTGATTTTTTTTTTTGTGTGAATAGCTTTGGGTTATCATCTTGTAAGTTATATTTTTATGTTGTTATTTTGCAGTTGAGAGCAAGATAACTAGTTAACTCCAGTGACTTGCTGTACAATGAGCTGATTGATTGTGAGCATGCTCCAGTTAACATGATTTTCATCTAAGTTGGTGTTGGTATATCTACGGCAGAGTTCCATTGTTAATCTTTGTACAGCTCTTGGGACCAAAAAAACTTAAAGATGCCAGATGATACCATGCCATCTCGTTCTCGGCCCAGCACAAAGCTGCAAGATTTTTTGATGACAGACAAGCCTACCTTGTCATATGCTGATTTTCATCACCAGATTACAAGAAATACAGACAGTAATCTACCCAAGTCATTTGGGAGTCAGCAGAGTCATGGAGGTGAGGGAGAAGATAAAAAGGATGAGCTGGTCAGATATATGTCAAATTTGCCAAGCTATTTGGAGAAAGGCAAAAATATACAGGAAAAGCCACTGAATGTTGGTGTTCTTGATTGGAGGCTTTTGGAGAATTGGAAGTCTAACAATAATCAAGCGCCTCACAAAAATAGTGGTTATTCTTCTTCTAACAGCAGTACGTCTTACTTTTCAACAGAGGGTTCATCTTCTCATTCCAGCCGAGATCAGAGCTCATCTCCTGCTGAGCAAAGATTGCAGTGTTCTTCTTTGCAGTCTCACCTGGAAGCTTTCCCAATGAAAACCGATTCTCAAGATGAATGTTTTCCAGGAAGAGGTCGTAGCTGCTCTCCTTCTCGCCAAACGACTTGCCATCTTTTTCCGCATTCTCATCATCAGAAGGTATATCCATCTGAAGATGGTTCTCGTAATGTTGATCTTATTAAAGATATTGTATCTATTACTGATCATAGAATTAGGCAACAAAACCTCTGTGGAATGGATCAAACTTTTTCAATAAGGGAATCTGGAGTTATGCATAAGAAGAAAGATTTTGACTACACAACCTCCGAAATTGGGAAGCAACAGAGCTTGAAAGGAAAGCTGAGGATTCGAGAAAGTGAACTGAAGGAGGCAATGCAATCAAGAATATCTAATCCAGGTGATAATGATCCAAATTACCCTAAGGAACGCAATACAGTGGTTCTCCTGATGCCAAGAGATCCGGCAAAGAGCAGCGCAATAGGCCACTCATCTGGTTCAACATCATTTACTAATCGTGTTGCAAAAGAGTATGGAGGAAAGAAATTTTCTGAAGAAGGCAATTACAAGAAGGTCCGGGGTTCAGATCTCTCTTCTAGTGTTGTTCCTCATACCTGCCCCTTACCCTCACAGGAGGACGGCAGGAAGAAATCAGAGGTGAGAGAATCTCGTTCCACAAGCACCCAGGCTGTCAATGTTCCATCTCAACAGTTGAAGAATCCTCCATCAAGAAGCAGAAATGCTGAGAAGAAGACGGCAATAGTTGTGCTTAAGAGTTCAAGTGCAGTCCATCTTTCCGGAGAGATGGAAAACGGAACTGGCTCACAACCTAGTACTAAAGCAAGACACCCTTCGCCCATTCGTAGATTGGGTTCTGCCATGGGAAATATGATCAGGAGTGCTGGTTCGCGAGATAATTCGCCTCTTCGAAAATCAAGCTCTAAAGATTCTATTGCCAAGCCTTCATTAGATAGAGCTGCTGATGGTAGAGGTAGATCCAGCCCTCTAAGAAGACTACTGGATCCATTAATCAAGCCCAAGACGACAAATGTCAGCGAGTTGCCTGAACCCTACAGGAAAGATTCAGCTGCAGTATCTGGGCCATGTAAGTTATCTGAGGAGCAATTCAATCTTCCAAAAGCAGAGTCTGTGAGGGTAAAACCTAGTTCGATTAATGCTAAAACAAAAGGTGTTAAAAAGGAATCATCGAAAGTCCAGGCACTGCTACAGGTGGCTGTCAAGAATGGACTCCCTCTCTTCACTTTTGCTATGGACAATGACAGTGACAACATCATGGCTGCTACGTTGAGGCAGTGTAGTTCCACTGAGAAAAACCGCTTCAGCTGTATATATACTTTCTTAGCTGTGCATGAAATGAAGAAAAAGAATGCTGTGTGGCCGAGCCAAGGAACCAAAAGCAAAGGTCATTATGTACCTAATGTTGTAGCCCAAATGACTGTCTTGGATCGCCAGTCTACTGCAGTTAGCAAGCAGAATTACACAGATGGTGATGGCACAAGAGAGTTCACTTTATTTTCGGTGGATGTCAGTCAGGCTGATCAGCATGCTACCGAGTTTCAGCCAACAAATGAACTCGCTGCTATTGTTGTAAAGCCTCAAAAAGCAATTACAGGGAGTCAAAGATCTTTGAGCACTACAGTAATTTTGCCGGGTGGTGTTCATACTATACCCAGTAAAGGATCAATCTCAACCTTGGCAGAGAGATGGAGATCCGGCGGATCTTGTGACTGTGGAGGATGGGATTTGGGTTGCCAACTTAGAATTTTCACAAACCAAAGCGAATTCCAGAATAATGTAAGCTCGTCTAATACTTCAGACGAGTTTAAGCTTTACCATCAGGTATGCTGATATTCTTCATTTCTTCTTGACATCTTTAGTAACAATAATGTAACAATGTTGGACCAATCTAACATTGTTTTAAATTGAATGTTAGGTGGGGCCAGAAAGCGAGATATTTTTGAGCATGAAGCCGTTCAAGGACAGGCTATACTCTGTTAAATTTGACTCATCGATCTCACTACTACGAGCATTTGCTGCTTGCATTGCATTCCTAGATTGCAGAAGGCCATCTGCACTTTTCTGTACCAGTAATTTGATTGAAGGAAGATCTTCTACGAGTTCAGTTTCTGATTTCCCTCCTCGAGCGAGAGAACCCAATCCTCCTGCTACTAGCTATATCTCTCATCCGCCCAATTCCCCTGTTGGAAGAGTTTAGTTTACTCATCACACTTCCAGTTTGGCAATGGAATGAAATAAATGGGACTAAAGCAGGTACAAAATAATATCTACAAGGCTTGTACTCAGAAGGTTACTGTCTTTCTATTGGGAAGACACTGGAGCTTATTTAACAATGCAGATACGTAATTGCTTCCTAATGACGTATAATTAGCATTAAAGAATAGTCCTGAAAACTATTATGAAGCTCGTTGTTTGTAGTATCTGTTCATACAATAATTCATGTAAGAGTCTAAGATGCATCAGAATTGTAATTATTAATTAGTTTGGGTTATGTTTGCTACTTGTGCTTGCCTTCTGTTTCCTCAATTATTGTCCTCCACAAGAAAGAAAGGTTCATTAGGCATATTCCTTGTCTCTAGTTCGAGTACTTTAAGGCTACCCATTTTTATAATTTTTATTAGGGCTGTGCAAAACTAGTCCGGTCTGTAAAGACAGTTTATATTTCAGACCGGTTCTAGACCGTGGTAATCGTCTTTCAACTAGCAACTTTATCGATATTTTGTGCCTGTTACTCATTATGTATATAAATTCTATAATTCTTTCATTCCTAGGCATTATTTTTGATGGGATCATATGATCAGAAAACCCCAAATTGTAAACTTCCAGTCTTCCACCATCATCTTTGTCATGGACCCTCCATGTTTCCATATACTGGAATTTAGGGTTCCACTTATAAATCATGAATATCATTATTGAACTTCCTTTGGAAGTATATTAATCAGCAAGACAAATTTACTTATTTATTAGGTATAATATTTATATGTGATACCATCAACTAAACAAGCCCTACACAAGCATGTTTAGACACTAGACAATGACCTAATTTGCATTGGAAATGTTGAGTATCCTTTGGGAGAACCCAATTCCATAAGGGGAGTCCACTTCAAATATCTTGTTCTACAATTTAGAAAGTTACTTGATTTATATATCATGATTAAAGAATCCCATCATATTTTATTGAGATTTAGCACTCAAAACAAAAGTGAAAAAAAATCTTAATTTGGCATCAACCACAAGAAATTAAAAGCATCATTTGGCACTCGAGGCCACTTAGGTAATTAGCATAGGCACTGGTCCTAGATCCTAATTAAGTTAATTATAACATAAAAAAAATACTTTTTATTGAATCTGATTAGGAGTAAGTAGTCCATCCATACTTGTATGCTCCATAATATGCAGTGTGAACTGGCTTCACTTCCTAGATCTTCAATACCAATCATTGTAGATGACACGTGTCATCTTTTCAAACACATCGGTCAAACTTTCCATGTTACAGAGCACGGGAAAAACACAGCTGGAGGGAAAATTACAAATCAAGCAAATTATACAAGAAAAAATGATGAAAATGGAGGCTGAGCAAAGCACAACGGCACAATCCAGTGACAAGAAAGATGAGAGTGAAAAAGAAATAATGTACTATAGTATTTGAGAAAAGAGATATAATTTGAAGTAAACTTTGTGGAGGGGATTCTCTCTCTTAATTTCTTGAATAAACTATAGGCTGATTCTTGTCTGATCTCTTTGCCTAAAAATTTCTTTAATGAAAAACTGAAAACCCTTTTTGGGTCCTCAGTCACACACTTAAGAGAGAGAGTGACCTAGAAATCTGATCTAACCTTTCTTCTCTCTTTTCTGCTCTTTCAAGCTTGTTTAGTAGCAGCAATGGGATGTGGGTGCTCAAAGTTTACTCTCTGCTGCTGCTGTTGCTGCCGGTGTAGGTCTAACAGCAGGTCTGATATGCCACACTCTTCTGATTTGGGTAAGAACTTGAAAAATCCTCTTACCCATTTGTTGATTTTTTTTTAGTTTTGTATTTCTAGAGTTTGATTCACTTGGGTTTGTTATTTTTGATTGATTTGAAGAGGAGAAAGTGGGAAAAGATGAATCTGATACACTGCCATTGTTTAATGAGTACAAATTGGATCAGTTAAGAGCTGCTACTTCTGGGTTTTCGCCTGACAATATTGTATCTGAACATGGAGAGAAAGCTCCCAATGTTGTGTATAGAGGGAAGCTCAGCGATGGACGTTGGGTCGCTGTCAAGCGGTTTAATCGGTCTGCTTGGCCCGATTCTAGGCAATTTATTGTATGTTTCTGACTATATATTTTTATATATGATGAAATGGAAAATTGGGGAAATGCATCAAAAGAACTGTTGTAATGTAGGAAGAAGCAAGGACAGTGGGGCAGCTCAGGAGCGAGCGATTGGCTAATTTGATCGGGTGTTGTCATGAAGGTGATGAAAGATTGCTGGTTGCTGAGTTTATGCCTAATGATACTCTTTCAAAACACCTCTTCCACTGTAAGTATTTAGCCATGAGTATTATGATGTTAATCTTGTTTCTGTGCTTTGTGTTAATTGGTGTGCGCATATTGTAGTTCTGATAGGAACTGAAATGGGATAGCATGAGTTCAGCTCACTTTTGGATTCAATACCACTTTCATGATATGTTTAGGCTTTGCGAATGGATTGATATTCAAGTTGGTTTATTCTTATAGGGGAAAGTCAGCCCATGAAATGGGCAATGAGGGTGAGGGTGTCATTTTATTTGGCTCAAGCATTGGAGTATTGTAGTAATAGAGGAAGAGCATTATATCACGACCTTAATGCTTACCGAGTTCTATTTGATCAGGTATTTTTACTGACTAGCATTTAGATCTCCTTGCTATTATTCTTTTAGCAGTCTTTGTTGTGACCCAGCTCTTGACAGGACTGTAATCCTCGGCTCTCATGTTTCGGCCTTATGAAAAATAGTAGAGATGGGAAAAGTTATAGCACAAACCTGGCTTTTACTCCTCCTGAATACATGAGAACAGGTCAGATCTGCAGTGAACTGACATTTACCGTTGATGATATCTATGTTTAATGTGATCTTAAAAGTTTCCAGGCCTCTAGTTTGCTTAATAATAGCTGTTATATAGTGTGTTTCTTCTCTCCTTGAGAGAAGGCGTTGTGCTTGGGTTGATGGAAGTACTTTTCACTGTTTCTAAATGTTCAATAAGGTGTACGTTCGAAAGCTTAGCTCAAATTGTCTAATGTATCTGTAATGTTGTGGATGTTGTCACACGTCTATGTCTACGTAATCCTAGTGTCCAATTCTTTTGCAGGTAGAATTTGCCCGGAGAGTGTTATTTATAGTTACGGAACTTTACTACTTGACCTCCTCAGCGGCAAGCATATACCACCAAGCCATGTAAATCTCTTTCTTGATTACATTTCTATGCAGCTGATTCATGTTTCATTTTTCTGAAATAATATTATTGTGTCATTATAATGGTCATTATAATGTCACATTCAGCATAGGATTCTGCCCTTCAGTCACTAGCTTCGTGAGTTAGCATAGCTGACAATGTATTGATTAGCACTTTAATTTAGCATAACCATAAATTCATACTGGCTTTATAAATAAAGTTATTTCTTCATTCTCTCAGGCTCTTGATCTGATAAGAGCCAAGAACTTCCAAATGCTCATGGACTCTTGCTTGGAGGGGCATGTGACAGAAGATGATAGAACAGAATTAGTCCGTTTAGCCTCACGCTGTTTGCAATATGAACCTCGTGAAAGACCCAACTATAGATCACTTTTAACGGCACTTTCTTCCCTTCAGAAAGAAGCCGAGGTATGCCATGTCACAAATGATAAATGCAAACTATGTGCAAATTAAACTAGGTTTGCTATGGTTTCGATATCCCGTATGCTAAATTCTATGCCTGTGCTGAGCCAATTCTAATGATATTGGCAGGTCCCATCGCATGTTCTGATGGGTATTCCACAAGGTGTGGAGTCGCCAAAAGAAGCACAATTGTTAACACCTCTGGGTGATGCTTGCTCAAGATTAGATCTCACTGCCATACATGAAATATTGGAAGACGTTGGTTACAAGGATGATGAAGGGATAGCAAATGAGGTTAGACTCTTTTTCATTAGTGCTCGAAGATTACAACTTGCAACCGTACCAAATCTATCACCTTCCGGGATAGAATTTACCTGCCACACCTCAAACATGTGCCATATGTCCTATAAACCAGTGTTTCTGCCAGATTGAAGCTTGATTGGAAAATTCATAGATGATGAAGATAGAACTTATAGGTGAACATTAGCTTTATTAAAAACTAGAACTTATAGGTGAACATTAGCTTTATTATTGTAACAGCTTTTACAAGCTAGGATTTCATGAATGAGATCAAGCATTTAAAATGTCACTTAGTTTTGGACTTTCGGGTGAAACCATATAACCCTGTTGAACATTTTTTAGTACGTAATCCAAAAATTGATCTGTTTCAGCTTTCCTTCCAAACATGGACTAGTCCAATTCAAGAAACACTGAATGCTAGAAAACGCGGTGATGCTGCCTTTCGCACTAAGGATTTTGCCACTGCCATCACATGTTATACTCAGGTAAGTTAATCAGATAAAGTTGCAAACATACGCAGTTGATCATAACCCAAAAGTTTTGCAGTATAATATTTGTTCAAAGTGGTTGTTTGGATCTACTTAACAATATGATATTCAATGTGTTTTAACTCATGCTGTGAAGTTAATTTTCCATTTTGGTACGTGTGCAGTTCATTGATGATGGATCTATGGTTTCCCCAACTGTATTTTCAAGACGATGTTTGTCTTACTTGATGAATAATAAGCCGCAAGAAGCTCTTGGAGATGCAATGCAGGCACAAGTAGTATCTCCCGAGTGGCCAACTGCATTCTATCTTCAAGCTGCTGCCCTTTTCAGCCTTGGAATGGACAATGATGCTAAGGAGACGCTCAAAGACGGGACTTCACTGGAAGCCAAACGAAACATATCTTAAGATTTTTGTATAGATTTATCAACCTCTTCAAATGCAATGCCTCTCTTCCCTAGATCTACTTGTATCCATCATGAATCAAGATTCCGAATTGACTATTTGATTTTCGGGATGGATTCGGGCGTCATGTTGGTTCTTGCTATAATATCAGGGGATAAGAGGCATCTCAACATATAAACATATTTGAGGCTAGCTTTCATGTTCAAATGCTGGGAGTAAAACCAGCTTATTTAGTATAAATGATTGGCCCCGGTTTGTTGTTATTAGCATTCTTATTGTAAACTTTTTTTAGATAACGGAAAACGGTTAGGTTGGGCTACTTACGAGAGGTAGTCCAACATAAATCATCCTTTCGGACGAGAACACAAAATTCGGGATCATCATAAAATTTGGTGTTGGGGTCGAAATTCCCAAATGAGTTCAATTGGTCAACAACACGGTTAATTTTCTAATCGAATAACATGTTTGATCTAGACTTCGTCAAAGAAGCAAATATACAGTTTGGAGTCGGATAAACATCTCGATCTTCCACGGGCAGCTCCACAAACCTTGAAGTGCCTTGATAACGCACAAATTACCACCCTCGATTTCGATATTTTTAATTTGTTAGCCTTATCCTCTTGTAGTCCAGATTTAAGAGTAAAAGCTCCAGCTTTTATTACCGATGCATGGACACTTCTAGAAGGCGGTGTGTCCCGTGTCCTGCCGTGTCGGAAACGGGTACACAACCGGACACGGCTCGGACACGGTCAAATATGACCGGATACGGTCAAGACACGTTTCTAAGGTAGGATACGGTGAGGACGCGGATTGTGTCCGGTCAAGACATGATCAACGAAATAAAAACTTATATACCGTAATTTTTTTTCTTCTTTCCCATTTTTTCCGACTAAACCTAGCTCCACATGACCACCTGCGAGATTGTGGTTGTCGGAAGTAGGACACCAATCTTCTTCTCCGGCTCTAATGTTGAAATGTTGTTCCGCCGGCCGACTCTTCTCTCCATTTTCTTATGATTTTATAAATTAATTTTGAATCTCTGATTATTAATTTATTTTGTAATTTTTATTTGTTGAATGTTGACTATGTTATTCTAATTCTTTCACTTTTTATAATTCACAAATATTTATTATTATTTTCCTTTTGTTGATCATGTTGTTCGGTTATTGTTGATTTGCAAATGAATGATTCATTCTTCAATTTTGATACTAAATATGATTATTTCAGATTATAAAACTAAATATGTTTATTGCTATGTTTTGTAAGACTGAAAATATTTGTTTCTAAGCTTTTGTTTCGATTATTTTATCATCATGTTAATATTTTTATCAACTCATATATCATTGATTTTTTTCCACATATATGTATCTCATTATGATATAGTAATTCTATATTTCAATATCTTTAAAATAATATATTAATTATTTTACTCGCCGTCTCCCCGTTTCCTATACTTTTGAGGATTGCCGCTTCTCCGTTTCTCGCCGTATCCGTGTTTGTGCATCATAGCCGAGTTGAAGTTATTTATTTTCGCATCGAGACTAACAACCTCTCTATTGTGATTCCGAATCACAAAACCAATGAAGTTACTCCCAAATCGAGTTTTGATTCATCGAAATTAAGTTATGAAAACCGAATTTTGGTTTATCCCACTTGATGTTGTTTTTCTCCTTTTGGTAGAGTTTATGTTCGTTTGTTCTTATTTTATATCTTAATTGTCCTCGGCAATAATGTTAGTTTTATTTATATGGATTTGTTTTTTAATGAATACTATTACCTTATTACCAGAACCAAAATTTTGCATCACTGCTTTCAATAGACTGGGTTATAGGATAGATCACTTCTAGAAGAACAACCATACAAAAACTCTTTCCATTATAAAAAATAAGAAATCCAGAGGTAAAAACAAGATGAAGCAACCAGATAAGTGACAACTCAAATGATGTTTTAATCAAAGCTTTGAAGCCATCTGAAGACATCTGCCAAAAATGGTTTAAGGATTTCCTGCCCTTATACAATTTACTATTGATGCTAAACAATGCACGACTTTATAAAGCTTTAATAGCCTTAACAACTATCCTTTTGTATCTTTTACAAAAAGGCCAACTCAAAACTACTGCTGATGCGCCACCATGACCTATCAACAAATCATGTGAAAGAGGCACAAAATGATCTGAGTATCAACTCTGTTTTGTAAAAAAAAATTGTGAGAAATCTGAAAATACAGTGCAGTACAGTTTACACAGGTGGATGCCCGGCTGCAAGAAGCTGTCCGATCAGATTCGTGACCTGAAAAATGCAGATAACTTGATTTGTAGAGGTACATCACCGAAAAAACCGCAGGATAGAAGAAATAACACTACCGCTAAGTGCTAAATATAGATAAACAAGAACAATTTGAGAATCCTACAATTTATTCTGCATTACCTGCCAGTATTTTGAAACACATCTGTCAATGCAACTATTTTCACCCAAGTGTAGCTCATTTTCCTTGTATCTGTGATAGAAACCAACTGAAATTCTTAGTGTTTCTGCTCGAAATTGAATTAGCTCCTAAATACACCGAGTCTGCGTTTGGTAGTGTCAAAATTATTGATGTTCTGTTTCTAGGAGTGTTTAGGGTAAATGTAGCTTTTAGCGTTGCTACTATCAGAAGTGTTTAAGGCTGGCCAAAAGCAGAAGCTGGCCAAAAACTCTTATTAATATGCCTATCAATGAACTTACAAGAATAACAGTGAAAAAGAAAGGAGCAATTCTTATACCTCTTATCAACACACTTGTTATAGCATGTATGGGTAAGCCTGATTCAGGAAATAATAATAAGTCAAACAAGGACACAAAGTAATGCATACAAGAACACAAATTCAGCTCAGAAAAGGTTGTCGGGTCGAAATTTGCCATTATAATATTGAGGATAACCTATGAACTCCTTGCAAATTGCAGTTAGTTCAGTCTCAAATCACAATTCCAGGTTGAACTAATCAAGAACAAAAATCAAATTTTACCTACTTGTTAAAAAGCTCTACCCTGTATTCCATCTCCTTCTCAGCAATACCAAATATCTGTACATATTTACAAAAGAAAATAATACATATTTACCTGGCAAAATAGAATGGAAAAACGAACAATTCAAACACAAAAATAATTACTTGAAACAAACATCCGCGCAACCAAAGGGGTACCGTACCTCTTCTCTACTCACGGTTGGAGCAGCGTTCTTGTCCGTCATAATTCTTTCGATCTCAACAAGCTAAAGGAACATTTAGAGAGAATACGAATCAATTATCAGAAAATCAAGCGGTATAGATAAGTAACGCGAGCACTCTCGTACAATCAAATCAGCTGATCCAATCAACAAATCACCACTTAATCAAGAGAAGAATAAAAAAAATTGAAATCGACTAAATTGGACAAATTCTTACCTCTCGGGATTGAAATTGGAGGTGCCCGTATACAGAATAGATGAATCTGATTTGGTGTAATTTTGTTTGAACTGCAGCAATCAGGGTTTAGGGTTTAGCGCTGCTCCGCTAGACGTTATTTGGAAGACAGAAACTTGCCGAGGCGAAAGGGTGACGCTACGACGTCGTTATTGCGTTTGAAATATTTTCCACGTGCAACCACGTGATAACTGATAACCCATTTTCTATAGGGAATCCTGATTATTTTTTTTAAATGAAAAACGGTTCGATGTAGTAGATGATTCGTCATCTAAAAAATCAAGAAAATTGACAGACGGACCGACCGATATGAATATTACGATGAACTAGACGCATGATGTCTACAGGGTCGAAAGATCGAAAAAATCAACATACGAACTGACCGATAAGAATGAAACAAACCAAATGAAAATCAAATACACACAAGAATATTAATCGTGAGATCCGAAAACATAGAGGTCTCGAGGGAAGGAGAGCGAGCAAGACACTAGAAAATGGAGAATGAAAATTAGTCGTAAGAGAAAATGCACAGGGAAAAAAACCTAATGAACAATCGTTGACACCTTAGATATAAACTTGAATCATATTCGTGAGGAGTCGATCACATTCACGACCCTCTCACAAACAAATAATTACCGCCACCTATACTTACTCTAAACTTGAAAGAATCCTCTACGAATGACGGAAAAAACAATACATACAAGTGTATAACTTTAAGAACAAAGAGCCAAAGAGTTGTATATTGTTGTTGATTGTTTTAACAAATTAATTAAACTTTGCATCGGTGTAGGTATGGATATATTTTCCTTTCTGTTTTTCAAAAAAAAAAATCTTATCATGGACAACGACACTTTTTTCTCCGTTAATTGTTCACAAAACCCATTGATAAAAAGCAACTTTGACAGAAGGCGACGTTGATCGTTCACACAACTATGAAAGTACTGATTACGTTTCCTAACGGAGACCACACATGTTCCCCCACCTTTGTACGATCACCCTAACCCACCGTCACCATGGACTCGACGTTTATTTGTTGCGGACGATTGGAAAAAATTTCCCTCCCTTCCGGAAGACTTAGTTCAAACTAGGAAAGTACTGATTACGTTTCCTAACGGAGATGATGCAACCCCGCCAATTATTGTGGCAGATGATGTTGTTTAATATCTCAAGGCTCCCTGGAAAAACTCGGATGTGATGGTTTCCTTTCCAACATTTGATAGAATCTTGTGTTTGATTTGGAAGCCATCAGGCGGATGGACGATAATAGACTTTTTCAACGACTTTTTCTTGGTAAGATTCAAAATTGAATGTGACATGAATGGAGCCTTGACTGGAGGACCTTGGACGATGTTCGGTCACTATTTAATGATCCAACAATATGACCCTTATTTTGATTCTGATTTCATTACGATCACAACTATGAGCGTTTGGGTCCGAATATCAAACTACCCTTTCCCATGTATATCACGAACATGATTAGGGAATTTAGGGCCATTGCGTCTACAATTGGAAATCCTATCTGAATAGACGAGAATACTCTTTGGATGGCGCGCGGCAAATTTTCTAGGGTTTGCATTCGAGTTGAGTTGCGTAGACCGCTGAAGGGAGACTTGCTCCTTAATGGTAGAAGATTGAAACTTGCTTCAACCCCTGAATTGCACAAACATAAAATTTCTCTCCCTTCCGGAAGACTTGGTTCAAACTAGAAAAGTACACATATGTTTGTGTAATTCAGCTAAAAAAAAGGGTTATACATGACAAAGGGCAAATCAAATTAGATTCTAAGGCTTTGCATAATTTCCTAGACATAATATCTAGTGGTTTCATTGCCCTAAAGGTTTCATTAATTTCTTCATCGATTCCTTCAAACCAATCTTCCACAATCCCATACAAACTATGCTCGATATAATTTATGAAATTTGCAGCTCTTCATTCAGCGTTCATGTTTAAGACGCTCATTATACTTTTTTTCCAAGCACATCATCTCGGTTTCTTACTCCATCTAGATTAAATTGATGGGTTCAAGCAAAAGTTCTCTTTTGTTAGGTTTATGGCTTGACATAACCCTAACTTCGAATTTAGCTATTTTCCCTATAAACTCTTTGGGTTTTAATTTAACTATTTGTTGACTCGTTGACCCTTGTTTATATTCTCGATAGCAAGATCTAGTGGCTTTGTTAACTTCCTCTTCTGAAACTATTTCCTCTTCCACTTCATTAATATATATAACTCTTTTTCTCATTTTTTTATCCAATTTTCTTTTAACTTCACTTAATGTACTATCTCTAGGTCTTTTAGTTTGATTAACCCCATTTGTTGATACATTTCTTCTTCATTAGTGTAATAAACAAATTCGTCACTACTCAAATAGCTCATTTTCTTGTCTGAGATATCAAGCGTCTCCTTGATTTTCTAGCTCTTCTTTTAGCTCCTTTTTCGTTTTAGCTTTTTTAGTTAAGCTTGGTATTAATAATTTCTTTTGGGGATTTTTCTATTGGAAAAGATACATATAAGGAAAAATCTGTCTGACTTTTTTGTTGGAGGGTTTAAGATTGGTGTTGCTCCAAGATGTCTAATTTCGTTGGTAATTTCAAAAAAATAATTTTTTTGATTGGATAATATTATAGCAGATATCTCGTCCCTATATTTTGCAAGATTAATTCGCAACTTAACTAATCCCACTTTTAAATATGCAATATCGTCAATTATAGTATTTAAGATAGTTTCGTGACGACCTTGTCCAATGTTTAAATGTTTTGCATGGGGTGCTAGTGTATGTGGATAAATTTCGAAAACCATTGGTTGCACTTAATTTTTTGGGTGTTTTTAATTAATTAAAAAATTACTTAACTAGTTGACTCTAATACCAAATGACATTATAAATTACAAATTAAAGTTAAAAATAAGGATATAAATGCAACTTATCATAAACTAGTACCATTAATATAAATTATAGAAAGTTATAGATAAAAGAAAAAATAAAATATATGATTGATGAAACAATTTAGGGGTGTATATATACGAAGGGTTTTTAATTAACAAGATTATACAAAATTATTTATGTTATATAGCAATATTAAAAATAAAATAAAATGCAACAATTTGTAATTGTTGTAAAAATGGCATCAACCCACCTTACATAAAGTAATCATGTTGCTGGTCTAGAAAGTAATCAGGTTGCTTGTCTAGATGTATAACATTAATATATATCACAATTTGTTCATTGATAATATTTTTAGAAAATTACAATTTCCAATATTTTTAAAAATAAAATTGCTCAAATATAATATAATCTATAAAACAAAAAGTAAAGAGTAACATCACTTTGAAGTGTTAAAAACTTAAAAATGTGCACAAGTCATGTCTATGCCTTGGATTATAAAGTAAAACAAACTACAAATCCGATGTATAGAAATATAATATGACAATTTATAAGTTATGTAAGCAGTTTAAGGTGTTTGGATAAGGAAAAAAACCGCGAGATATTGAGGTGATTGTTTTCACTCTAGTATTAGAGTTTTGAATAAAAAATTATCACGTGAATTTAATTTTAGTTATTTTATTAATTACCTTAGGTATCTTTTAAAAAAAACAAGCCGATCAATGGAAAACTATAATGAGAAAGTTTGGTGAAAAAGGCCTACGCAAATAAAATTAGATCTAGACCATTTTCATCCAATAATCAAGTGAATTAAAAATAATTTTAAATTAACAAGGCTAGGGATACAAAAAAGGGTATCATTCAAGTAAGGCCCATTATTGCGGTACGGCCGTGCGGCCGTACCGCAGGGCGACACGTGTCCCGAAAAAAAAAAAAAAAAAAAATTTTTTTTTTTTTTTTTTTAAAAAACGAGTAAAAGTAATAGTTCAAAACTTATTATGGAATAGTTCATAACTTATAAAAGGATAGTTCATGAATTATAATAGAATAGTTCATAGTGTAAAATTTATAAAGGATTGAAAGTAATATTTCAAAACTTATTAAGTAATAGTTCATAACTTCTAAAAGGATAGTTCATGAATTATAATAGAATAGTTCATAGTGCAAAATTTATAAAGGAGTGAAAGTAATAGTTCAAAAC
>BSUD01000006.1:14418587-14436605 GCA_033239045.1 Fagopyrum esculentum | reverse complement strand
TTTTTTTTTTTTTTTTACCTGTTTATAAAACTAAATTTTTTTTATAAAAAGATTGATACGGAATAAAGGTTCCCAAAACCACCCGCTCATAAGGTGGGAAAAGATGTGTAAATCAAATACCATGATACAAGGATTAGGAAATAAGAAGATATGTATAATATTTAAATTAAGACAATCCAAGAGAAATATCTAAAATGTAGTAGTTTATGATACAGGTAGAAATACCTCGTGACAATAGAAAAAATTGATGTAATTAAGACTAGAATTAAAGTTGGTTTTAGATGGATTTTTTTAGTTAGGAGGTCGGTACTTTCTGCGTGTATAGTGTTTTTTTTTACAATCTTCTCATAAATAAAAATAAGGGCTAAATAGTCATCATTTGGGATAGCCCGACCCCTTACATCATCAAGTAAAAAATTTACTATATCTTCGGAAGGGTCAAACAATACTTAGACCAATATAAAAATTTTAAGCTAAACCAACAAGGATATCCGCAACTCTATTCGGAAACTGAATAATCCAGTCCCTTTTAAACAAGTCTTGGTATAAAGATACCAAACTAGCCGGAGAGAGGAAGGTGACGAGGGTGCGAGCGTTTAAATATATTTTTAAGAGAGTAGTAACTAAAAGTGAATGTCTCCAAGGTTACCATTCGAAAGACATACTGTTGGAGATAATAAGTTCCCACGTCGAACAATGGGGACATTCCAAGCCTAGTATATAAGGTCGGTGGACTACTCCTCCTATTGCCAATTGGTTTTAGGATGGAAGTTCACCGGGTTTATGTGTTGGGTTCAGACCTGAAGCGCATGTACGCTCGTATGCACACGACCAGTCCGTTTGTATCGGACTTTGACACATACCCAAACAATCTTTAGCCCATAAACTACGCCCAATAATTCAACTATGAGAACCTTACACACGTCAAAATTTGACACCAAAACCTCGTAACCGGTCATCCCCATGATTCCTAATAATACAGGCAACAATACGTGAATACCTCTCAGTTGGGATGCATGAGTCTTCTTCCACACACCAACATATTCCTTCGCCGTATCCTTGACAAATTGACTTCTACTCTATTTTCTTCTTGAAAACCTCATTTCACGTACACTCATTAGTATAAAAGCGAGAAGAAAGGGCGTTATCTCGTATCCAAACAGCAAAGGGGACATCATAAAAGTGATCCAATAACGATACTGCATGCAAACGCCTTTGGATGTATATAGAGTAGTTTATTATTATATGTAAATATATATGCTTTAGGGTTTGGTGTTCCACATTTCCACATGGTATCATATGCACTCAAATCTTAACAGATATATTTTACTCTCTAATCGTTCCACTGTGAACGACCTTGCTCGCTCACCGACGATCTTCCGCTGGTGCTAATGACGATTCGCAATCCTGATACATCTGTTGAAAGCGCTTGTGATGAATCTCGTCCGTATACTATGACTGGTTTTACTATTGCTGATCGAACTCAACTTCCTAGACTGACTAATGTGCAATGGGGGTGCTCTAATTAATATTTTCAATTCTACTCAGTCTATAGATAACTCGAATGATACTTCTTCTTCTTATTGGCTCCTTGACAGTGGGGGCGTCTTTCCATTTAACAGGAAATGACGATCTTTTGGTTGACATTACTGATCAATTAACACTGTTGAATGTGTTATTTGTGCCTAAATTGAAATGCAATTTAATCTAGCTTCATCAACTTATGCGGGAACTTCATTGCGTGGTGAGTTTTACTGATAAATTATGCCTATTGCAGGACAATATTACAATGACGTTGATTGGAGCAGATGAAGAGAGAAACAGTGTCTATTGGCTCTGCCCACCTTTGTTCAATTGCGTGCATCGTCCCTCCACTCTAGCAAATAAAACGTATGTATGTGATTCTTTTCATATTGCAGAACATTTTCGTTCTAAATTTCCTACTAGCATTTCTCATACTTTGGAATCATTTGCTTAGGACGTGTCCTCGTTCGGAGCCTCCTATTTCTTCACCATTATTGATATTACTATAGAGGTGTTTGGGTTTACTTTCTTAAAAATAAATCAACTTCATATACCTCAATTTTGTTATATGGTTTCCACACAATACCACAAAAATTCGTTGAGTAACAGCACACATCATCCCAGAAGCTAATATCTGAACATCCAACGAGTACCCTTTGTCACCACGTACGTCCTGATCATTAGATGGAATATTGATCGATGACAATCAGTTTATGGGAAGATAATGGTTAATGGATCAAACACTCATTGATCTAGTAGACAACTGCTCCATTATTATCATTTATGAACCAATCAGTGTCCTTATGAACAATGAAGGGATATACTAACTTGCATCCCACAAAGGATGATTTTCTACTAAATCAGCTATAAATCTTATCCAAAACCAGAAAGGTTCGATCCCAAGCGAAAACTCATGGAGAATCATAAGAGCCCGTTACAACATAATTAGTTCATAGGATCTTTTAGAAGAACGATTCTACCAAGATACTCTTCTCTTTGCCCTATCCTTAAGTAAGCATTCATGCGAACGAACAACGTTGGAAGACGGGCATCAAAGTTAGCTGGCTCCAAATCTTGCACCGAGGGCACTGAAACGCGCAACTTCTACTTGGGAAATAATCTGATCTATTCATCTAGTTACCGGTCTGGATTGACTCTTACTTATTGTTCCCCTCGAGTCATAGTAAGCCACAACCCCTCTTCTTCCTTTCATGTTGTACTGATTCGTAGCCAACATGGGTATGCTTAAGCTACATCGTATACCATTTTCTTTAAAAGCTAAGATTAGTTCAACTCTATTTAAATTAAACGACTGCTAAGGCAGATTAAGTTAGCAAAACATACTTAAACATAACCTTACCAGGACCTTAAAGATGAAGATAGTCAAATCTGCAATTCTTCTGCCGTTTTCAGATGCTTACTTCTGGGAAAATAACACAGGTTCAACTTCAAAGCACCTAATATTGAGACAAAAAAATAAAATAAATCAGGTTAATACCTCATAAATGTGAGTCACTGAATTTTAGGGTGAGATGATGATGGCCAGAAGATAAAAAAGAGTATAACCATAGAGTCTTTATGAAGGCAAATGCAGATAATAATAATAATAATAATAATAATAACAGCTTCCAAGGAAGAGAGTAAATATAAAACCTATATTAGGGAAAACACATGAATATAGCTTTAAGAAGTGTATAAATACCCATAAAAGTTCAAAAATAAGGACAAAATTTAGCTTTAAATGTGGAACAAGAGTGTGTATAACCGGTCTATGTAGCCCGAAACCTCTAGAGACAATATTTTTCGTTTTTTAAGGAAACGCGAATCCTTACGTAAATATATGACAACCGTAATATACATTGTCGTTTTCGTGTCCGTTTCCTCATTCGTTTTTCATGCAACCTAATATTCAATACAAACCCTTTTTCTAACTAGGGAAAATGTATACATCCAGGAAAAGACTCATACCTTGTCTATCAACTTGGATCTTTAATAGATCTTCCCAAATAATAAGCATATTAAGGGAGCTATATATATTACAGTGTCTGATATTACTTGTTAATTTAAGTTTTTCTTTATCCCAGCACAGCCACCATCATCAACTCAACAATTAATTTTTACTCATTTTGTGCATGTGTTTGAGTGTACGTTGCTGCACAACTCATAATCTTGTTTTGTTTACAATTGTGGTGTAGAGGAAAAACAACATTTCCAGATTGACGTAAGATAATAATATATAGATCAATTCTTCAACAACAGATCAGATAGGCCGTTATACGAGTCAACCAAGCCGAGCTTTTTCAGAATCCACCCCGAGATAAGTAGCTTGGCTAATGTATTAATTATTCTAGTCGAGTGAGCTGGGTGTTTTGACATGCTAAAGCTCGCCTTGTTTTAAGTCTTAGTGTGTGTTCAGCATCAATGTAGGTTTTCTACAAGATTAATCTAGATGGAGATTATAAGAGAGTCCAATAACCTTGAGCAAGAGGGGTTAATTTTTGGGTTATTTTCAATCATATAAACCATTTTAATAGTTTAATCTATCATCCTCATGGCCTCATCTAATACTCGACCGTTACAAAAGATAATCTCCTCTAAACTAATCTAAAATAAACCCTATAATCGGATACCAAACACAACCTTAATTTTAGTTGAGCTTTAAAATATGCTCATAACTGGCTCGTTTCGAGCTTAACTTTTTCTGAGCCGAGCTTGAGTAGCTCGTCTCATCTAATAACCCTAACAAAAAGTCATAGATTTTCAACATAAACCAAGTGCAGTTATGCCTACAATCGGGAAGCAAGTACAAAAGCAAAACAATTGAGCAACTAATGAATAGGAGTCCGCAAGTAACACAACATAAAGGTAAAAGACTAAAGACACACGCATGCATTATTACCATATGATTCGTTCATACCATGCATGAAAACTTCAGAATAACTTAGCTGATAATAAAACTTGAGTTCCAAAAAGCATTATGACTAATGGTTGTGAACTGACATATATACATAACTGGCATAAACAAACCAGCCCACAGAATGAGTGATGAACCTGTCTTATTATGCAAATACTTAAGAATTAAGCCTTCAGATATATACAACACCACATCAGAACAATTCATTTGGCCTTTGGTGTATTACCATCATCCTCACTGTCATTCCTTGGGTACTGTCCCTAGCTTGAGTGATTGATGATCACTTGACAGCCTACAAATGAAGACAACTGACTTCAGAATACCACGAAGAAACTCGATACTATTATGCTAATGCAAGAAAGAAAGATTATGCTTTCCAATATCGATCAGCTGACAAGCAAAATAAATAAGTCAGATCAATGCATTACTTATGCTTCTTCAGACTATCTTGCTTGGTGAGTGAGACAATAGCCATCCTCTTCATTCGGTGCTGCTCAGTCTGAAAATGCAAGTCCAGACCTTCCATGGTATCACAACCAATGTTGCAAATTTCACACATTATACTCGTCCGGTTCCTCTTTCTAAAGTAAGGATTAAATAAATCCACTCCATCCTTGTGTTTTGCAGTAAGAAGAGAAAACAAGAAATAAGCATGTATATCACTCAAACACACAATATAGAAATTTAAAGGACTGATGCCCACAAAATTGAAAGGATCAGGACAAATTATGATAATCAACACATGCAAATAAGTACACACTTACTGGGTAAGATCCCTCTCCAGGGCCATTATTGAGGAGTGGATAAGCTTGCATATTCCCACGATTTGTTTTATCCGATGCTCGTTGTGCTACAGGTTTCCTGGGTAAAGGCGGTTTTCCCCCTCGCGGATGAACAAGGTTCACACCACTCCCAGGCTGCACACCTTGACCAAATACATACATCGATCACAAACCCGGAAGGTTTGTCAGAACCAGCAGTCAAATTTGCAAGATCATTAAACACACATGCAACTTTGCAATCCTGGAACTCGAAACATACCATTAGGAAAATTGAAACTCTTGGATCGCTCTTCAGATGAATGAGCCTTGTTAGCATCAATGTGGCCACCAGCAACACCAACAAGTCCTTGAGCTTGTCCTGAAAAATTAATCAGGGTGGAAGATGAGGAAAATCTGGTCCCATTCGACAGTAATCAAGAGATATAACAGGTTTGAACATGACACCTGCATCAAGACTGAAGGAACTACCTTGTTGGGTAGGCAAGGGTTCTGATGATAAATGACGAAAAGCAGGAACAGGAAACCCAGGCGGTGGTGAAGAACAGGAGTCTTCAAACTTGGTGGACGGTTTGGGTTCACTGTTCCTGCCATTAATATCATGATCTGCAGTGGGAGAATACAAATGCCTCTCCAACGTCTTCAGTGTCTCATCCTGGGATTGTTTTGGAGATGGCAGCTGCACAAATATTTCTTGTCCATGGGGAGGTAAATTCTCCACCGTTGGATTCGAAGGGCGTAGTTGACCAGCAATATCTTGAGGAACTAGTAAAGGGATCCCCACAGGCATCATTCCATTGTTCAATCTCTGTGGTGGTTGAAGAGGCAACAATGGCCGTTGTAATGGTATTAAGGGACGTTGCAGCGGTATCAATTGTGGTGGGGAAGGCGACATAACAACCCATTCATCTCGAGGATTTCCGAGATGGTTATCATGTGAACTGGGTATCCTAACCTGATTCAAAGGACCCTGATGCAGTCCTAGACTAAGAGGTGGATGAGATTGTAGCAGTAACATTGGCCGTTGTAACGGTATTAATGTTGAACGCTGAGGAACAACTGAATCAGGAATAAACAGTTGCCCTTGAGGTGGATGAGATTGCGGAGAAAAACGTTCTTCAACTAGAATATGAGGATTCGGTTCACAACAGTTCTGCATTTGATGATGAGTTTGTGGATGCAAGCAATGCTGGACATTCGAATGCAACCAGGGACGAGGCTGCTCATACTGAGGCATCAGCACGCCCGGTTGAGGGATAGCCTCATGGATATAGGGCTGAACATTGTAATTCATTTGTGTTGCATGAGATGCTATTTGGCTATGCAATGGTTGTGAATAATTACTAGTATATTCGGCGGCTTCCAGATATGGCTGAGGATGTAGTAGAGGTGCATATGCTGATTGTGTTTGGGGATGTGTACAAGATGCCACTTGGTAATGAAAGGATTGTGGTTGCCCAACGGCTTGAATCTGGGCCTGCGGCATATGCTGATTATGCGGAACAGATGCATAGTCAAATAGTACCTCCATGCCTTGAGATACAGGCTGGGTTCCAACCTGAAGCTGAGGGGCATATGTCTGTGGTTGTGAATGGACATTGTAAAGCTCAAGTTGTGATTGCCCGACATGCTGGACTCGCGGCTGAGGTTGGGAAGGAAAGGGAGCCTGCTTTGGCTGCAAAAAAACATCATCAGATGATCATAGAAAATATATATTTCATAAAGAAAAGAAAAGCCAAGTATAAGATAATACTGACAATGCAGATTCTATTGTGTTCATGTATATGTCTATGCGCCATCTCCACCCTACAGTCATTGCAGATAACAGGATAACTTCCAAAGATACAACGAGATGTATGAGATACACACTCGCCCATTGGGCCTTCCCACGTGCATCCGCTTTTCTCAAAGAGACACCTAACAGTTACTTGCCATATGGTATCAGCCAACACCATATCTGATTCAAGAAGAGGCTGCAAAAACAACAATATTATTCTAATAACATGATATAAATGTAAATGAAGTAGTAATGATGTGTGCCCATAAGAAGAAGCACCTTGGAATCAACCTCAGATACCAACAGACCATCATACGGGCAAATCTTGGTGGTTTGTGCAACCAAGGCCAAGCAAGGCTTACAGTATAGGTGGCTACACTTAGTCTGAAAAGACTCATCCGGGCATGCTAGATTCTTGCATACTGGACAGAAATACTCTCCCTTGAGAGATTGAATATTTTTAATGTACTCGTTACTGAAGCCCATCTTACTATCACTTTATAATTATATGAATCAAGTACAGCAACCTGCCAGCATAATATATCAGAATAGTTAATGCATGAACTAAACCAAGAAAATAATAGCCCTAACAGCTTCTACGTACACAATCACAGGAGTACTAACTATAAAAAAGATCTTCAACGTGATTTATTGTCGATATATGCATTTATAGTCCTTACCTAAACGACCAAAAAGTTGTACATCTTATGTTATCCGAAGAACACGTGTCCTCGTGTTTTTTCCTCATAATTGACCTAATGTAGTAACTCAACTCCGGAACAAGCCAGCATTAATACCTCTAGAGTACGGAAATGGGCATCGAAAAGACACGAAGACACGATACGACAAAAAAAAATGAACCCTCTAGACATTTATACATAAAGAGATTAACCACAGCAAGAAACATGTCTGCATTCAATTCATTGATCAGCCAGACATCACAATACTCATCAGCCAAACCCTACTTTACCTGCATTAGTACTCAAACAACTCCAAAATCAAAATTGCATTACGTTTGGAAAGAAGTTGCGCGGTTTGGATCTAGTAGAGTTGAATAAGAACTCTAAGACGTAGATTTGATCATCTCTTAACCATTAACGTATGATTTAATGACTAGAATATATTAATCTCTTTCCAAACTCAAACATAATTTAGATTTATCTATTCTTTTCTTTTGAAAATTGACAGATAGTCTACCACTAGAGTTCTTGTTAAACTTCAGATCTAAACACCCTAACTATGACATCCTTAAAATTAGGGCAAAAATGATGATCGTAAAATCCCAAAACTAGTTATAATTAACATCTACAGATCCACTGTTGTCAACTCATTTGAGATTCACCTTCATTATTTTTACACGAACTTGGTAATTTAGATCTCCAATTATTGGATAAAAAAATATATAACACAACCAAAACCAAGCAATATCATGAAGATGCACAAATCCTAGCTATCATCAAACTGTGGGTTTATATATAATACTACCCACTATCACATCCAACCAAACAGTAACAAATAGCATAGAACAAACAACAAAATTGACAGTAAAACATGCAAAGAAAGAATAGTGCGAAAAAAAGCAAAACCAAATGCTATCTATGACTATGAGACGCCGGTACGTCCTTCACCTGAAACTGTTTAAAAATCAAAACCAAGTGCTTTAACCTCTACTCTCGTCACTGATCCTTCAGCAAACTGCAACAAAATCGAAAATTCAGACCAAACACAAAACAGAAGTTGAAAACCGAAATCGAAGACAGGAATCCTCAACGTGAAGTCAAGAGATTGCAAAAGGAGCTTGAGAATATAGATCAATCGTAAAATCAGAACAAATACACTATTTTACCAAATCTCATCGTTCACCTGAAATCGCTTCGAAATGAGATTGAGATCTACGTTTCCGACAAGTACTTAAGTCTCTAGGCATTCAACCTTCAGGAAACTGCAACAAAATTGCCGATTCAAACAACAAAAAAAACACAGAAGCAGAAAACCAAAATAAAAAATTAATCACCGACAAGTCGATCAAAGAGACACCGAATTCACCGAGCTTGAGGAAGCAGGGGGTAAACCTAAATTGCGAAGCGGTGAAGGTAATGGAAAAAGAGAGTAGCGATGAACAAAATGTGGATGCATGTGTTTTTATATCGGGGTGATGCCTGGTATTCTAGAAGCTGGGTTTTCCGTCTGGTATGTCGTCACTGGTGAACAGCCGTTTGACCGTTAATTGACCTCACAGAGACAGTTGTCAACGCTCTTTACACGCCGTTAATGAGTGGGCAAGGGATCAACACCAGATTTTTTTAGTATATTTTTTCAAAAGGGTCAGCACTTAATTAGTAAGTACATTGTACATTAGTTACACAATCAATATATTTTAATGCAATAAACTTAAATTAATACAGCGGGGAAGAATACATTAATTGTAAGAAATTTGAAATTATGTAATTGTGATGAACTTTCTTATATTGAAATGAATTGATTTAATGTATATATGTGAATAGAAAAGTTTATATATATGGACGAGTTCAAGGGGAAGGAGTCTTAATATCAGAGTTAAAAGTAGAAAGGATTCACGACCATTAGATCAAATAATAATTGTTTAAATGTAACATGTATTTGTACAATTATAAATCGTTCAACTATATGTTTAATTGTTCAACTATATAACTAATTTTTTTAATGTTAATTTATTTGTTCAACTAAACTTTTGTTCAAGTATATAACAAGTATTAATTAATTTGGATAAATCACAATCCTTGATTATTTTGATTAATGGGTTGTGAGTCATTCCTACTTTTAACTCTAAGGCCCATATATATATATAGGGTTAGGATCAAGTAAGAACCAAAGTTACAGTAAGAAATAAGAACAATTATGGAGCGTTAGATTAAAACACGAAAGGTTGAGATTTAATGTCTAAATAAGGTATATTTGTATTATGATTTATGTATGTCGTTGAACTTTGGTAATGAAAATATTTGCAGTCATGCATTATTTATTACAAGCGTTTTGTATGGTAAATAATATATTGAGTATATTCATTTATAGAAAGAAAATTTTAATATCTTACGTATTGCACGGATAAAAAATTGCTCGCGTAGCTGGAGTTTCATTATTCCTACGCCGGCAATTTTTGTGTGCATATGAGATAAAAATGTGCTTTAGGTTATATTTTAGTTGTGCTTTATGTTATGATTTTGTGCACTGTTTTAGTCGTGCTTTTATATATTTTGTTGAGCTTTATGTTATTGTTTTGTGCACTTTTTAGTCGTGCTTGATGTTGTAGTGTAGTCGTGTTTTATAAGCTTAACTCTAATATGCATGCAAATAACACGTTTGGAAGCATGAAATGTGCTTCATGATTGCAGGTGTACTCTAAGTGGAGTGCATGTATTCAAGTGATTTATAAAGCTCAATATATGTAAACTTTATGATCCATGTTTGTATAGGTTAGATTACGTGTGTGCACGCAATAGTATTGACTCGTAATGTTCCTAGAACTAGCTTAGTCAGGATAAGGGTGTCGATGTGTGTTATAGCTGACACATGATGTACTCGTTGCCGGTTCATTGGACCTTGGCGGCTTGTACATATCAGGAAGCTGAAGCATGGGTTGTATTCTTATCTTGTGCATGTTGTTGTGGTTTCGTGGCATGAAATGGTGTCTGATGGGCAACAGGTTGTGGTGTTTTATTGGACCGGGTTCGCGGCGTGGGGATATGTTCTGAGACGTGTATTTGGATCGGTTCAGAACAGCTTAAATGAAACGCTGCGTTTGAGCTATCAGGTGGAGGTATAAAAGCAAAGCTTGGCCTCCTCTAAACCCTAAGCGAGTTGCAGCCCTTTGCCGCTGTGAGAGAAAGAGAGCTCCTCAGAGTGAAAGAGAGAGCGCGCGATAGGAGAAGAAGAATGGAGGTGGTTCGCTAGGGTTTGAGACGCTCATCCTCACCTGCTCCTCTCCTGAAGAAGATCTTCACATAGAAGATTGCAAAGCTTTGACAGAAAGCTTTGCGTAGCCACACAGGGGCTATTTCTAAACCTTGTTCTTCGTATCTCTTGGTTCTGACTTGTTTCTAGGTTTAGGGTTATTGCTTGTTGATCTTGCGTGCACCTTTGTAATCAAACCTATATTGTAATTGATCTTGAATGCCTAGTGAAATATGGGATCGGACCTCCCCTCTTGAGGTTCCGCAAACGTAGGGTTTTAACACCCGAATTGCGTAATCATATCGTGTGTTGATCTTTCTTATTGGTATGAAAATCATATGAAAGCATAATAAAAATTCTACAGATTGGTATCAGAGCGTCTGTCATATTCTTTTCTGTGAAAAACAGTTTCATACTTGATTGTTATGCGCATATGATCCTGTCTTCCGCTGTATTGTTTTTCTTGTGGTGAAAGATCTGTTTCCACACGTTTTTTGGTTTTTTGTTTCCCCTTACTAGTGTATTCTGTTATCCCCTTGTTCGTGTGAGACCTGTTTAGATTGTATTTTTCCCTGTTTTCTGCATAAGCACTGACTTGTTTGTCTGTGGCTCTTACAGGGGTAAAACATGACAGACTCCACAGTGAGGATGAAGCCATTCGATGGGAGTGGTGACTTCACCATGTGGCAGGTGAAGATGAGGGCTATTCTCACCAAGGAGAAATGCCTCAAAGCCATCACTGGAGACTACCTGGCTATGACGTCCGAAGAAAAGAAGAAGGAAATGAGTGAGCAGGCACATGCTGAGATCATGATTAGGTTAACTGACGACGTGGCTCGTCAGGTTGTAAGTTACACTTCTGCTAAAACCCTTTGGGACGCTTTAGAAAAGTTGTACTTAAAGAAATCCTTACCTTCTAGAATCTCTTTACTGCATAGACTTTTTACCTTTAAAATGGACATTAACCTGACTCTTAATGATAACTTAGATAAGTTCTTAAGAATGAATCAGGATTTAGCTAGATGTGATGATGAAATAAAAGAAACTCACCTTACTGTCTTGTTATTAGGGTCCTTGCCTTCTCAGTTTGATACCTTAAGAGATGTTATTCAGTATAGCTCTGAAAATATCACTCAGGAAAAGATAATAGAGGCTATAACAGAAAAGAATGACACCCTAAAAATCTTTAAGAGTAAAACTGAAAAGAAATCAGATGTGAAACCTGAAGTCCTTATGGCTAAAGGAAACTCTAAAAACTTTAAGAACAAGAAGAAAGAAAAGTATGAAAAGGATAAATCTGGACCTTCTGACTTTGATAAAAATAACAAGAAATGTTATTATTGTGAGAAACCTGGTCATTATGCAAATGAATGTAGAAAGAAAAAGAGAGATGATGCTAAGAATAGTAAAAATTCTGATGGAAAAGTGTCTTTGTTTGAAAAAATTCAAATTGAATATCCTTGTGAACTGCTTATGTGTTCTGAGCATGATTCTGTAAATTCTAATGTCTGGATCTTGGATTCTGGTTGTACTATGCATGCTTCCTTTAATAAATCATTGTTTAGTTCTCTGCATGAATTTGATGGTGGAGAAGTTATGTTAGGAGATAACACTGCCCTGAGTATTAGAGGGGTAGGAAATGTACCCATATGCATGTTTGATGGAAAAATTAGGGTTTTACAGAATGTTAGATGGGTTCCACAACTTAGGAGAAATCTAATGAGTGAATCAGCTTTAGATGACTTAAACTGTCAAATTAATACTAGTAATGGGATAAGGGAAGTCATAAGAAATGGGATAACTCTTATAAAAAGTATCAAAAAGGGTGGATTATACCATGTTATAACTTCACCTAATTTGATCCTTACCACTGCTACCAATAAAATGACGTTAAATCATACTAAAATCTGGCATAATAGACTTGGACACATTGGTAACACTGGTCTTAAAAATCTGTACAAACAAGGCATGCTAGAAAAAGAACCGGTAGATATTATTCTTTGTGAAAATTGTGTCCTAGGTAAAAAGAATAAACACAGCTATAATAACTCACCTTATAAAGCTCAAAAACCCCTAGAATATGTACATTCTGACCTATGGGGACCAGCACAGGTTGACACCATAGGAGGAAAGAGATATTTTATCTCTTTTATAGATCATTATTCTAGGAAAGTTTGGATTTATCTCCTTAAAAACAAAAATGAAGCTTTTGAGTTTTTTAAGGAATGGAAACAAGCTGTAGAAAATCAAACTGGTCATACCTTAAAATGCCTTAGGACAGATAATGGCCTTGAATTTTGCAATATTGAGTTTAATGACTATTGCAAAGAAAAAGGAATTAAAAGACACTTAACAGTACCTGGTACCCCACATCAAAATGGGACAGCTGAAAGAATGAACAGAACACTCCTTGAAAAAACTAGGTGTATGCTAATTAGTTCAGGGATGAAACACTCAATGTGGGGGGAAGCCTTAGTGACTGCTACATACCTCATAAATAGATCCCCTTCCTCAGTAATTGACTTTAAAACCCCTCAGGAAATGTGGACTGGAAAGAAACCAAATCTAAGTCACCTAAAGCCTTTTGGTTGTACTGCCTATTCCCAAACTAAATCCTTGGGCCCTAAAAGCTGTAATGCTAGGATATCCAGAAGGTGTTAAGGGATATAAACTCCTAATAATTCAACCCCATGGTTATAAAGTCATCACTTCTAGAAGTGTAATTTTTAATGAAGAAGAATTTCATTTTAAAAATAAAACTGAGAATGCTGAAACCCATAGTTCAGAGGAGAATGATGGTATAGAGATTGCTAGCTCATCCAGAACTTTCTATAATCATAATGAAGAACCTCACATAAATCATAATGATGAAGAAGAATTTGATATAGGTCATTATCAAACTGAAAGCTCCAGCAACCCTAACACCCCTCAATTAGACATTAATGAGGATGAAAATAACAATGATGATAATACTCAACAATTAGGGGGGGAAAATAATGAAGAAAGTGTTGAAAATCCCAATAAAAACCTCATAAATCCTGAATCTGATTATGGCTGTGACCATGAGAATTCTGACGACACAGGTAGCAATGCTGACACTGCTGATAATGAGGGGGAAAATTCAAACCAACTCAAGTCGAGTGACAACCATGAAGACCTGCGTCGTTGGGATTTTCATGGTCACTACCAGTTAACCAAGGACAGGTCACCTAGGTTAAAAATCCCTAATAAAAAAATATGCTAATAATGTTGAGTATATCATGTTAACTAATGAATTGAACATAGTTGATTATGCCTTTCTAACAGCTGATGTGATAGATAATTTCTACACCCCTGACACATATGAACAAGCCATAAAATGTCCTAATGCTAAAAACTGGAACCAAGCTATGAATGATATGATTGAATCCATGAATTCTAATAACACTTGGAATCTGGTACCTAGGCCAGAAAATGTGAAACTAGTTCAATGTAGGTGGCTGTATAAACTAAAAGAAGGTATAAAACCTAGTGATCCCCCTAGGTACAAAGCCAGATTGGTTGCCAAAGGCTTCACCCAAAGAGAGGGTATAGACTACACAGATATCTTTGCTCCTGTAGTCAAGTATAAGACCTTGAGATTGTTGCTTGCTATGGCTACTGTGTATGACTGGGATATTGAACAAATGGATGTTAAAACTGCTTTCTTGCATGGTGATTTGAATGAAACCATTTACATGAGTCAACCTAAAGGATTTGTTAATAATAATAAACCTGAACATGTCTGCTTGCTTAAGATGTAATAACCGAAAATTTTAAGTCCCGGTAAATTGAAATTAACCAAAGTCCGATGAGACAAACGTAAATAAATAAATAAGTAACATAAAACGAGTTTAGTTCTATCATTTTATGTGACCTAGATTCACATAAAATGATAAATTAAATGACCGGAAATAATTTACGTATTTAAAATAAAAATAATAATTTACCTAGTACGGAATATAATTCCGTAAATTTTTCCGCAAATGCCCTACCGATCCATACGAGAAACGGGTTTCGCGTCAGCTCGTTTTAATAAAGCCCAAGTGGGCCCAAATTGTTTTGAAGACTGCCGGCCCAACCAGCCCATTTTTCTTAACCTCTAATTAAACATAATTAACTAACCTTAAACTGCCCTAATCTAAACCTAGTCTAACCCTCCCTCACGTACTGCCGCTGCTCTTCATCTCTCTCGGTACGATCGACCGCAACAGCAGAAGCAACCGGACCACCGCCTCCTGCTCCGCCGCCAGCACCACGAGTCGGGGACGCCAGGGGCACGCTTCGCCAGCACTGCGAGCCGGGAGACTCGAGCCGCTGGGTGTGTCACGCAGAATCTCTCCCACTTCCGGCCTTCTGCAGCCACGAACCACCGGGACGGCTACTGCTCGCGAGTCGGACCCTCTTCCCGGACGCCAGAGACTGCCTCACTCGGCCCCTGTAGACGGACCCGGACGACGTCCTTCTCGCGACCGCTGGACTGCACTGCGTCTTCGTCTTCATCAGGAATCGCAGCCACCATCCGAGCCTCTTCGACCTTCTTTGTGGACCACAGGTGAGTCTGAACCATCCCCTCCTACCCCTCTTCTTCCCCTGTCGACTTCATGTAGTTACAGCCGGATGACTTGCTCTCTGATTCACGCAGTAGCAACCCCAGATCGACAGAAGATGGGCGCCAGCAGCTGTAGTCGTTTCCCGTCCCGCAGCCCTGAGTCCAGAAGAGTGGCGTAACAGTGGAGAGCAAGCGAGCAAGTTTCGAACCCCGGTGACAACCAACAGTAGAACCGAATCGAGCCGCGATTCCTCTCCGAGTGTGTGACGAGTAGGCTGGACTGGTGAGTACTTTCCGCCCCGATGCATTGTCGGATGCTGTATATGGAGTTATACAAGTAAAAGAATGTTAAATATATGTGATATAATTTTAGGATTAGGCATACTGAATGTATATAGTGTATACATGTTTGAGCAATAAATTTTAACATGCTTATATAGAAATACAGTACATAAATGTATGTATATATAGAAGTAGGATTTTTGAAAGAAATAAAATATTCAAATATATATGTATCAGCGGTATACATATATACATACATATAGATTTACAAGTCGGAAGAGATGAGTATATATATATGAATAGGTGTAGTGGACGTGTATGTGTATATATAGATATATAAGAATGATCGAGAGAGATAGGCACATATGTGTATAAGTATATATATAATTGCACTACAATGCTTTGCAGAATTAATAAAGGTGAGTAAAATGTAAAAGAGATATAAACATATATATAAATAAATTGGGATTTCGGGAGTTATATATATAAAGAACCAGAAGAATATATACTCATGACGTAAGTGTACCTATACCCGTACAAGATGGAAAATAAAATATGTAGATATATATATATGAGTACCGAATATTTACACAATTAAATAAGTGAGTTGAGGAGAAAGGTTAAAGTATATAATACGGATAATATATGTAATAGATGGTAACCGGGAAGGAGGAAGAGTGTTATTCTTTTTTGAGTGGATTCAAGTTTGAACTGGTGACCTATAAGTAGCTAACCGAGAGACACAAAGTATGGAAACAAGTTTTAAAAGGTATAAGAAAGTTTAAGAATAAATTTGAGAAGCCTTCGGCTGAGGGTAAAATGGTCTTTTACCGTAAGAACTTGTTCCGTAATTCCTTAGCATGAGGTTGGACATCTGGATGTGATTTTGATACACATGCCTTATTTGACAGGCGTTTGAGTTACCACGAGTACGGACTGTTTGAGACGTGTTAGAGTGTATTTGGACTCAGGTAAGTCCTTGCGACTTACTTAGCCAGTTTCTGAGTGTTAGTTGAGTGATAGTAGTGGTGTGTGCTATTGCGTGATTTAATAATAATAACTTGCTAGGACGACTGTTATTATTACGTTTAAGGCCCAAGTGTATGTATAACGGGCCGTGACATCACTGCCCAGCTCTGACAGGAGACTGGGAGGTTCTCTATACCCAGACCATGCAGGTACAAGGTGAGATGCATCGGATCCATTCCTGATGGTTACACGGGGGTGGAGGCGAGGTTTGGGAATCCCTCGTGTCACAAAATAAGTATCACTAGAGTGAACGAGTAAATTAAAGCAAGATAATAAAACGGACTTGTTTGAAAGCATGCTGAGTGTTTATGTTTATCTGGGTGTGTTTGTGCTGCTATTATTCTGCTAATATTTAGATAACTAGCTAACGGTTCTTCTGGTTGTTGTTTTAGTTTTACCGCAGGTTAGATCAGCAGCTGAGTGATCCGGAAGTAGTGGTCAGCCGGGTCTCCGTACTCCTTAGAGCGGGGTTGGGGTTGTTTTGTCTTTCCTTTCTTTTGGTTAAGACAGTTGTTCGTTTCTTTGGTTTAAGTACTGTAGGCTGCTAGACAGTGTCGCATTCATTACTCTAAAAAACATGGCTTTTATGAATTTCGGTTTCTTTATTTGTGTCTTGTTGCAAGATCCTAGTAATGTTGTTGTCAAACTGAGGTCGGGACCCATTGTGAAGTCCTAACCAGTAATACTCCGAGTTCTGAGAATTCGGGGTGTTACAACATGGTATCAGAGCTCTAGGTTGGCAACAATGGCACTTGAAATCTTCAGAAAGACCGAATAAGTATTTGAGCAGAACCCGAAAAGGGATCTGAGTTTTAAAAAGAACTTTTGGTTTTCAAATGCATGCATAGTCTGGTTGGGGAATAGAAAAGTATGGCTGACCACCACTACTACCGCGGATCTCAGTATGCTTAGTATGGACTTTAGGTTTTACTGTAGTTGGACTTTTAGCTTGTTTATAAAGATATGTTATATAGATAGGTATATGCCGAAGATTAGTAGAATTTATAGTTACATTACGCCCTTAAGGGAGATAACAGTTTGAGATCCTCATTCAGTTGACACACCTAAGTTTTTGAAGAGTGTCAACGTGAGGATTAGTATGTACATCTTATGTGCATTAGGGTAGACGAACGACGGACAACTCCTTCGAGCTTGTTGAGGAACGTCGAGACGGAAAAGTGAAGACTCAAAGACAACACCAATTACGAGGACA
>BSUD01000006.1:14341642-14412179 GCA_033239045.1 Fagopyrum esculentum | reverse complement strand
AAAAGGGAATTGTTGGGAGTAGTTACTTACTACTGACTACGAAAGATACATATCAGAGTTAGAATGAAGGGATCCCTGTAAGAAGAACTAGAAGACTGAGAGGAAGTAGATGATTGGAAACATGTCCTATGTCTTAGCATCCCACACCAGTAAGACTGATGGTGCTCCTTCGAGGAAAGTAGGGCCAGACTGTCTAGATTGACAGGGAAAACCCTTGGGATTTAAGATGGGACACAAAATAATTGGAAATTCCGAGGCGGCACGAACATAAGGAGTATGATGTAAAGCCTTGGTGAAATGTGTGGCCGAGTTGTGAGGTGATTGCAGATAGAATCTACAGGTCGACTAAAACAGACAGGAGAAGGAGTAAAAGTGAAAGACTAAAGGTTGTTATAAGGATCCGGTATCACACCAATAAGATGGTTACCGAAAGGACTAAAGACTATTATTTAAGGAGAAATGGAGGTACGGCATGGAAAATTCAGCTGGACTGATGACCTAAGAGTTGATGAAAGTAATAAGACCAACCAACGCGGTTGTAAAGTGTGCACGAGAAAACTCAAAGGGATTTAACTATCTTACGGGGTGTAAATATCAAAGAAGGTAAAGCGACATGAGTATAAGGAAGACATAATAAATGCGATGCGAGAAATTTGATTGGTGGGAAAATCATATGCACCTAATGTGTTGTATACAAATGGTACCATTGGATGTTTAATAACAATCATATCAACGGACTGATGACACTATGATGGATTTAGTGTAAACCAAGTGTATAACTTATCCAGTGAGAAGGAAAGTCATGTATCAAAATTTCGGGTTATGATAAATTTTAAATAAAGTTTTGAGATGAGGATGTCCTTTAGAAAATCTAGGCAAGAGTACAAAGCAACTGAAGTTCCAACACAGAATGGGTAGTAATGATCAACAGACAGTAGAGACCGATGCAGAGAAGAAAAATGTATAAGTTGAGTCACCTAGTAGAAGAGTTCACAAGACAAGTTGGTAAGGCCAAAAGAGATAAAATGTCGACCAGGATATGAGGGTCTAAGGTGCACGGAAGGGATACCTACAATGGAGTGTAGATGCAAATGTAGACTTTACAAGTGTGGAGAGGTTTTAACCTCCTCAAAAATATAGGAATTTGAAAGAAATCGCAATGTCAGTATCAAAGAGTTGAAACCCTATAGCGGAAATAACGGAGTATCATGAAGGCAAGGTTGCCGGTAACACCAACGAAGGAATGAATATATAAGAACGGCCTTGGCGGACTCGAAAGTCCAAGGTAACCCCAATTATCACGGGACCTAAGTCATCAAAACCGACGGTCCGTGCAAGGGGAACTGCAAGGGGATGATAACTAAAATCATCAACACTACAACGACACTTACCAGCTATTGTTGAAGACTTGGAATGACTATTTAGGTCAAGATGAATGACCCAGTTGGGCTCGAGAAGTAGAGTTAGCCTAAAGAAACAGAAGTGTGGAAGATAAAACGAATTAGCGAAACATGAAAGGATTAATTGGGCAGATAATGCTCACCAAGAATTTAACGCCAGTATAGGTATGAAAAGAGTAAGTACGGGATATTGAGGTAAGTCAATTATAGACGGACCGACGTCAGCTGAGGATGTGTAAGTGTTGGTTGGTATTGACGAGTAGGTACCGTTAAGAAGAGACATTAGTGACTGCAGATTTAAGAGATAACTTTACCGATGACTTGGAGGAATCCCCAAGTAGGCAACGACAACTTTCTGGAGTGATCTAAAGATATAGAGAGAATCGGTTAGAGGTTGCTTACTAGTTGGTTAAGAACAGTCTACGGGTGAGTAAGAGAGTAAGGATCTGTTTGAGGAGGATCTTGATAGTAGTAGAAGAAAAGTGTAGGCGGGAGTTGGGTAAATCATGTTGACCCTTAGAAAGACGCCATTGTGACTAATGGGTGTTACACCAAAAGCGTGGTAGGCCCATAACCCACATATGAAGGAAATCAATGTTAGGTAACCTATGTTTTCAATAAGGAATTAGCGATCTATATGAAAAAGGTTCACTTGGGTGTGTGATTTGTTTGGAGTTATATAAATTTTAAAGCTTGACAAAAAGTAGGTGAAAACAATTAATTAAGGAACGATCCGATTAGGTCATATTGAGGAAACCGGGTCAAGCGGTTTGTATTACAAAGAGCACTAGGCACTTCGTAAAGTGCCGACAAAAGTCTAAGATCATTATTTCAGAATCGATAGAGCCATCAAAAGAGCTGGAAGTAAGTTTAGCAAACCAAACCGTTGAGAGGGTCCCTACCGAATCCGAGACACGTCATCAGCTATGAAGATCAGAAAATTTAGCCGGTTTATGCTTTTGTAGAGTTCCAGTGGTTTAGGCGAGGAGCTGATGAGGCTACCTGGGAGAAGAGGAGAATATTAGACGTAGTTATCCGAGTTCTTTGCGGGGTTAGAGGTTACTCCTGTTTTGACGAGTTAGTACTCGGATGTTGTGTGGTTTGACCCTTCAGGTTTTTATATTGATTGGAGTGATTATGTTTTATGTGATGCATGTTTGATTATGATGTTTGAGTAGTTACATGGTAGGAAATGGAAAATGTTGAAAACTAAGTATGTTAAGAAGAATCTTGTGAACAAGTATATTATCCTAAGTTTCGGGACGAAACTTCTTTTAAGAGGGCACTGATGTAATAACCGAAAATTTTAAGTCCCGGTAAATTGAAATTAACCAAAGTCCGATGAGACAAACGTAAATAAATAAATAAGTAACATAAAACGAGTTTAGTTCTATCATTTTATGTGACCTAGATTCACATAAAATGATAAATTAAATGACCGGAAATAATTTACGTATTTAAAATAAAAATAATAATTTACCTAGTACGGAATATAATTCCGTAAATTTTTCCGCAAATGCCCTACCGATCCATACGAGAAACGGGTTTCGCGTCAGCTCGTTTTAATAAAGCCCAAGTGGGCCCAAATTGTTTTGAAGACTGCCGGCCCAACCAGCCCATTTTTCTTAACCTCTAATTAAACATAATTAACTAACCTTAAACTGCCCTAATCTAAACCTAGTCTAACCCTCCCTCACGTACTGCCGCTGCTCTTCATCTCTCTCGGTACGATCGACCGCAACAGCAGAAGCAACCGGACCACCGCCTCCTGCTCCGCCGCCAGCACCACGAGTCGGGGACGCCAGGGGCACGCTTCGCCAGCACTGCGAGCCGGGAGACTCGAGCCGCTGGGTGTGTCACGCAGAATCTCTCCCACTTCCGGCCTTCTGCAGCCACGAACCACCGGGACGGCTACTGCTCGCGAGTCGGACCCTCTTCCCGGACGCCAGAGACTGCCTCACTCGGCCCCTGTAGACGGACCCGGACGACGTCCTTCTCGCGACCGCTGGACTGCACTGCGTCTTCGTCTTCATCAGGAATCGCAGCCACCATCCGAGCCTCTTCGACCTTCTTTGTGGACCACAGGTGAGTCTGAACCATCCCCTCCTACCCCTCTTCTTCCCCTGTCGACTTCATGTAGTTTCGAACCCCGGTGACAGCCAACAGTAGAACCGAACCGAGCCGCGATTCCTCTCCGAGTGTGTGACGAGTAGGCTGGACTGGTGAGTACTTTCCGCCCCGATGCATTGTCGGATGCTGTATATGGAGTTATACAAGTAAAAGAATGTTAAATATATGTGATATAATTTTAGGATTAGGCATACTGAATGTATATAGTGTATACATGTTTGAGCAATAAATTTTAACATGCTTATATAGAAATACAGTACATAAATGTATGTATATATAGAAGTAGGATTTTTGAAAGAAATAAAATATACAAATATATATGTATCAGCGGTATACATATATACATACATATAGATTTACAAGTCGGAAGAGATGAGTATATATATATGAATAGGTGCAGTGGACGTGTATGTGTATATATAGATATATAAGAATGATCGAGAGAGATAGGCACATATGTGTATAAGTATATATATAATTGCACTACAATGCTTTGCAGAATTAATAAAGGTGAGTAAAATGTAAAAGAGATATAAACATATATATAAATAAATTGGGATTTCGGGAGTTATATATATAAAGAACCAGAAGAATATATACTCATGATGTAAGTGTACCTATACCCGTACAAGATGGAAAATAAAATATGTAGATATATATATATATATATATATATATATGAGTACCGAATATTTACACAATTAAATAAGTGAGTTGAGGAGAAAGGTTAAAGTATATAATACGGATAATATATGTAATAGATGGTAACCGGGAAGGAGGAAGAGTGTTATTCTTTTTCGAGTGGATTCAAGTTTGAACTGGTGACCTATAAGTAGCTAACCGAGAGACACAAAGTATGGAAACAAGTTTTAAAAGGTATAAGAAAGTTTAAGAATAAATTTGAGAAGCCTTCGGCTGAGGGTAAAATGGTCTTTTACCGTAAGAACTTGTTCCGTAATTCCTTAGCATGAGGTTGGACATCTGGATGTGATTTTGATACACATGCCTTATTTGACAGGCGTTTGAGTTACCACGAGTACGGACTGTTTGAGACGTGTTAGAGTGTATTTGGACTCAGGTAAGTCCTTGCGACTTACTTAGCCAGTTTCTGAGTGTTAGTTGAGTGATAGTAGTGGTGTGTGCTATTGCGTGATTTAATAATAATAACTTGCTAGGACGACTGTTATTATTACGTTTAAGGCCCAAGTGTATGTATAACGGGCCGTGACATCACTGCCCAGCTCTGACAGGAGACTGGGAGGTTCTCTATACCCAGACCATGCAGGTACAAGGTGAGATGCATCGGATCCATTCCTGATGGTTACACGGGGGCGGAGGCGAGGTTTGGGAATCCCTCGTGTCACAAAATAAGTATCACTAGAGTGAACGAGTAAATTAAAGCAAGATAATAAAACGGACTTGTTTGAAAGCATGCTGAGTGTTTATGTTTATCTGGGTGTGTTTGTGCTGCTATTATTCTGCTAATATTTAGATAACTAGCTAACGGTTCTTCTGGTTGTTGTTTTAGTTTTACCGCAGGTTAGATCAGCAGCTGAGTGATCCGGAAGTAGTGGTCAGCCGGGTCTCCGTACTCCTTAGAGCGGGGTTGGGGTTGTTTTGTCTTTCCTTTCTTTTGGTTAAGACAGTTGTTCGTTTCTTTGGTTTAAGTACTGTAGGCTGCTAGACAGTGTTGCATTCATTACTCTAAAAAACATGGCTTTTATGAATTTCGGTTTCTTTATTTGTGTCTTGTTGCAAGATCCTAGTAATGTTGTTGTCAAACTGAGGTCGGGACCCATTGTGAGGTCCTAACTAGTAATACTCCGAGTTCTGAGAATTCGGGGTGTTACATAAGAAATCTCTGTATGGTTTAAAACAATCTCCTAGGCAATGGAACATAAAGTTTGACATTTGTATGAAGAATCTAGGTTTTATGAGAAGTAAATATGATTACTGTTTGTACTTTAAAAATCTTTCTACCCCTAATGTTCTTTACATTCTGTTATATGTTGATGATATTTTGATTATGTGCAAATCTAAAGTCATCATTAATAATGTGAAAAGAGAACTTAAAATGCATTTTGACATGAAAGATTTAGGTGCTGCACAGAAAATTCTTGGTATACAGATCATAAGAAATAGGGTTAAAAAGAAAATGTGGCTTTCTCAATTTGACTATATACAGAAAGTTATAGATAGGTTTAATATGATAAATTCTAAACCTACACCTATGCCCTTAGGAGGGCACTTAGATCTGACCAAGAAACACTGCCCTGATTCCCCCAGTGAGCTGAAAAAGATGTCTAATATTCCTTATGATGTGGCTGTTGGCTCTGTGATGTATGCTATGTTGTGCACTAGACCTGATCTTTCTTTTGCTATAAGTGTTCTAAGTAGGTTCATGTCTAATCCTGGATTAGAACACTGGACTGCCATGAAATATTGCTTAAGATATTTAGTTGGAACTAAGAGACTGAGTCTGTGTTTTGCCGAACATTTTGCGAATCATGATGTTGTAGGATATGTAGATTCAGATTATGCTAGTAATAAAGACACTAGAAAATCTACCACTGCTTACTACTACACTTGGACCAATAACTGTGTTTCATGGAAATCTCAACAACAATCTATTGTAGCATTGTCATCTACTGAAGCTGAGTATATAGCTGCTGTTGAAGCATCAAAGGAGGCCATTTGGTTAAAAGGTTTAATCTCAGAAATACAACATAAAACCTGTACCCCTGTTTTGAATATTGATAGCCAAAGTGCTTTATATCTCTGTAAAGATCCTGTATATCATGAAAGATCTAAGCACATTGATGTTAGATAACATTTTGTTAGGGATGAGATAGAAAAGAAGCATTTTGAAGTTAAGAAAATTAGAGGAGATGTGAACCCTGCTGATTTTGGTACTAAAATTGTCCCTGCTGACAAATTTATCTTTTGCAGGAATTCCCTTCACTTGTGGGATGTTCCCTAAAGATAATTAGCAATGAACTGATGACGGACAGGAGTGCCTCCCAATTCACTACTGGTGATCGAGACGATATGTTAACATGAATCAAGAGGGCATTTGTAAACTTTATGATCCATGTTTGTATAGGTTAGATTACGTGTGTGCACGCAATAGTATTGACTCGTAATGTACTCGTTGCCGGTTCATTGGACCTTGACGGCTTGTACATATCAGGAAGCTGAAGCATGGGTTGTATTCTTATCTTGTGCATGTTGTTGTGGTTTCGTGGCATGAAATGGTGTCTGATGGGCAACAGGTTGTGGTGTTTTATTGGACCGGGTTCGCGGCGTGAGGATATGTTCTGAGACGTGTATTTGGATCGGTTCAGAACAGCTTAAATGAAACGCTGCGTTTGAGCTATCAGGTGGAGGTATAAAAGCAAAGCTTGGCCTCCTCTAAACCCTAAGCGAGTTGCAGCCCTTTGCCGCTGTGAGAGAAAGAGAGCTCCTCAGAGTGAAAGAGAGAGAGCGCGATAGGAGAAGAAGAATGGAGGTGGTTCGCTAGGGTTTGAGACGCTCATCCTCACCTGCTCCTCTCCTGAAGAAGATCTTCACATAGAAGATTGCAAAGCTTTGACAGAAAGCTTTGCGTAGCCACACAGGGGCTATTTCTAAACCTTGTTCTTCGTATCTCTTGGTTCTGACTTGTTTCTAGGTTTAGGGTTATTGCTTGTTGATCTTGCGTGCACCTTTGTAATCAAACCTATATTGTAATTGATCTTGAATGCCTAGTGAAATACGGGATCGGACCTCCCCTCTTGAGGTTCCGCAGACGTAGGGTTTTAACACCCGAACTGCGTAATCATATCGTGTGTTGATCTTTCTTATTGGTATGAAAATCATATGAAAGCATAATAAAAATTCTACAATATATTTGCACCGGTGAAGTTGCATACAATGGACATGAATTGCAGTCATTTAAGCACTAGTGCACATCAACGTGCACAAATTGCTTTCATTTAAACACTAGTGCACATCAATGTGCATGAATTACTTTCATTTAACACTAGTGCACATCAACGTGCTCAATGGAATCTATGAATTTGATCAACACGAGTGATATATGAGGTTGAATAAATTTAAATGTGTGATTGAAAAATTAATTAAACGTGTAATTGAATTATAACTGTATAAAGTTTATGCACGACTAACAAATGTTAGAATATCGTAGGTTTATTATGGTAGTAAATATTGTGATATTAAGATGGTAACACTATATTCTGTTCCTAAAATATAAATGGTAGCAATTAATATATAAATATATAAACGAATCATGGACGTCGATTTGATTTAATCATGTGGTCGATATTTGTTCTTATTTCTTACGGCAAAACACGTTCTTACATGATCTTATCCCTATATATATATATATATATATATATATATATACATTACTTACGGTAGGAAGTAAGAACTTCTAAGAACCATCGATATAGAACCGAACATTCATGATTTTGCACCACTATAAGAGTTTATTGTTGTGAAACACAAGATAAAAATTGAAATATACACAATCTGAAAATAAAATTTTATTTTAGTAAAGTTATATTCATCAATTAAGGATAACTTAATATGTTTGTTTAGCAGTATTGGCAAAATGACGTTACAAGAACCCTCACCAATGTCCATGGACACTATATGTATCTATTTCGGTTGTTACTTGTATATTTCGGGCATTATCGTAGTTGTGTTTGTTAAATATATATTTCGATCGTTAAGCATATATTTTGGTCACTAAGCATGTATTTCACTGGTTATTCTTAGCATATATTTCGATCGTTAAGCATATATTTCGATCTTTAAGTATATATTTCGTTCGTTAAGCATAACATCATCGTTATAAGTTTTTAAAAAACAAATTATTTTTATCGTTATGTATATAATTCAATCGTTATTGTAGTTGTAACTATTAAGCATATTCGATCGTTAAGCATATATTTCGGTTGTTAAGCGTGTATTTCATTGGTTATTCTTAGCATATATTTCGATCGTTAAGCATATATTTTGCTCGCTAAGCATATATTTCGCTCGTTATTCTTAACATATATTTCGATCGTAAACATATATTTTGCTCGTATATCTTTCGTTTGAAAATTATAACGATGATGCTCCTTGAAATCTGTTACATATATAATAACTTTGATATTATTGTTCTCGGTTATCATGGTAAGTTAAAATATGGACAACCGTGTTTTATATAAGAAGAACCGTGCACTAACAACTTTGCAAACCATTTTACTCTACAAGAACACAAACATTCTATATCATATTTTGTACAACACGTTCGTGTTTTTGTTCCTACCGTCACATGCATGGTCATGCTCTGTTGTATGTCCGATCGTGTGACTCACGTCTTGTTCATTTGTAATTATCCTCGTTTTTCATCCGTGCACGATACACCGTGAAAAAGTGTAAACAACATAGCAAAAATCATGAGTGTTCATCATATCCAATCCAATAGTTTTTAGAGGTCCTTATTTGTTATTGTAAGAAAGGTACATTCTCGTGAACCTGATTTTGACCCCATACAAGAATAACATCATGTGAGAACTGTGAGAATGAATATGAATTCCCCTTAGGGTTTCCGTTCAGCAGACGGCTCATATTAATAATAACGTGAGTTTACATAATTACAATTAGGGCACCCTATATTTACATATATTTACATAAACTATCATACCCGCGCAGTCGAAACTGGAGGAGGTTGAACAGTGAGACTGAATCTAAAATCTAAGAATAATTGTCGGGGAAGTCCCTTTGTAAAAATGTCTGCGTACTGAAAGGCTGAAGGGACGTGTAGAACTCTAACGTGACCACGGGCAACCTTGTCGCGGACGAAATGAATGTCGATCTCAATGTGCTTGGTCCGTTGATGTTGAACCGGGTTGCTGACGAGGTAAGTAGCAGAAATGTTGTCTGTATAGACAATAGATGCCTTGGACAGGGGACAATGTAACTCAAGCAAGAGATTCCGCAACCAAGAACATTCTGACACAACATTGGCAACCCCTCTATATTCTGCCTCGGCACTGGATCTAGAGACTACAGATTGCCTTTTGGCGGACCACGAGATTAGAGTGTCATTGAAGAAAACACAATAACCTGAGGTGGAGCGGCGTGTATCAGGGCAGCCAGCCCAATCAGCATCTGTATAGGCAATAATATCAGACTTCGGAGAAGAGGAGATGGTAATACATAAGGAAGACGTCCCAGAAATATATCGAATAATGCGCTTGAGAGCTGCAAAATGAGATTCCCTGGGGTCGTGCATAAAAAGGCACACTTGTTGTACGGCAAAACTGATATCTGGTCGTGTGAAGGTGAGGTACTGCAGTGCTCCAGCAAGACTACGATAAAGAGTCGGATCGCTAATAGCAGGGCTGGATGAGGCACTTAATTTGACAGATGGTTCAGCCGGGGTAGCAGATGGTTTGCAGTTAGCCATCTTTGCTCTTTCAACAATTTCACGAGCATATTTATCCTGGGAAAGAAATAAGCCAGAAGATGTCCGACGAACAGAAATGCCCAAGAAATAGGATAGGGGGCCTAAGTCTTTCAAGGCAAATTCCTTACTCAGAAGCTTGATCAGATGCATGCGCAGGGCGTCAGAAGAAGCCGTAAGAACAATGTCATTGACATATAGAAGCAGATAGGCAGTGTGAGATCCTTGATTATAAATAAAAAGGGAAGAGTCACTCTTATTGCTAACAAAGCCAATGCGATGTAGGAACCCTGCAAAGCGTTGAAACCATGCCCGGGGAGCTTGCTTGAGGCCATATAGGGACTTCTGCAAAAGACAAACATGGTTGGGTTTTGATGGGCCGCGAAATCCAGGTGGTTGAAACATATACACTGTCTCGTTGAGATGGCCGTGAAGGAAAGCATTCTGAACATCCAACTGATGAATGGGCCAAGAACGGGAAACTGCAATGCTGAGAACCATACGGATGGTCGCTGGTTTAACAACAGGACTAAAAGTTTCATCACAGTCAACCCCAACCTGTTGAGAACAGCCATTAGCAACTAATCGAGCCTTGTACCGCTCCAGAGAACCGTCAGACCTGAATTTATGCTTAAAAATCCACATGCATCGCACAATATTAGCATCTGCAGGACGAGGTATCAGGACCCACGTCTTATTCCGCATAAGGGCTCGATATTCATCAAGCATGGCGGCGGTCCAAAACGGGTCTTGAAGAGCTACATTGTGGGATTTTGGAATGGGAGATAATGAGGTGGTCGAAACGGATAAGTCAAAAATTGGTTTGGGTTTAACAATTCCGGATTGACTACGGGTTTGGGGACGGTTCGGAGGTAGAGGGGTCGGGTCATTTATAATTTGACCGGGAGTGCTGGGTAAGTTGTGTGGAAAATGTGGGACAACAGGAGGTGAGCTGGGCCGGATAGGAGCTGGGCCGGAGCTGGGTATGCGGGTGGGAGAAGGAGGCGGAGCTGGGCCGGAGCTGGGCTGTAGTGGTGGGCCACTGAAAGAAGAGGGAGGGGAGGCGGGCCTAGTCGCACGGGCAGGTGGGCTGTCACAGCCAGGTGGGCCAGAGGAGGGAGCAGACTGGTTTTGATTTGGGCCAGGCGCAGAGGTGGGCGGAACTCGGTTTGGGCCAGGCGCAGGAGAAGGAAGGTGGGTGTTCGCCCGAAACGGTATGCGTCAAAGTTTTAAATTTATATATCTAGAACTCAAAGCAAAGCGAACCCGCAGTGTACGGATCGGCTGTAGAAAGGTAAGAATTCCAGAGTCGAACTCAGGGATTTGGTGAGAATAAATTCGAAATCAGTTATCTAGCAGAAGTGTAAAAACTTTTTGTGATTTAATAAGAGAGAAATGATTCCAAGGATTCAAGTATCCGATTTAGGCTTTCGATTCAAGACACTTCTATAGATTTAGGACAGAATTTATATTGCCAAGATTAAATGCTCAAAAGTAGGATTCGTACGATGAAGTTCCGAAACCTATATGACTAATCTGTAGGTTCTCTCTATAAGGGTTGTTGAGGCTGCAATATAGAAAGATCTAAAGATAAGAATTATGATCAAATTAACTATCTAAAACTCCAGGATATGACTCTCCAAAGTAAAGATTAGAAAACACATTTAACTTCTTAATAAAGGATGATGAGTCTCTTTATTACCCGAATTCTTGCAATCTTAATCTATTAAATATAGAAAGAGGTTTGAAGTACCTTCATACATTCAATTAGAGGGTAGAAAGATGAATCAAGATTGGGGTTTAGGCAAGGATTGGTTTTGATTAAAGATTAATTCAATTAAAGTTCGTCAGAAGAATAAATCGCCCTGTTCATAAGAAAATCGGCCGATTTTCCTCAAGAACAGCCCGATTTTCCTGTTTGTCGCAAAACCAAAATCTAAACTCTCAGGATCCTAATGTTTGAATGAGTTCAGTCTATCATCATCTAAGCCTTAATCATCAACTATTCTCCCCAGAATCACAAGGTATTTAGCCAACCATTTTCAAAATCGAATCAAATTAATTCTTGAGTGAAAAATCGCAAAGAAACCAAATCTTGGACGAAAAAATCAATAACTCGTCAAATCTGTAAACAATTGTCAATTCTACTCAATGTATCTCTTAAACAACTCAATATTGTGTTCACAAATCACCACCAAAACAATGGAATAGAGAAATCTCACAATCAAAGATCAAGAATGACTTTCCGGCAAAAGCTCTTCAATCTCTCTCCAAGAATCGTTGATTTCTCACAAACGTGTAAAGATTCTCCTGTGCGACCTCCTCGTTTTCGTTCGTAGGGTTCTCTTCCATAGTTTCTTGCAGATGGGCCGTTTGGCAAAACTCCTCTCTAGCCCAAATTAATTGGGCTTTATGTCGTCTTTTCATTTGGCTGAATCGTGAAGAAAATCGACCTAGTCGATTTAGGTGCAGAATCGTTCGATTTCATCCAATGAAAATCGTCCGATTTATATATCTGTTGGCACGATTTTCTTCAACAGAAAGTGTTCTTCTTTTGCTTCGTTTCCTATGCTTCTCCTTTGTAATTCCTTAGCATTTTGTGATCCTTCAAAGGCTCCTTTAGCTTCCTTAACATCCTTGGATGCTTCTTGCTTCATTATTGCTTCCAATTCAACTCTATTTACCTGTAATTCATCAAAATCTCGTGTAGACCTCTATTTCCGACAATTGATTGAATAGAACATAAAAGGTACGCAAAATCCCTCTAAATGCAAGGTAAATAGAGATAATGTGCTGCAATATGCATGAATATGATGGTACATAATTCATGTCATCAAAATACCCCATACTTGCCTCTTGCTTGTCCCTAAGCAAGACTCAAATTTAGAATACAAGATGTCATGGATTATGTATGTATGAAAACTCAAAAACTTTTCTTTTGGTAGTGCTTCTTCGTTTTGGATCACCCTCAAAGTGAAATTTCAAGGCATAAAAGAGCAAAGAATGTATCAATGATGACTATAAGACGAATAAACTCCCTTTTCTTCCTTGAAGCCATAAATAAAGAACATGATAGAGGTGTAGAGGCAATCAAATTCAAACAAATCTAAGCCATTAAGTCTTGAACACATGCATAAAAGTCTCAAGGTCTTCTAATCAAAGAAAGGGTTCAAGAAACGTATTAAGGGAAGTGATGACATGAATTATGACCTATTTTTAAGCATGTATTTATATAGATTTTCTCTTTATTTTGCATGCATAGACATACATTCATAACATTTATGGTTATATTCACCTACTTTGCAAGAATAGAGGTCTACATAGAGTTTTATTGCATTTGTAGGTAATTTGGCGAATTATGGAGCAAAGATGGCACTGATAGCATGAATTATAGTCTATATTTTGGGGTTTGTTTGGACGTTTTATCTTTCATAATCAGCATGTTTGTATGTACATTATGTGATTTTACTACCATTTCATCTACCTTTGCGAGAATCGAGGTCTACACCTAGTTTCGTTGTAATTGCAGGTAATATGGTACGTTTTGCATCAAAAAGGAGCAAAAGGAGTCAAGAGTCATTTGGAGCTACATTCAGGAAGCACAACCATGGATTAAAGATTTACTTTGGACCAGTTTTGAGAGATTCTACATTCAGTTATGAATCACCTCGGTTGCCCAGAGATTCATCTCGACCGAGGCGATCCAGAGACGCCGACTCGACCGAGGCGAACACCTAGGACGCGGCGAGAATATTTTATTCTTGGCTGAGATCTTTTAAAATTGGAAAGTGATCCTATATTTTTGGGCTGAGCTTCTAGAAGGAAGGAGATATGCAGAATCATATATTTTACCTATTTTTATGGGAATATATCTTCTTAAGATTTCTTATCTTTGGAGGGTTATTTTTCCTATAAAAAGGGTTGGATTTTCCACAAATCCGATCATGCTTAGAGGCTGCATACACCCGCTATCAGCGCAGCAGCCGCATCCTACTCCAATTTGGGAGATTCGAAGAACCTTTTTGAAGGTTGAAGGAAGATTGAAGACTATAGCTTTATAGCTTTTTGGAGGGTTTTGTAAGATTGTCTTCAATTCCTTTCCTTGTTGTCTTGTCTTATTGGATCATTATCCAAGGAACGATTTTGTGTGATATTTGATTCAGTTATTGAAGTGTTTTCATTAAATTCTTCTTTGTTCAAATATTCACCTTCTTCCATATATTTAATACTTTCATTATGATGATGAGTGGCTAATTTCCTTGTGTGATTCTAGGGTGATTGGCTGAAGGTTGTGGGAAAAACAATGATAGAATGATCTTAATCACAGTAGGATCCTGAAAGTTCGAGTCTTTAACCTTAACCCTAAGCATCTCGTTCAGTCGATGAACATCTCGGCCGGGGTGGAAACTGGCTGACCGAGGTGGCTTATCCGATCCTTAACTGAGAGTTAATGTGTTAGAGTTTGCCAAATCCTATTCTTATTATACCTTTCTGGTTCAAAGCAAGCTTAGGATGAGACTTACCCGGTAATTCCTTAGTTTGTATACCAACGATCATAAGTGTAGGTAATAAAGGCTTGTCCTTTATTGGGGTTTGAGTGTGCTTCCATCCCATCTTTGTGAGTTAGCCTGAGACTTACCCGGTAAAGGTTGATTCTATTCCCTTAGATGGTGTGTTAGTTTGAGGCAATAGTTCTTTATCTTAATTCCTTGAGACTTACCCGGTAATAGGAGTTACGGTTTGGGATTAGTGTGTAGTGAGACTTACCCGGTGATCTACTCCACTTTAGAAACACCTTCCCCATGCAAAAATCTCAGCTTTGTCCGCTTATCTATAGATCTTGAGTTGGAACCACAACTAGATGCTTTAATCCCTAGAATTGCATGTTTGCTTATTTGACATCTTATTCATCTTTGATTGTATACTTGCTCTTGTGGTTAGCATCAACACTAGCATACCGTACTGGACTTTGTTTCACTAAGTCCCTGTGATCGACCCCTGGAATTTTCTTGCTTTTACTACGATTGACCCGTACACTGCGGGTTCGCATCCTTGTTTTAAGCTTAAGTCTAAGGGAATAGAATCAACCTTTACCGGGTAAGTCTCAGGCTAACTCACAAAGATGGGATGGAAGCACACTCAAACCCCAATAAAGGACAAACCTTTATTACCTACACTTATGATCGTTGGTACACAAACTAAGGAATTACCGGTGGTCCGAGCTTGATAGCATGAATTATAGTCTATATTTTAGGGTTTGTTTGGACGTTTTATCTTTCATAATCTGCATGTTTGTATGTACATTATGTGATTTTACTACCATTTCATCTACCTTTGCGAGAATCGAGGTCTACACCTAGTTTCGTTGTAATTGCAGGTAATATGGTACGTTTTGCATCGAAAAGGAGCAAAAGGAGTCAAGAGTCATTTGGAGCTACATTCAGGAAGCACAACCATGGATTAAAGATTTACTTTGGACCAGTTTTGAGAGATTCTACATTCAGTTATGAGTCACCTCGGTTGCCCAGAGATTCATCTCGACCGAGGCGATCCAGAGACGCCGACTCGACCGAGGCGAACACCTAGGACGCGGCGAGAATATTTTATTCTTGGCTGAGATCTTTTAAAATTGGAAAGTGATCCTATATTTTTGGGCTGAGCTTCTAGAAGGAAGGAGATATGCAGAATCATATATTTTACCTATTTTTATGGGAATATATCTTCTTAAGATTTCTTATCTTTGGAGGGTTATTTTTCCTATAAAAAGGGTTGGATTTTCCACAAATCCGATCATGCTTAGATGCTTAGAGGCTGCAAACATCCGCTTACAGTTAGAACATCACGCTATCAGCGCAGCAGCCGCATCCTACTCCAATTTGGGAGATTCGAAGAACCTTTTTGAAGGTTGAAGGAAGATTTGAAGACTATAGCTTTATAGCTTTTTGGAGGGTTTTTGTAAGATTGTCTTCAATTCTTTTCCTTGTTGTCTTGTCTTATTGGATCATTATTCAAGGAACGATTTTGTGTGATATTTGATTCAGTTATTGAAGTGTTTTCATTAAATTCTTCTTTGTTCAAATATTCACCTTCTTCCCATATATTTAATACTTTCATTATGATGATGAGTGGCTAATTTCCTTGTGTGATTCTAGGGTGATTGGCTGAAGGTTGTGGGAAAAACAATGATAGAATGATCTTAATCACAGTAGGATCCTGAAAGTTCGAGTCTTTAACCTTAACCCTAAGCATCTCGTTCAGTCGATGAACATCTCGGCCGGGGTGGAAACTGGCTGACCGAGGTGGCTTATCCGATCCTTAACTGAGAGTTAATGTGTTAGAGTTTGCCAAATCCTATTCTTATTATACCTTTCTGGTTCAAAGCAAGCTTAGGATGAGACTTACCCGGTAATTCCTTAGTTTGTATACCAACGATCATAAGTGTAGGTAATAAAGGCTTGTCCTTTATTGGGGTTTGAGTGTGCTTCCATCCCATCTTTGTGAGTTGGCCTGAGACTTACCCGGTAAAGGTTGATTCTATTCCCTTAGATGGTGTGTTAGTTTGAGGTTATAGTTCTTTATCTTGATTCCTTGAGACTTACCCGGTAATAGGAGTTACGGTTTGGGATTAGTGTGTAGTGAGACTTACCCGGTGATCTACTCCACTTTAGAAACACCTTCCCCACGCAAAAACCTCAGCTTTGTCCGGTTATCTATAGATCTTGAGTTGGAACCACAACTAGATGCTTTAATCCCTAGAATTGCATGTTTGCTTTATTTGACATCTTATTCATCTTTGATTGTATTACTTGCTCTTGTGGTTAGCATCAACACTAGCATACCGTACTGGACTTTGTTTCACTAAGTCCCTGTGATCGACCCCTGGAATTTTCTTGCTTTTACTACGATTGACCCGTACACTGCGGGTTCGCATCCTTGTTTTAAGCTTAAGTCTAGGGTTATAAATTTAAAGCTTGCACACACCGTTTGGAGCGAACAAGTTTTTGGCGCCGTTGCCGGGGACTTGGTCTAGACCGAGCCGGTACGGTTTGCTTTCGGGGCGCTTGCCCCTGTTGCTACTAACTACTCTTTCTATGAGTTTTGTAGTTTTCAGGATTTCTTATGGCTATGTTTGATCCAGCCTGGATAGCAAGACAAAGTGCTAGGGCAGATCATTATGAATACTTGGAGGAGAAGTACTCCTTCTATTGGTTCAACAATGAATGGGAAAGAGAAGAGGCCATTCAACACGAACTTGCGATATGGGATGAGAAGAATGTCCCTAGAAAGACTTATGAGCAACCTCTTGAAGACTCTCTCGAATCTAGGTTGGAGAAGTTGATGAAGAAGGTGACGGAGCTCAAGGAAAGCACCCTATCCTATGCTAGGCCGCAAGAGGAGCATAAGGAAGTGTTGCACGTTCCAAGCATTCCCCCAGTCGAACCAGAAGTTTCTCCTGAAGCTTTTGAGGGAGACGATGTGGAAGATCTCGATCTGACTGTTGAGACCTCGGTCGAGGTGGAAGTGACCTCGGTCGAGATGAAAGAAGAACCTGCAGAACCGGAAGAGGCAGATGCAGAAGACCTTGGCCAATTTACTGAGATTGTGGTCAAGGTGGAAGAAAGACCAGCTGAACTAAGAGAGATTTCGTGTGTGGATCATCGACCCAACATGAAATTTGTCTCAAACCTTGGAGAGCTTTGCAAGGTACATTCTCCTACTTCATTTGAATTCCCTATTAATATTTCTGAATTTTTCAGGAAGGCACCGGAGAGTTGGAGGTCTCTTCCGAAAGAACCTCCTAAGATCAAGATGAAATCTCTCTTGAAATTGTCGGAAGAAGATGCTCCTTGGATTATAAGGAGTGAAGTTAACAAGCGCTACACCGCTAAGGCGATGAAGAGTCTCTTGTTCAAGTATGGGGTCCCTCGCATGCTCAGGACCCTGTACCATCCCCAAGCTATAGATGGGGAAGCTGCTATGATTCTCGAGAAACTGTTTTCTCGATCAAGGAAAGGATGGGACGCAAGGCTAGATTATGTCCCATTGAAGTGCAGGAAGTCTAGAAGAATTCCGGTGAGAATCAAACCGTACAAGCTTGTACGTGGGAGATCTTACCATTTGCCGGTGAAGCTAGGAACCGGAACCTTTTTGGAAGAATTTTTTGATGGATGTGATGAGCACTCCATGGTGTTCAAGGTACATTAAGTAATTCTATGGAGAATGGTCCAGCTAGCGACCTTAAATCAAGCGCTTCTTGGGAGGCAACCCAAGGTATTGCTCTTCTTTCCCGTTTTCTAGTCTAGCTTAGATAGTTTTTGTTTTTGCTTTGCTTTGCTTTGTTTTTGGTGTTCTGGACAGACAACAGGAAGGAGCACATTGGAAGAACAAAATTTCGAGAAGTTGAGGAAACGAGCTTTACTGAGATACATCTCGGATACTGTCTGAACACCTCGACCGAGATGTGCTTCGCCAACCGAGATGGTCTTATCTGGGAACTGTTTCTTTCTTCTTCATGCAGTTTAGCTATGTTCGGTGAGTATCCTGTCCTTAGACTTATTCTGACCCACTGGGACAGTGTGTCCCAAGTATGGGGTGTTTGTACTTATTTGACTACTTGACGTTATTTGACTACTTTTGATGTATGATATTATATTTATCGGATATTTTCGTATTTATGCTTCATTGCCTTTATATGATTATCTGATATTACATGCATACCTACAGGTTATTTGATTGAGAAAAACGTCGAAACCGAAAAAAAAAATGGTTTTAAAAAAAAAAAAAAAAAAAATAAAAAATAAAAAATTTTGACCTCGACCGAGTCAGTATTGGCCAAACGAAGCATTTCACCTCGGTTGAACCAAGAACACCTCGACCGAAGTGCGTAACAGAAAGTTTTCGAAAACGATTTTGTGCTATTTATCTGAATATGATCTCAGTGAAGATTCTGTTTACCTACTGGTTTTAAATTCTTTATGTGTTTGAAAGGTTTTATAATATGTTTAAGTTGCTAAATGCTTTGTTTGAAATTATTGGCATGTTTAATACTTTATTTTTATCCAAATTATGTTGAATTTGAAGGTTGACACCGCAGGTTAAGTTCTCTCACATTCTTCTTGGAAAGACCAAGGCAATTCATTCTCTTCTTCTTCTTCTTCTTGATCATGCTTAGCCCCTCATATACATTTTGCCTCCCTTTTACCTATCCGGGAATTTGGAAGCAAGCGAAGTGGTGAAAGCAAGTTAAAGTTGAAGATGGCTGGAAGTGAAAGTGCTAGAAAGTAATTTTAGGTTTGGGGAAGTCAATCATGAAGATGAGTAACTCGGCACCATTCACATAGCCGGGTGTTTGTGTCTTGCCAAAGTCGGATTGAGCGATATTCCTAACGGGTCATGGTATGTGCATCAAGGGTTTGATGCATCTCAAGAAATTGATGATTGCGGATTTCCTAGGCTTCGGTTATTGTGCACCTCTGTCCATGCATCCCAAAAAGTAAAGTAAAAAGAAAAAGTGTGAAATAAGCAAAGCTTATTGGTGGAAGATGTTGCAAGTCAAAGTGAAAGTGAAGTTCATCCTTTTCCCGGATTCTAGCACCACATTACCTTACATTCATCCCTACCCTACACGTTTCTTGACCTTTTCTTTTGGGAAGCCCTTGAGACCTTGAGCTTGTTGATTGACTTAGCGGTTTAAATCGGATTATACATGATTAATTTTGATAATTATGATCTATTATGCATTCTATGATTTTATGCAAAGATGAACAACTTTCCTATATTTATAAAATGTTTTGATCATATTGAGTTTTTAATTTCCAGGAAGTACTCTCTTAGAGTGATCTATGATAGTTGCACACCATAAAAATATTTTTGAAGGACTTCTCATTGATTTTCTTGACTTATAATCCATTCTATCTTGATTTCTATATGAGGAACTTGCTTAGGGACAAGCAAGGGCTAAGTATGGGGTATTTTGATAGCATGAATTATAGTCTATATTTTGGGGTTTGTTTGGACGTTTTATCTTTCATAATCTGCATGTTTGTATGTACATTATGTGATTTTACTACCATTTCATCTACCTTTGCGAGAATCGAGGTCTACACCTAGTTTCGTTGTAATTGCAGGTAATATGGTACGTATTGCATCGAAAAGGAGCAAAAGGAGTCAAGAGTCATTTGGAGCTACATTGAGGAGCAAAAAGGAATCCTTCAGGAAGCATAGCCATGATTAAAGATTTACTTTGGACCAGTTTTGAGAGATTCTACATTCAGTTATGAGTCACCTCGGTTGACCAGAGATTCATCTCGACCGAGGCGATCCAGAGACACCGACTCGACCGAGGCGAACACCTAGGACGCGGCGAGAATATTTTATTCTTGGCTGAGATCTTTTAAAATTGGAAAGTGATCTTATATTTTTGGGCTGAGCTTCTAGAAGGAAGGAGATATGCAGAATCATATATTTTACCTATTTTTATGGGAATATATCTTCTTAAGATTTCTTATCTTTGGAGGGTTATTTTTCCTATAAAAAGGGTTGGATTTTCCACAATTCGATAGGCGTGCTTACACACCGAAATACAGGCTGCATACACCCGCTATCAGCGCAGCAGCCGCATCCTACTCCAATTTGGGAGATTCGAAGAACCTTTTTGAAGGTTGAAGGAAGATTTGAAGACTATAGCTTTATAGCTTTTTGGAGGGTTTTTTAAGATTGTCTTCAATTCCTTTCCTTGATTGTCTTGTCTTGTTGGATTATTATCCAAGGAACGATTTTGTGTGATATTTGATTCAGTTATTGAAGTGTTTTCATTAAATTCTTCTTTGTTCAAATATTCACCTTCTTCCCATATATTTAATACTTTCATTATGATGATGAGTGGCTAATTTCCTTGTGTGATTCTAGGGTGATTGGCTGAAGGTTGTGGGAAAAACAATGATAGAATGATCTTAATCACAGTAGGATCCTGAAAGTTCGAGTCTTTAACCTTAACCCTAAGCATCTCGTTCAGTCGATGAACATCTCGGCCGGGGTGGAAACTGGCTGACCGAGGTGGCTTATCCGATCCTTAACTGAGAGTTAATGTGTTAGAGTTTGCCAAATCCTATTCTTATTATACCTTTCTGGTTCAAAGCAAGCTTAGGATGAGACTTACCCGGTAATTCCTTAGTTTGTATACCAACGATCATAAGTGTAGGTAATAAAGGCTTGTCCTTTATTGGGGTTTGAGTGTGCTTCCATCCCATCTTTGTGAGTTAGCCTGAGACTTACCCGGTAAAGGTTGATTCTATTCCCTTAGATGGTGTGTTAGTTTGAGGCAATAGTTCTTTATCTTAATTCCTTGAGACTTACCCGGTAATAGGAGTTACGGTTTGGGATTAGTGTGTAGTGAGACTTACCCGGTGATCTACTCCACTTTAGAAACACCTTCCCCATGCAAAAATCTCAGCTTTGTCCGCTTATCTATAGATCTTGAGTTGGAACCACAACTAGATGCTTTAATCCCTAGAATTGCATGTTTGCTTTATTTGACATCTTATTCATCTTTGATTGTATTACTTGCTCTTGTGGTTAGCATCAACACTAGCATACCGTATTGGACTTTGTTTCACTAAGTCCCTGTGATCGACCCCTGGAATTTTCTTGCTTTTACTACGATTGACCCGTACACTGCGGGTTCGCATCCTTGTTTTAAGCTTAAGTCTAGGGTTATAAATTTAAAGCTTGCACACACCGTTTGGAGCGAACAAGTTTTTGGCGCCGATGTATCGGATATTTTCATATTCATGCTTTATCTGCATTTATATGTTTATCTGAGATTGCATGCATACTTACAGGTTATTTGATTGAGAAAAACGTCGAAACCGAAAAAAAATGGTTTTAAAAAAATTTTTGACCTCGACCGGGACAGTTCTGGCAAAACGAGGTGTTTCACCTCGGTTGACCCAAGAACATCTCGACCGAGGTGGGTTAACTGAAAGTTTTCGAAAACGATTTTTGTGTTACTTATCTGGATATGATCTCAGTGAAGATTTTGTTTACCGACTGGATTTAAATTCTTTATATGTTTGAAATGTTTTATGATATGTTTAAGTTGCTAAATGCTTTGTTTGAAATTATTGGCATGTTTAATACTTTATTTTTATCCAAATTATGTTGAATTTGAAGGTTGACACCGCAGCATAAGTTCTCTCACGTTCTTCTTGGAAAGACCAAGGCAATTCATTCTTCTTCTTCTTCTTCTTCTTGATCATGTTTAGCCCCTCATATACATATTGCCTCCCTTTACCTATCCGGGAATTTGGAAGCAAGCGAAGTGGTGAAAGCAAGTCAAAAGTTGAGAAGTGGCTGAAAGTGAAAGTATTAGAAAGCAATAATAGGTTTGGGGAAGTCAATCATGAAGATGAGTAACTCGGCACCATTCACATAGCCGGGTGTTTGTGTCTTGCCAAAGTCGGATTGAGCGATATTCCTAACGGGTCATGGTATGTGCATCAAGGGTTTGACGCATCTCAAGAAATTGATGATTGCGGATTTCCTAGGCTTCGGTTATTGTGCACCTCTGTCCATGCATCCCAAAAAGTAAAGTAAAAAGAAAAAAAAAGTGTGAAATAAGCAAAGCTTATTGGTGGAAGATGTTGCAAGTCAAAAGTGAAAGTGAAGTACATCCTTTTCCCGGATTCTAGCACCACATTACCTACATACATCCCTACCCTACACGTTTCTTGACCTTTCTTTTGGGAAGCCCTTGAGACCTTGAGGTTGTTGATTGACTTAGCGGTATAAATCGGATTATACATGATTAATTTTGATAATTATGATTTATTATGCATTCTATGATTTTATGCAAAGATGAACAACTTTCCTATATTTATAAAATGTTTTGATCATGTTGAGTTTTTAAATTCCAGGAAGTACTCTCTTAGAGTGATCTATGATAGTTGCACACCATAAAATATTTTTGAAGGACTTCTCATTGATTTTCTTGACTTATAATCCATTCTATCTTGATTTCTATATGAGGAACTTGCTTAGGGACAAGCAAGGGCTAAGTATGGGGTATTTTGATAGCATGAATTATAGTCTATATTTTGGGGTTTGTTTGGACGTTTTATCTTTCATAATCTGCATGTTTGTATGTACATTATGTGATTTTACTACCATTTCATCTACCTTTGCGAGAATCGAGGTCTACACCTAGTTTCGTTGTAATTGCAGGTAATATGGTACGTATTGCATCATTGAGGAGCAAAAAGGAATCCTTCAGGAAGCATAGCCATGATTAAAGATTTACTTTGGACCAGTTTTGAGAGATTCTACATTCAGTTATGATCACCTCGGTTGCCCAGAGATTCATCTCGACCGAGGCGATCCAGAGACGCCGACTCGACCGAGGCGAACACCTAGGACGCGGCGAGAATATTTTATTCTTGGCTGAGATCTTTTAAAATTGGAAAGTGATCTTATATTTTTGGGCTGAGCTTCTAGAAGGAAGGAGATATGCAGAATCATATATTTTACCTATTTTTATGGGAATATATCTTCTTAAGATTTATTATCTTTGGAGGTTTATTTTTCCTATAAAAAGGGTTGGATTTCCACAATTCGAGAAGCCCGCTTACACCGAAATACAGGCTGCATACACCCGCTATCAGCGCAGCAGCCGCATCATACTCCAATTTGGGAGAGAGTTGAAGAACCTTTTTGAAGGTTGAAGGAAGATTTGAAGAGTATAGCTTTATAGCTTTTTGGAGGGTTTTGTAAGATTGTCTTCAATTCCTTTCCTTGTTGTCTTGTCTTGTTGGATCATTATCCAAGGAACGATTTTGTGTGATATTTGATTCAGTTATTGGAGTGTTTTCATTAAATTCTTCTTTGTTCAAATATTCACCTTCTTCCCATATATTTAATACTTTCATTATGATGATGAGTGGCTAATTTCCTTGTGTGATTCTAGGGTGATTGGCTGAAGGTTGTGGGAAAAACAATGATAGAATGATCTTAATCACAGTAGGATCCTGAAAGTTCGAGTCTTTAACCTTAACCCTAAGCATCTCGTTCAGTCGATGAACATCTCGGCCGGGGTGGAAACTGGCTGACCGAGGTGTCTTATCCGATCCTTAACTGAGAGTTAATGTGTTAGAGTTTGCCAAATCCTATTCTTATTATACCTTTCTGGTTCAAAGCAAGCTTAGGATGAGACTTACCCGGTAATTCCTTAGTTTGTATACCAACGATCATAAGTGTAGGTAATAAAGGCTTGTCCTTTATTGGGGTTTGAGTGTGCTTCCATCCCATCTTTGTGAGTTAGCCTGAGACTTACCCGGTAAAGGTTGATTCTATTCCCTTAGATGGTGTGTTAGTTTGAGGCAATAGTTCTTTATCTTAATTCCTTGAGACTTACCCGGTAATAGGAGTTACGGTTTGGGATTAGTGTGTAGTGAGACTTACCCGGTGATCTACTCCACTTTAGAAACACCTTCCCCATGCAAAAATCTCAGCTTTGTCCGCTTATCTATAGATCTTGAGTTGGAACCACAACTAGATGCTTTAATCCCTAGAATTGCATGTTTGCTTTATTTGACATCTTATTCATCTTTGATTGTATTACTTGCTCTTGTGGTTAGCATCAACACTAGCATACCGTATTGGACTTTGTTTCACTAAGTCCCTGTGATCGACCCCTGGAATTTTCTTGCTTTTACTACGATTGACCCGTACACTGCGGGTTCGCATCCTTGTTTTAAGCTTAAGTCTAGGGTTATAAATTTAAAGCTTGCACACACCGTTTGGAGCGAACAAGCATCCTTATGTACCACCACCACCACCACCGGATCAGGACTTCTGAGGAGCTGCAGGATTTTATCTATTTTATTTTTATGCAGTTCGGCTCTTTATCCGGTGAGTCCTCCTTTCTTTCAGACTTTATTTACACCCACTGGGACAGTGTGTCTCAAGTATGGGGTAGTTGATGTATTATCTGACTTATTTGACTTATGATGTATTGATGTATTATTCGACTTATGATGTATCGGATATTTTCATATTCATGCTTTATCTGCATTTATATGTTTATCTGAGATTGCATGCATACTTACAGGTTATTTGATTGAGAAAAACGTCGAAACCGAAAAAAAATGGTTTTAAAAAAATTTTTGACCTCGACCGGGACAGTTCTGGCAAAACGAGGTGTTTCACCTCGGTTGACCCAAGAACATCTCGACCGAGGTGGGTTAACTGAGAGTTTTCGAAAACGATTTTTGTGTTACTTATCTGGATATGATCTCAGTGAAGATCTTGTTTACTGACTGGATTTAAATTCTTTATATGTTTGAAATGTTTTATGATATGTTTAAGTTGCTAAATGCTTTGTTTGAAATTATTGGCATGTTTAATACTTTATTTTTATCCAAATTATGTTGAATTTGAAGGTTGACACCGCAGCATAAGTTCTCTCACGTTCTTCTTGGAAAGACCAAGGCAATTCATTCTTCTTCTTCTTCTTCTTCTTGATCATGCTTAGCCCCTCATATACATATTGCCTCCCTTTACCTATCCGGGAATTTGGAAGCAAGCAAAGTGGTGAAAGCAAGTCAAAAGTTGAGAAGTGGCTGAAAGTGAAAGTCTTAGAAAGCAATAATAGGTTTGGGGAAGTCAATCATGAAGATGAGTAACTCGGCACCATTCACATAGCCGGGTGTTTGTGTCTTGCCAAAGTCGGATTGAGCGATATTCCTAACGGGTCATGGTATGTGCATCAAGGGTTTGACGCATCTCGAGAAATTGATGATTGCGGATTTCCTAGGCTTCGGTTATTGTGCACCTCTGTCCATGCATCCCAAAAAGTAAAGTAAAAAGAAAAAGTGTGAAATAAGCAAAGCTTATTGGTGGAAGATGTTGCAAGTCAAAGTGAAAGTGAAGTTCATCCTTTTCCCGGATTCTAGCACCACATTACCTTACATTCATCCCTACCCTACACGTTTCTTGACCTTTTCTTTTGGGAAGCCCTTGAGACCTTGAGCTTGTTGATTGACTTAGCGGTTTAAATCGGATTATACATGATTAATTTTGATAATTATGATTTATTATGCATTCTATGATTTTATGCAAAGATGAACAACTTTCCTATATTTATAAAATGTTTTGATCATATTGAGTTTTTAGTTTCCAGGAAGTACTCTCTTAGAGTGATCTATGATAGTTGCACACCATAAAAATATTTTTGAAGGACTTCTCATTGATTTTCTTGACTTATAATCCATTCTATCTTGATTTCTATATGAGGAACTTGCTTAGGGACAAGCAAGGGCTAAGTATGGGGTATTTTGATAGCATGAATTATAGTCTATATTTTGGGGTTTGTTTGGACGTTTTATCTTTCATAATCTGCATGTTTGTATGTACATTATGTGATTTTACTACCATTTCATCTACCTTTGCGAGAATCGAGGTCTACACCTAGTTTCGTTGTAATTGCAGGTAATATGGTACGTTTTGCATCAAAAAGGAGCAAAAGGAGTCAAGAGTCATTTGGAGCTACATTCAGGAAGCATAGCCATGGATTAAAGATTTACTTTGGACCAGTTTTGAGAGATTCTACATTCAGTTATGAATCACCTCGGTTGCCCAGAGATTCATCTCGACCGAGGCGATCCAGAGACGCCGACTCGACCGAGGCGAACACCTAGGACGCGGCGAGAATATTTTATTCTTGGCTGAGATCTTTTAAAATTGGAAAGTGATCCTATATTTTTGGGCTGAGCTTCTAGAAGGAAGGAGATATGCAGAATCATATATTTTACCTATTTTTATGGGAATATATCTTCTTAAGATTTCTTATCTTTGGAGGGTTATTTTTCCTATAAAAAGGGTTGGATTTTCCACAAATCCGATCATGCTTAGAGGCTGCATACACCGCATACAATCCGCTATCAGCGCAGCAGCCGCATCCTACTCCAATTTGGGAGAGAGTTGAAGAACCTTTTTAAAGGTTGAAGGAAGATTGAAGACTATAGCTTTATAGCTTTTTGGAGGGTTTTGTAAGATTGTCTTCAATTCCTTTCCTTGTTGTCTTGTCTTGTTGGATCATTATCCAAGGAACGATTTTGTGTGATATTTGATTCAGTTATTGAAGTGTTTTCATTAAATTCTTCTTTGTTCAAATATTCACCTTCTTCCCATATATTTAATACTTTCATTATGATGATGAGTGGCTAATTTCCTTGTGTGATTCTAGGGTGATTGGCTGAAGGTTGTGGGAAAAACAATGATAGAATGATCTTAATCACAGTAGGATCCTGAAAGTTCGAGTCTTTAACCTTAACCCTAAGCATCTCGTTCAGTCGATGAACATCTCGGCCGGGGTGGAAACTGGCTGACCGAGGTGGCTTATCCGATCCTTAACTGAGAGTTAATGTGTTAGAGTTTGCCAAATCCTATTCTTATTATACCTTTCTGGTTCAAAGCAAGCTTAGGATGAGACTTACCCGGTAATTCCTTAGTTTGTATACCAACGATCATAAGTGTAGGTAATAAAGGCTTGTCCTTTATTGGGGTTTGAGTGTGCTTCCATCCCATCTTTGTGAGTTAGCCTGAGACTTACCCGGTAAAGGTTGATTCTATTCCCTTAGATGGTGTGTTAGTTTGAGGCAATAGTTCTTTATCCTAATTCCTTGAGACTTACCCGGTAATAGGAGTTACGGTTTGGGATTAGTGTGTAGTGAGACTTACCCGGTGATCTACTCCACTTTAGAAACACCTTCCCCATGCAAAAATCTCAGCTTTGTCCGCTTATCTATAGATCTTGAGTTGGAACCACAACTAGATGCTTTAATCCCTAGAATTGCATGTTTGCTTTATTTGACATCTTATTCATCTTTGATTGTATTACTTGCTCTTGTGGTCAGCATCAACACTAGCATACCGTACTGGACTTTGTTTCACTAAGTCCCTGTGATCGACCCCTGGAATTTTCTTGCTTTTACTACGATTGACCCGTACACTGCGGGTTCGCATCCTTGTTTTAAGCTTAAGTCTAGGGTTATAAATTTAAAGCTTGCACACACCGTTTGGAGCGAACAAGTTTTTGGCGCCGTTGCCGGGGACAGTTCTGGCAAAACGAGGTGTTTCACCTCGGTTGACCCAAGAACATCTCGACCGAGGTGGGTTAACTGAGAGTTTTCGAAAACGGTTTTTGTGTTACTTATCTGGATATGATCTCAGTGAAGATCTTGTTTACCGACTGGATTTAAATTCTTTATATGTTTGAAATGTTTTATGATATGTTTAAGTTGCTAAATGCTTTGTTTGAAATTATTGGCATGTTTAATACTTTATTTTTATCCAAATTATGTTGAATTTGAAGGTTGACACCGCAGCATAAGTTCTCTCACGTTCTTCTTGGAAAGACCAAGGCAATTCATTCTTCTTCTTCTTCTTCTTCTTGATCATGCTTAGCCCCTCATATACATATTGCCTCCCTTTACCTATCCGGGAATTTGGAAGCAAGCGAAGTGGTGAAAGCAAGTCAAAAGTTGAGAAGTGGCTGAAAGTGAAAGTGTTAGAAAGCAATAATAGGTTTGGGGAAGTCAATCATGAAGATGAGTAACTCGGCACCATTCACATAGCCGGGTGTTTGTGTCTTGCCAAAGTCGGATTGAGCGATATTCCTAACGGGTCATGGTATGTGCATCAAGGGTTTGACGCATCTCAAAGAAATTGATGATTGCGGATTTCCTAGGCTTCGGTTATTGTGCACCTCTGTCCATGCATCCCAAAAAGTAAAGTAAAAAAGAAAAAAGTGTGAAATAAGCAAAGCTTATTGGTGGAAGATGTTGCAAGTCAAAGTGAAAGTGAAGTTCATCCTTTTCCCGGATTCTAGCACCACATTACCTTACATGCATCCCTACCCTACACGTTTCTTGACCTTTCTTTTGGGAAGCCCTTGAGACCTTGAGCTTGTTGATTGACTTAGCGGTTTAAATCGGATTATACATGATTAATTTTGATAATTATGATTTATTATGCATTCTATGATTTTATGCAAAGATGAACAACTTTCCTATATTTATAAAATGTTTTGATCATATTGAGTTTTTAATTTCCAGGAAGTACTCTCTTAGAGTGATCTATGATAGTTGCACACCATAAAAATATTTTTTTGAAAGACTTTTTCATTGATTTTCTTGACTTATAATCCATTCTATCTTGATTTCTATATGAGGAACTTGCTTAGGGACAAGCAAGGGCTAAGTATGGGGTATTTTGATAGCATGAATTATAGTCTATATTTTGGGGTTTGTTTGGACGTTTTATCTTTCATAATCTGCATGTTTGTATGTACATTATGTGATTTTACTACCATTTCATCTACCTTTGCGAGAATCGAGGTCTACACCTAGTTTCGTTGTAATTGCAGGTAATATGGTACGTATTGCATCGAAAAGGAGCAAAAGGAGTCAAGAGTCATTTGGAGCTACATTGAGGAGCAAAAAGGAATCCTTCAGGAAGCATAGCCATGATTAAAGATTTACTTTGGACCAGTTTTGAGAGATTCTACATTCAGTTATGAGTCACCTCGGTTGACCAGAGATTCATCTCGACCGAGGCGATCCAGAGACACCGACTCGACCGAGGCGAACACCTAGGACGCGGCGAGAATATTTTATTCTTGGCTGAGATCTTTTAAAATTGGAAAGTGATCTTATATTTTTGGGCTGAGCTTCTAGAAGGAAGGAGATATGCAGAATCATATATTTTACCTATTTTTATGGGAATATATCTTCTTAAGATTTCTTATCTTTGGAGGGTTATTTTTCCTATAAAAAGGGTTGGATTTTCCACAAATCCGATCATGCTTAGAGGCTGCAAACATCCGCTTACAGTTAGAACATCCCGCTATCAGCGCAGCAGCCGCATCCTACTCCAATTTGGGAGAGAGTTGAAGAACCTTTTTGAAGGTTGAAGGAAGATTTGAAGACTATAGCTTTATAGCTTTTTGGAGGGTTTTTTAAGATTGTCTTCAATTCCTTTCCTTGATTGTCTTGTCTTGTTGGATTATTATCCAAGGAACGATTTTGTGTGATATTTGATTCAGTTATTGAAGTGTTTTCATTAAATTCTTCTTTGTTCAAATATTCACCTTCTTCCCATATATTTAATACTTTCATTATGATGATGAGTGGCTAATTTCCTTGTGTGATTCTAGGGTGATTGGCTGAAGGTTGTGGGAAAAACAATGATAGAATGATCTTAATCACAGTAGGATCCTGAAAGTTCGAGTCTTTAACCTTAACCCTAAGCATCTCGTTCAGTCGATGAACATCTCGGCCGGGGTGGAAACTGGCTGACCGAGGTGGCTTATCCGATCCTTAACTGAGAGTTAATGTGTTAGAGTTTGCCAAATCCTATTCTTATTATACCTTTCTGGTTCAAAGCAAGCTTAGGATGAGACTTACCCGGTAATTCCTTAGTTTGTATACCAACGATCATAAGTGTAGGTAATAAAGGCTTGTCCTTTATTGGGGTTTGAGTGTGCTTCCATCCCATCTTTGTGAGTTAGCCTGAGACTTACCCGGTAAAGGTTGATTCTATTCCCTTAGATGGTGTGTTAGTTTGAGGCAATAGTTCTTTATCTTAATTCCTTGAGACTTACCCGGTAATAGGAGTTACGGTTTGGGATTAGTGTGTAGTGAGACTTACCCGGTGATCTACTCCACTTTAGAAACACCTTCCCCATGCAATTATCTCAGCTTTGTCCGCTTATCTATAGATCTTGAGTTGGAACCACAACTAGATGCTTTAATCCCTAGAATTGCATGTTTGCTTATTTGACATCTTATTCATCTTTGATTGTATACTTGCTCTTGTGGTTAGCATCAACACTAGCATACCGTATTGGACTTTGTTTCACTAAGTCCCTGTGATCGACCCCTGGAATTTTCTTGCTTTTACTACGATTGACCCGTACACTGCGGGTTCGCATCCTTGTTTTAAGCTTAAGTCTAGGGTTATAAATTTAAAGCTTGCACACACCGTTTGGAGCGAACAAGTTTTTGGCGCCGTTGCCGGGGACTTGGTCTAGACCGAGCCGGTACGGTTTGCTTTCGGGGCGCTTGCCCCTGTTGCTACTAACTACTCTTTCTATGAGTTTTGTAGTTTTCAGGATTTCTTATGGCTATGTTTGATCCAGCCTGGATAGCAAGACAAAGTGCTAGGGCAGATCATTATGAATACTTGGAGGAGAAGTACTCCTTCTATTGGTTCAACAATGAATGGGAAAGAGAAGAGGCCATTCAACACGAACTTGCGATATGGGATGAGAAGAATGTCCCTAGAAAGACTTATGAGCAACCTCTTGAAGACTCTCTCGAATCTAGGTTGGAGAAGTTAATGAAGAAGGTGACGGAGCTCAAGGAAAGCACCCTATCCTATGCTAAGCCGGAAGAGGAGCATAAGGAAGTGTTGCACGTTTCGAGCATACCTCCAGTCAAACCAGAAGTTTCTCCTGAAGCTTCTGAGGGAGAAGATGTGGAAGATCTCGATCTGACTGTTGAGACCTCGGTCGAGGTAGAAGAGACCTCGGTCGAGATGATGGAAGAATCTGCAGAACCGGAAGAGGCAGATGCAGAAGACTTTAGCCAAATTACTGAGATTATGGTCAAGGTGGAAGAAAGACCAGCTGAACTAAGAGAGATTTCGTGGGTGGATTATCAACCCAACACGAAACTTGCCTCAAGCTTTGGAGAACTTTGCAAGGTACGTTCTCCTACTTCATTTGAATTCCCTATTAATATTTCTGAATTTTTCAGGAAGGCACCGGAGAGTTGGAGGTCTCTTCCGAAAGAACCTCCTAAGATCAAGATGAAACCTCCCTTGAAACCGTTGGAAGAAGATACTCCTTGGATTATAAGGAGTGGAGTTTGCAAGCACTTCACCGTTAAGACGATGAAGTGTCTTTTGTTCAAGTATGGGGTCCCTCGCATGCTAAGGACCTTGTACCATCCCCATGCTAAAGATGGGGAAGCTACTAGGATTCTCAAGAAGTTGTTTTCTCGATCAAGGAAAGGATGGGACGCAAGGCTAGATTATGTCCCATTGAAGTGCAGGAAGGCTAGAAGGATTCCGGTGAGAATCAAACCGTACAAGCTTGTACGTGGGAGATCTTACCATTTGCCGGTGAAATTAGGAACCGGAACCTTTTTGGAAGAATTTTATGATGGATGTGATGAGCACTCCATGGTGTTCAAGGTACATTGAGTAATTCTATGGAGAATGGTCCAGCTAGCGACCTTAAATCAAGCGCTTCTTGGGAGGCAACCCAAGGTATTGCTCTTCTTTCCCGCTTTCTAGTCTAGTTTAGATAGTCTTTTGTTTTTGCTTTGCTTTGCTTTGTTTTTGGTGTTTTAGACAGATAACAGGAAGGAGCACTCCAGAAAAGGGAGAAGTTCGAGATTCTGAGGAAGAAAGAGGCACCTCGGTCACTGTCAGAACACCTCGACCGAGTTGATTCTTGAAGCAACCGAGGCGACTAGGGTTTCTGCAGAACCGCCTCGGTCCAGACCACCTCGGTCCGGTCGAAACCATCTCGACCGAGGTGACAGCAGATTCAGTAAAAGTATAAAAGGGGGAAAAATTACATTTTTACTTTTTATTACCCACTTCGACCGCGGCGCACAGAATCACCTCGCTCCCTCATTTCTCGCTCGTTTTCGAAGATTTCTGCTTCCAAACCGAGATTAAAGAGTAGAGGAGTCGATTGCAACTACAGATCTGCAAGAAATTTGAGCGATTCGACCGAAACGAGGTAAAAACGTTCGAAAACCCTAACTCGTTCGTTTTCTGCTATTTGGGCTTTGGTTGCCCTTGAATCTGTTGAGAAAAGGCATAAGTACCCCTTAGGAAGCAATTGTAGTGATTTTAGGGGGAAAAGAACTGGAAATCTGAGAATTGGAATTCGAACTGCTACGCCTCGGTCCAGTCGGCCTGCATCTCGACCGAGGTGATTTCTGGAACTTGTCAGTCGACCGAGGTGGTCTGACAGATTGATTAGGGAAAATGAGTTCAGATCGCCGTTTAGCCCTGAGAGACAGATCTTCACCCTCCCCTTCCCCTTCTTCTTCCCGACCTTACCGCCCGGTCATCCACGAGAGATGTCGGGTAGATTATGAGAGGATAGCGGGCCGTCCGGTTATCGCACCGCGATTTCTGGAGGTATCCGCTTTTGACTGCTGAGGAGGCTGAGGAGGCTGATGAGGAGGATGATGACGAGACAGTTGAGGAGAGAGGAGGCGGCGTCCCGATGGACACAGGGACAGACACTGCTGGGACGAGCGCGCCTCCCATTATTGATCTTGATGAGGACGAGGAGGACACTGAGCCAGCGCCGGCTGAGACTTCTCCAGTTAGGCCCGCTAGGCGCAGGAGGCAGAGGGTTAGGGACAGAGCAGCACACCGCCGGATTGATGACCTGACAGATCAGGTTATCGACACTTATGCTGCACTTTCTTTGGATATCCGGGAGATGCAGGAGCGACAGCATCATCAGCACATGATGGCTCAGCTACAGTTCCAGCATGTCATGGGCTATCCCTATGACCCTACTTTGTACCCGTACATGCCACCACCACCACCGGATCAGGACTTCTGAGGAGCTGCAGGATTTTATTTATTTTAATTTTATGCAGTTCGGCTCTTTATCCGGTGAGTCCTCCTTTCTTTCAGACTTTATTTACACCCACTGGGACAGTGTGTCTCAAGTATGGGGTAGTTGATGTATTATCTGACTTATTTGACTTATGATGTATTGATGTATTATTCGACTTATGATGTATCGGATATTTTCATATTCATGCTTTATCTGCATTTATATGTTTATCTGAGATTGCATGCATACTTACAGGTTATTTGATTGAGAAAAACGTCGAAACCGAAAAAAAATGGTTTTAAAAAATTTTTTTGACCTCGACCGGGACAGTTCTGGCAAAACGAGGTGTTTCACCTCGGTTGAACCAAGAACACCTCGACCGAGGTGGGTTAACTGAGAGTTTTCGAAAACGATTTTTGTGTTACTTATCTGGATATGATCTCAGTGAAGATTCTGTTTACCGACTGGATTTAAATTCTTTATATGTTTGAAATGTTTTATGATATGTTTAAGTTGCTAAATGCTTTGTTTGAAATTATTGGCATGTTTAATACTTTATTTTTATCCAAATTATGTTGAATTTGAAGGTTGACACCGCAGCATAAGTTCTCTCACGTTCTTCTTGGAAAGACCAAGGCAATTCATTCTTCTTCTTCTTCTTCTTCTTGATCATGTTTAGCCCCTCATATACATATTGCCTCCCTTTACCTATCCGGGAATTTGGAAGCAAGCGAAGTGGTGAAAGCAAGTCAAAAGTTGAGAAGTGGCTGAAAGTGAAAGTATTAGAAAGCAATAATAGGTTTGGGGAAGTCAATCATGAAGATGAGTAACTCGGCACCATTCACATAGCCGGGTGTTTGTGTCTTGCCAAAGTCGGATTGAGCGATATTCCTAACGGGTCATGGTATGTGCATCAAGGGTTTGACGCATCTCGAGAAATTGATGATTGCGGATTTCCTAGGCTTCGGTTATTGTGCACCTCTGTCCATGCATCCCAAAAAGTAAAGTAAAAAGAAAAAAAAAGTGTGAAATAAGCAAAGCTTATTGGTGGAAGATGTTGCAAGTCAAAAGTGAAAGTGAAGTACATCCTTTTCCCGGATTCTAGCACCACATTACCTTACATACATCCCTACCCTACACGTTTCTTGACCTTTCTTTTGGGAAGCCCTTGAGACCTTGAGCTTGTTGATTGACTTAGCGGTTTAAATCGGATTATACATGATTAATTTTGATAATTATGATTTATTATGCATTCTATGATTTTATGCAAAGATGAACAACTTTCCTATATTTATAAAATGTTTTGATCATATTGAGTTTTTAATTTCCAGGAAGTACTCTCTTAGAGTGATCTATGATAGTTGCACACCATAAAATGTTTTTGAAAGACTTTTCATTGATTTTCATGACTTATAATCCATTCTATCTTGATTTCTATATGAGGAACTTGCTTAGGGACAAGCAAGGGCTAAGCATGGGGTATTTTGATAGCATGAATTATAGTCTATATTTTGGGGTTTGTTTGGACGTTTTATCTTTCATAATCAGCATGTTTGTATGTACATTATGTGATTTTACTACCATTTCATCTACCTTTGCGAGAATCGAGGTCTACACCTAGTTTCGTTGTAATTGCAGGTAATATGGTACGTTTTGCATCAAAAAGGAGCAAAAGGAGTCAAGAGTCATTTGGAGCTACATTCAGGAAGCACAACCATGGATTAAAGATTTACTTTGGACCAGTTTTGAGAGATTCTACATTCAGTTATGAATCACCTCGGTTGCCCAGAGATTCATCTCGACCGAGGCGATCCAGAGACGCCGACTCGACCGAGGCGAACACCTAGGACGCGGCGAGAATATTTTATTCTTGGCTGAGATCTTTTAAAATTGGAAAGTGATCCTATATTTTTGGGCTGAGCTTCTAGAAGGAAGGAGATATGCAGAATCATATATTTTACCTATTTTTATGGGAATATATCTTCTTAAGATTTCTTATCTTTGGAGGGTTATTTTTCCTATAAAAAGGGTTGGATTTTCCACAAATCCGATCATGCTTAGAGGCTGCATACACCCGCTATCAGCGCAGCAGCCGCATCCTACTCCAATTTGGGAGATTCGAAGAACCTTTTTGAAGGTTGAAGGAAGATTGAAGACTATAGCTTTATAGCTTTTTGGAGGGTTTTGTAAGATTGTCTTCAATTCCTTTCCTTGTTGTCTTGTCTTATTGGATCATTATCCAAGGAACGATTTTGTGTGATATTTGATTCAGTTATTGAAGTGTTTTCATTAAATTCTTCTTTGTTCAAATATTCACCTTCTTCCATATATTTAATACTTTCATTATGATGATGAGTGGCTAATTTCCTTGTGTGATTCTAGGGTGATTGGCTGAAGGTTGTGGGAAAAACAATGATAGAATGATCTTAATCACAGTAGGATCCTGAAAGTTCGAGTCTTTAACCTTAACCCTAAGCATCTCGTTCAGTCGATGAACATCTCGGCCGGGGTGGAATTCTTCTGACCGAGGTGACTTATCCGACCCTAAACTGAGAGTTAAGTGTTAGAGTTTGCCAAATCCTATTCTTATTACACCTTTCCTGGTTCAAAGCAAGCTTAGGATGAGACTTACCCGGTAATTCCTTAGTTTGTGTACCAACGATCATAAGTGTAGGTAATAAAGGTTTGTCCTTTATTGGGGTTTGAGTGTGCTTCCATCCCATCTTTGTGAGTTAGCCTGAGACTTACCCGGTAAAGGTTGATTCTATTCCCTTAGATGGTGTGTTAGTTTGAGGTTATAGTTCTTTATCTTAATTCCTTGAGACTTACCCGGTAATAGGAGTTACGGTTTAGGATTAGTGCGTAGTAAGACTTACCCGGTGATCTACTCCACTTTAGTAACACCTTCCCCAAGCAAAAATCTCAGCTTTGTCCGCTTATCTATAGATCTTGAGTTGGAACCACAACTAGATGCTTTAATCCCTAGAATTGCATGTTTGCTTTATTTGACATCTTATTCATCTTTGATTGTATTACTTGCTCTTGTGGTTAGCATCAACACTAGCATACCGTATTGGACTTTGTTTCACTAAGTCCCTGTGATCGACCCCTGGAATTTTCTTGCTTTTACTACAATTGACCCGTACACTGCGGGTTCGCATCCTTGTTTTAAGCTTAAGTCTAAGGGAATAGAATCAACCTTTACCGGGTAAGTCTCAGGCTAACTCACAAAGATGGGATGGAAGCACACTCAAACCCCAATAAAGGACAAACCTTTATTACCTACACTTATGATCGTTGGTACACAAACTAAGGAATTACCGGTGGTCCGAGCTTGATAGCATGAATTATAGTCTATATTTTGGGGTTTGTTTGGACGTTTTATCTTTCATAATCTGCATGTTTGTATGTACATTATGTGATTTTACTACCATTTCATCTACCTTTGCGAGAATCGAGGTCTACACCTAGTTTCGTTGTAATTGCAGGTAATATGGTACGTTTTGCATCGAAAAGGAGCAAAAGGAGTCAAGAGTCATTTGGAGCTACATTGAGGAGCAAAAAGGAATCCTTCAGGAAGCATAGCCATGGATTAAAGATTTACTTTGGACCAGTTTTGAGAGATTCTACATTCAGTTATGATCACCTCGGTTGCCCAGAGATTCATCTCGACCGAGGCGATCCAGAGACACCGACTCGACCGAGGCGAACACCTAGGACGCGGCGAGAATATTTTATTCTTGGCTGAGATCTTTTAAAGTTGGAAAGTGATCTTATATTTTTGGGCTGAGCTTCTAGAAGGAAGGAGATATGCAGAATCATATATTTTACCTATATTTATGGGATAATATCTTCTTAAGATTTCTTATCTTTGGAGGGTTATTTTTCCTATAAAAAGGGTTGGATTTTCCACAAATCCGATCATGCTTAGACGCTTAGAGGCTGCATACACCGCATACGATCTCGATTACAGCAAAGAATACGCAGCAGCCGCATCCTACTCCAATTTGGGAGTTTTCGAAGAACCTTTTTGAAGGTTGAAGGAAGATTGAAGACTATAGCTTTATAGCTTTTTGGAGGGTTTTGTAAGATTGTCTTCAATTCTTTTCCTTGATTGTCTTGTCTTGTTGGATCATTATCCAAGGAACGATTTTGTGTGATATTTGATTCAGTTATTGAAGTGTTTTCATTAAATTCTTCTTTGTTCAAATATTCACCTTCTTCCATATATTTAATACTTTCATTATGATGATGAGTGGCTAATTTCCTTGTGTGATTCTAGGGTGATTGGCTGAAGGTTGTGGGAAAAACAATGATAGAATGATCTTAATCACAGTAGGATCCTGAAAGTTCGAGTCTTTAACCTTAACCCTAAGCATCTCGTTCAGTCGATGAACATCTCGGCCGGGGTGGAAACTGGCTGACCGAGGTGGCTTATCCGATCCTTAACTGAGAGTTAATGTGTTAGAGTTTGCCAAATCCTATTCTTATTATACCTTTCTGGTTCAAAGCAAGCTTAGGATGAGACTTACCCGGTAATTCCTTAGTTTGTATACCAACGATCATAAGTGTAGGTAATAAAGGCTTGTCCTTTATTGGGGTTTGAGTGTGCTTCCATCCCATCTTTGTGAGTTAGCCTGAGACTTACCCGGTAAAGGTTGATTCTATTCCCTTAGATGGTGTGTTAGTTTGAGGCAATAGTTCTTTATCTTAATTCCTTGAGACTTACCCGGTAATAGGAGTTACGGTTTGGGATTAGTGTGTAGTGAGACTTACCCGGTGATCTACTCCACTTTAGAAACACCTTCCCCATGCAAAAATCTCAGCTTTGTCCGCTTATCTATAGATCTTGAGTTGGAACCACAACTAGATGCTTTAATCCCTAGAATTGCATGTTTGCTTATTTGACATCTTATTCATCTTTGATTGTATACTTGCTCTTGTGGTTAGCATCAACACTAGCATACCGTACTGGACTTTGTTTCACTAAGTCCCTGTGATCGACCCCTGGAATTTTCTTGCTTTTACTACGATTGACCCGTACACTGCGGGTTCGCATCCTTGTTTTAAGCTTAAGTCTAGGGTTATAAATTTAAAGCTTGCACACACCGTTTGGAGCGAACACACATTTAAGGATTAAGCCTTGAAGCGGGACAAAAAGGAGCATAAAAGGAATTTAGGACGCGCCAAAGTATTCTCTGATACCGTCGGACGCGACCCAAAGTATTCTCTGATACCGTCGGACGCGGCCCAAAGTATACTCTGATACCGTCGGACGCGGCCCAAAGTATTCTCTGATACCGTCTGACGCGCCAAAGTATTCTCTGATACCGTCTGACGCGGCCCAGAGTATCTTCTGATACCAGCGGATTCGACTTCTTTTCAGCCCAAATATTTAGGGTTTTATCTTTAAAACCCTAGATTTATCCCTACATATATCGGAGAGCCTTCAACATTGAAGGGGAGCCAAAATCTCCAAAAGACTGAGGACGGTGACAACCCCGAGGCTTGGAGTCAAATTCTCCAAAGGGAGATTAGGAGGTCGCACGGGAGAATCTTTACACGTTTGTGAGAAATCAACGATTCTTGGAGAGAGATTGAAGAGTTTTTGCCGGAAAGTCATTCTTGATCTTTGATTGTGAGATTTCTCTATTCCATTGCCTTGTTTGTGGTCTGTGAACACGAAATTGAGTTGTTTGAGAGATACATTGAATAGATTTGACAATTGTTTTACAGATTTGAAAGTTATAGAATTTTTCGTTCAAGATTTGGTTTCTTTGCGATATCTTCTTCAATAATTAATTTGATTCGATTTTGAAAATGGTTGGCTAAAAACCTTGTGATTCTGGGGAGAATAGCTGATGATTAAGGCTTAGATGATGATAGACTGAACTCATTCAAACATTAGGACCCTGAGAGTTTAGATTTTGGTTTTGCGACAAACAGGAAAATCGGGCTGTTCTTGAGGAAAATCGGCCGATTTTCTTATGAACAGGGCGATTTATCCTTCTGACGAACTTTAATTGAATTAATCTTTAATCAAAACCAATCCTTGCCTAAACCCCAATCTTGATTAACCTTTCTATCCTCTAATTGAATGTATGAAGGCACTTCAAACCTCTTTCTATATTTAATAGATTAAGATGGCAAGAATTTGGGTAATAAAGAGACTCATCATCCTTTATTAAGAAGTTAAATGTATTTTCTAATCTTTACTTTGGAGAGTCATATCCTGGAGTTTTAGATAGTTAATCTGAACATAATTCTTATCTTTAGATCTTTCTATATTGTAGCCTCAACAACCCTTATAGAGAGAACCTATAGATTAGTCATATAGGTTTCGGAACTTCATCGTACGAATCCTACCTTTGAACATTTAATCTTGGCAATATAAATTCTGTCCTAAATCTATAGAAGTGTCTTGAATCGAAAGCCTAAATTGGATACTTGAATCCTCGGAATCATTTCTCTCTTATTAAATCACAAAACGTTTTTACACTTCTGCTAGATAACTGACTTCGAATTTATTCTCACCAAATCCCTGAGTTCGACTCTGGAATTCTTACCTTTCTACAGCCGATCCGTACACTGCGGGTTCGCTTTGCTTTGAGTTCTAGATATATAAATTTAAAACTTTAACGCACACCGTTTCGGGCGAACAAGTTTTTGGCGCCGTTGCCGGGGATCTGGTCTAGACCAAATTCGGTTTTCGGTTGTCTAGCTTGGGAGCTTTTGCTCTTGTGATTTGATTTGTCTACTTGAGTGATTTTTGCAGATCTATTTTGTTTCTATGAGTTTTCAACCTTGAAGGGAACAATGGCTGTTGAGAGTTGTAACCCTGGATACGATCCAATATGGGTAGCAAAGCATACAGCTAGAGCAGATTATTACGAATACTTGGTAGAGAAATACGCCTTCTATTGGTTTGACAACGAAAGAGAACGTGAACAAGCCATTGAAGATGAATTTGCAAGATGGGATAAGCTGCACTACCCAAAGAAGGTTAAAAAGAAACCTCCCAAAGATGCGGAGGAATTGATGTTGGATGAATTGATGAAGAAAATTGAGAAGCTCGAAGAAAGTTTCAGATCCCGTAATGAACGTCATTTAAAAGAATTAGAAGACGCCAAAAAGGTTATTTCTAAGGTTGAAAAAGCCTTGGAAAATCATTCATCTAGCAAGGAAGAATTACAAGTTTCGAGCTGTCCTCCGCTCGAATTTGAAACCCCTCTTGAAGTCCTCATTGAAGAAGAGGAAGAAGTGGAGAACCTTGGCCAAATTACTGAAACTGTGGCCAAGGTTGAAGAGGATCCAACTGAGTTGGGAGATATTTCATGTGTGGATCATCATCCCAACATGAAACTTGTCCCAAGCCTTGAAGAACTTTACAAGGTACATTCTCTTACTTCATTTGAAAGTCCTATTAAAATTTCTGATTTTTTCAGGAATGCACCGGAGAGTTGGAGGTCTCTTCCAAAAGAACCTCCTAAGGTGAAGATGAAGCCTCCATTGAAATTGTTGGAAGAAGATGCTCCTTGGACTACAAGGAGTAAATTTGGCAAGCGCTTCAACGCTAATGCCAATAAGTATTTCTTATTCAAGTATGGGGTCATTCACATGACGAACACCATACATCATCCCCAATCTGGAGATGGGGAAGCTAGGAGGATTCTCGAGAAACTGATTTCTCGATCCAGGAAAGGATGGGACGCAAGGCTGAATTATGTCCCATTAAAGCATATGAAAGCTAGAAGGATTCCGGTGAGAATCAAACCGTACAAGCTTGTACGTGGGAGATCTTACCATTTGCCGGTGAAATTAGGAACCGGAATCTTTTTTGAGGAATTTTATGATGAGTTTGATGAGCAATCCAAGATGTTCAAGGTGCATTGAATCATCTATGGAGATAGGTCCAGCTAACGACCTTAAACAAAGCGCTTCTTGGGAGGCAACCCAAGGTAATGCATTCATGTTTTTCTTTTTCTTTTTCTTAGGATAGTTTATTGTAGGTTGCTTTGTTTTTGTTTTTCTCGATGCGCTCTCGGTTTGTTTGTATCATGGATCGCAGGAACTAGGTATAATCTTGAGGAATTGATGGAAAAAGGCAATACAAATGTGCCTAAGGACGTTTTCAAGGAACAAAATTTTGAAACTAGGTATAATCTTATTGATATGATTAAGGCACCTCGATTTTTCTTGCTTCTTTCCTTATTCATTTAGCCCCTCAATGAAATAATTGCCTTCCCTACCTATCCGGGAACTAGGAAGAGTTGAGTTTTGGCATGTTTGATGTGGGAGAGCCATGAAAGCAAATGCTTGCATTCACAAGTATAGAAAATTGTAGGTTTGGGGAAGTCAATCTTGATGATGAGTAACTCGGCACCATTCACATAGCCGGGTGTTTGTGTCTTGCCAAAGTCGGATTGAGCGATATTCCTAACGGATTATGGTATGTGCATCAAGGGTTTGAGGCATCTCGAAATTGAGAAACGCCAATCTCCTAGGCTTCGGTTTTTGTGCACCGCTGTCCATATTTCCAAAAAGTAAAGTAAAAAAAAAAGAATTTGTGCAAAAAAGTAAAGAGCAAAGCTCGAAATTGGTGGTTAGTTCAAATAGTAAAAAAAGAAAAAGAGTTTGTGTTGTTCCTTTTTCCCGGATTCATACACCACATTCCTATATACGTTTCCCACCTATTCACGTTCTTGACCTTTGCTTGAAAGACCTTAAGATCTTTGAGTATGTTGTTTGGCTTTGTGGTCTAAACTGGATTCCTCATAATTGATTTTGATATAATGCAAGTTATGATGCATGTTATGATTTTCTTTCAAAGTGTGATTATCCTTTCCATGATATAATTCCTTTTGATCATATGATGATTTTCATTAGCTATAAAGCAACCATTTGAGAGTGATCTATGAATAGAAACACAACCAAAATATTGTGGTTTTTCTTTATTTTTGCATATTCATAATCCATATCATCTTTTATTTTAAGTTTGAATCTTACTTGGGACAAGCAAGAGGCAAGTATGGGGTATTTTGATGACATGAATTATGACCTATTTTTAGGCATGTATTTATATAGATTTTCTCTTTATTTTGCATGCATAGACATACATTCATAACATTTATGGTTATATTCACCTACTTTGCAAGAATAGAGGTCTACATAGAGTTTTATTGCATTTGTAGGTAATTTGGCGAATTATGGAGCAAAGATGGCACATTTAAGGATTAAGCCTTGAAGCGGGACAAAAAGGAGCATAAAAGGAATTTAGGACGCGCCAAAGTATTCTCTGATACCGTCGGACGCGACCCAAAGTATTCTCTGATACCGTCGGACGCGGCCCAAAGTATACTCTGATACCGTCGGACGCGGCCCAAAGTATTCTCTGATACCGTCTGACGCGCCAAAGTATTCTCTGATACCGTCTGACGCGGCCCAGAGTATCTTCTGATACCAGCGGATTCGACTTCTTTTCAGCCCAAATATTTAGGGTTTTATCTTTAAAACCCTAGATTTATCCCTACATATATCGGAGAGCCTTCAACATTGAAGGGGAGCCAAAATCTCCAAAAGACTGAGGACGGTGACAACCCCGAGGCTTGGAGTCAAATTCTCCAAAGGGAGATTAGGAGGTCGCACGGGAGAATCTTTACACGTTTGTGAGAAATCAACGATTCTTGGAGAGAGATTGAAGAGTTTTTGCCGGAAAGTCATTCTTGATCTTTGATTGTGAGATTTCTCTATTCCATTGCCTTGTTTGTGGTCTGTGAACACGAAATTGAGTTGTTTGAGAGATACATTGAATAGATTTGACAATTGTTTTACAGATTTGAAAGTTATAGAATTTTTCGTTCAAGATTTGGTTTCTTTGCGATATCTTCTTCAATAATTAATTTGATTCGATTTTGAAAATGGTTGGCTAAAAACCTTGTGATTCTGGGGAGAATAGCTGATGATTAAGGCTTAGATGATGATAGACTGAACTCATTCAAACATTAGGACCCTGAGAGTTTAGATTTTGGTTTTGCGACAAACAGGAAAATCGGGCTGTTCTTGAGGAAAATCGGCCGATTTTCTTATGAACAGGGCGATTTATCCTTCTGACGAACTTTAATTGAATTAATCTTTAATCAAAACCAATCCTTGCCTAAACCCCAATCTTGATTAACCTTTCTATCCTCTAATTGAATGTATGAAGGCACTTCAAACCTCTTTCTATATTTAATAGATTAAGATGGCAAGAATTTGGGTAATAAAGAGACTCATCATCCTTTATTAAGAAGTTAAATGTATTTTCTAATCTTTACTTTGGAGAGTCATATCCTGGAGTTTTAGATAGTTAATCTGAACATAATTCTTATCTTTAGATCTTTCTATATTGTAGCCTCAACAACCCTTATAGAGAGAACCTATAGATTAGTCATATAGGTTTCGGAACTTCATCGTACGAATCCTATCTTTGAACATTTAATCTTGGCAATATAAATTCTGTCCTAAATCTATAGAAGTGTCTTGAATCGAAAGCCTAAATTGGATACTTGAATCCTCGGAATCATTTCTCTCTTATTAAATCACAAAACGTTTTTACACTTCTGCTAGATAACTGACTTCGAATTTATTCTCACCAAATCCCTGAGTTCGACTCTGGAATTCTTACCTTTCTACAGCCGATCCGTACACTGCGGGTTCGCTTTGCTTTGAGTTCTAGATATATAAATTTAAAACTTTAACGCACACCGTTTCGGGCGAACAAGTTTTTGGCGCCGTTGCCGGGGATCTGGTCTAGACCAAATTCGGTTTTCGGTTGTCTAGCTTGGGAGCTTTTGCTCTTGTGATTTGATTTGTCTACTTGAGTGATTTTTGCAGATCTATTTTGTTTCTATGAGTTTTCAACCTTGAAGGGAACAATGGCTGTTGAGAGTTGTAACCCTGGATACGATCCAATATGGGTAGCAAAGCATACAGCTAGAGCAGATTATTACGAATACTTGGTAGAGAAATACGCCTTCTATTGGTTTGACAACGAAAGAGAACGTGAACAAGCCATTGAAGATGAATTTGCAAGATGGGATAAGCTGCACTACCCAAAGAAGGTTAAAAAGAAACCTCCCAAAGATGCGGAGGAATTGATGTTGGATGAATTGATGAAGAAAATTGAGAAGCTCGAAGAAAGTTTCAGATCCCGTAATGAACGTCATTTAAAAGAATTAGAAGACGCCAAAAAGGTTATTTCTAAGGTTGAAAAAGCCTTGGAAAATCATTCATCTAGCAAGGAAGAATTACAAGTTTCGAGCTGTCCTCCGCTCGAATTTGAAACCCCTCTTGAAGTCCTCATTGAAGAAGAGGAAGAAGTGGAGAACCTTGGCCAAATTACTGAAACTGTGGCCAAGGTTGAAGAGGATCCAACTGAGTTGGGAGATATTTCATGTGTGGATCATCATCCCAACATGAAACTTGTCCCAAGCCTTGATGAACTTTACAAGGTACATTCTCTTACTTCTTTTGAAATTCCTATTAAAATTTCTAATTTTTTCAGGAATGCACTGGAGAGTTGGAGGTCTCTTCCAAAAGAACCTCCTAAGGTGAAGATGAAACCTCCATTAAAACTGCTGGAACTAGATGCTCCTTGGACTACAAGGAGTGGAGTTAGCAAGCACTTCACCGTTAAGGCGATGAAGTGTCTTTTGTTCAAGTATGGGGTCATTCACATGACCAAGACCATACATCATCCCCAAGCTGGAGATGGGGAAGCTAAGAGGATTCATGATATGCTTATTTCTAGATCCAGGAAAGGATGGGACGCAAGGTTGAATTATGTCCCATTAAAGCATAGGAAAGCTAGAAGGATTCCGGTGAGAATCAAACCGTACAAGCTTGTACGTGGGAGATCTTACCATTTGCCGGTGAAATTAGGAACCTCTTTTGTGGAATTAATTGATGAGTTTGATGAGAAATCCAAGATGTTCAAGGTACATTGAATCATCTATGGAGATAGGTCCAGCTAGCGACCTTAAACAAAGCGCTTCTTGGGAGGCAACCCATGATAATATAGTTTTCCCTCCTTTCCCTCACTTAGTTAGAATAGATTAATTGCTTTGTTTCTTCGTTTTTCTTTTTTATATGTTCCTCGATGCACTCTTGGTTTGTCGTGTCATTAATCGCAGGAAACTAGGTTCAAATGTGAGAGATTCACGGAGAATGGAGCACAATTGAGTTATATCTTCGAGATTCAAGAAAACAAGGAAGGAAATCGACCTACCATAAGAAGATCGTCCGATTCAGGAACAGAGGAAGTCGATTTTTCTCAACAGAAACAAAAATCGACCTGGAGATCGACCTGCCAAAATAAATCGTCCGATTTTTTTCAACAGAAAGAAAAATCGACCCAGAGATCGACCCCCTCAGGAAAACTCGGCCGATTTTTTAAAAAAAATCGGTCGATTTTTTTTCAAAAAAAAAAAAAAAAAAAAAAAAAAAAAAATTTTTTTTTTTTTTTTTTCGGAAATTTTTTGTTCGGCCAAAAGACGTTCCCCCTCTTCATTCTTCGACACCGATTGGAATATCTGGAGTTCCCTATTGAGCTTATATAGACTCCCACCATCACCACTCAATGAATGATTCGCCATGCCTGACTCGCCATCTTACATTGTGAGTATCCTTTTCTTCCTTTTCTTTTCTTCACATTGGGGACAATGTGAGTTTTAAGTATGGGGTAGAGGTATTTGCAATACCATTTGCATGTTTTATGTCTTGCATCATATGATTTGAAAATTTTGAAAAATTTTAAAAATTTTTGTGCTTCTAGGATGGATATGATCTCTATGATAACATTTGTTTTGTGGAATAGCTATGATGATTTTGATATGCTTGAATTGATTTATAACATATGTGGGATTTGAATACTTTGTTAGAATTTCATGCATGTTTTATAATTTGCTTTCATTCTAAATCATGCTGAGTATTGAAGGTTGAAACCGCATGATAAGTTCTTACACTTCTTATTGAAATGATTAAGGCACCTCGATGTTTCTTGCTTCTTTCCTTATTCATTTAGCCCCTCAATGAAATAATTGCCTTCCCTACCTATCCGGGAACTAGGAAGAGTTGAGTTTTGGCATGTTTGATGTGGGAGAGCCATGAAAGCAAATGCTTGCATTCACAAGTATAGAAAATTGTAGGTTTGGGGAAGTCAATCTTGATGATGAGTAACTCGGCACCATTCACATAGCCGGGTGTTTGTGTCTTGCCAAAGTCGGATTGAGCGATATTCCTAACGGATTATGGTATGTGCATCAAGGGTTTGAGGCATCTCGAAATTGAGAAACGCCAATCTCCTAGGCTTCGGTTTTTGTGCACCGCTGTCCATATTTCCAAAAAGTAAAGTAAAAAAAAAAGAATTTGTGCAAAAAAGTAAAGAGCAAAGCTCGAAATTGGTGGTTAGTTCAAATAGTAAAAAAAGAAAAAGAGTTTGTGTTGTTCCTTTTTCCCGGATTCATACACCACATTCCTATATACGTTTCCCACCTATTCACGTTCTTGACCTTTGCTTGAAAGACCTTAAGATCTTTGAGTATGTTGTTTGGCTTTGTGGTCTAAACTGGATTCCTCATAATTGATTTTGATATAATGCAAGTTATGATGCATGTTATGATTTTCTTTCAAAGTGTGATTATCCTTTCCATGATATAATTCCTTTTGATCATATGATGATTTTCATTAGCTATAAAGCAACCATTTGAGAGTGATCTATGAATAGAAACACAACCAAAATATTGTGGTTTTTCTTTATTTTTGCATATTCATAATCCATATCATCTTTTATTTTAAGTTTGAATCTTACTTGGGACAAGCAAGAGGCAAGTATGGGGTATTTTGATGACATGAATTATGACCTATTTTTAGGCATGTATTTATATAGATTTTCTCTTTATTTTGCATGCATAGACATACATTCATAACATTTATGGTTATATTCACCTACTTTGCAAGAATAGAGGTCTACATAGAGTTTTATTGCATTTGTAGGTAATTTGGCGAATTATGGAGCAAAGATGGCACATTTAAGGATTAAGCCTTGAAGCGGGACAAAAAGGAGCATAAAAGGAATTTAGGACGCGCCAAAGTATTCTCTGATACCGTCGGACGCGACCCAAAGTATTCTCTGATACCGTCGGACGCGGCCCAAAGTATACTCTGATACCGTCGGACGCGGCCCAAAGTATTCTCTGATACCGTCTGACGCGCCAAAGTATTCTCTGATACCGTCTGACGCGGCCCAGAGTATCTTCTGATACCAGCGGATTCGACTTCTTTTCAGCCCAAATATTTAGGGTTTTATCTTTAAAACCCTAGATTTATCCCTACATATATCGGAGAGCCTTCAACATTGAAGGGGAGCCAAAATCTCCAAAAGACTGAGGACGGTGACAACCCCGAGGCTTGGAGTCAAATTCTCCAAAGGGAGATTAGGAGGTCGCACGGGAGAATCTTTACACGTTTGTGAGAAATCAACGATTCTTGGAGAGAGATTGAAGAGTTTTTGCCGGAAAGTCATTCTTGATCTTTGATTGTGAGATTTCTCTATTCCATTGCCTTGTTTGTGGTCTGTGAACACGAAATTGAGTTGTTTGAGAGATACATTGAATAGATTTGACAATTGTTTTACAGATTTGAAAGTTATAGAATTTTTCGTTCAAGATTTGGTTTCTTTGCGATATCTTCTTCAATAATTAATTTGATTCGATTTTGAAAATGGTTGGCTAAAAACCTTGTGATTCTGGGGAGAATAGCTGATGATTAAGGCTTAGATGATGATAGACTGAACTCATTCAAACATTAAGACCCTGAGAGTTTAGATTTTGGTTTTGCGACAAACAGGAAAATCGGGCTGTTCTTGAGGAAAATCGGCCGATTTTCTTATGAACAGGGCGATTTATCCTTCTGACGAACTTTAATTGAATTAATCTTTAATCAAAACCAATCCTTGCCTAAACCTCAATCTTGATTAACCTTTCTATCCTCTAATTGAATGTATGAAGGCACTTCAAACCTCTTTCTATATTTAATAGATTAAGATGGCAAGAATTTGGGTAATAAAGAGACTCATCATCCTTTATTAAGAAGTTAAATGTATTTTCTAATCTTTACTTTGGAGAGTCATATCCTGGAGTTTTAGATAGTTAATCTGAACATAATTCTTATCTTTAGATCTTTCTATATTGTAGCCTCAACAACCCTTATAGAGAGAACCTATAGATTAGTCATATAGGTTTCGGAACTTCATCGTACGAATCCTATCTTTGAACATTTAATCTTGGCAATATAAATTCTGTCCTAAATCTATAGAAGTGTCTTGAATCGAAAGCCTAAATCGGATACTTGAATCCTCGGAATCATTTCTCTCTTATTAAATCACAAAACGTTTTTACACTTCTGCTAGATAACTGACTTCGAATTTATTCTCACCAAATCCCTGAGTTCGACTCTGGAATTCTTACCTTTCTACAGCCGATCCGTACACTGCGGGTTCGCTTTGCTTTGAGTTCTAGATATATAAATTTAAAACTTTAACGCACACCGTTTCGGGCGAACAGGAAGGAATTCTTTTTGGCAATTGTGGTGCTAATCCGGGAAAGAGAAACACATAACACTTTCAAGAATTTTCTTCAACGCACATGCTTCGCATGTAGAAAGCTTTGCTTTCATTATACTTTACTTTTTGAGAGTATGGACAGCGGTGCACAAAAACCGAAGCCTAGGAGATTGGCGTTTCTCAATTTCGAGATGCCTCAAACCCTTGATGCACATACCATATCCCGTTAGGACTTGTCGTTCAATCGGACTTTGGCAAGACACAAACACCCGGCTATGTGAATGGTGCCGAGTTACTCATCCTCATGTTCAACGTCCCCAAACTTATGAAATTTTGCACTTTTTCAATACATTTTCCTTGGCCCTCCCACATCAAACATGCCTTTTTCAATCGCTTATCCTAATTCCCGGATGGTAAGAGGAGGGTTACATAATTCATTGAGGAGCTAGCATGATCAAGATATGAGAAAAGAAAAGAAGTGAATTGCCTTAGTCATCCTTAAATGGTGTAAAAGAACTTGCAATATAGCTTCGATTATTATTTCATTCTCTCATCAAAACAACTAGATCATATAACTTATTCATGTATTCAAGTAACAAAAGCAATTTCATTCATGCTATAGTCAAGGTCTCAACATAACTAAGCGTCTTTTTGCTTATCCATATACACAAAATTCATCATAGAGGTCATTTCCATATAAGAAGCACTTAAAATTTTTGAAAATTCATAGTTTTGAAAAAGGTCATGCAAATGCAAGTGATGATAATAGAAAGCAAGTAGTGCAAGAGTTATTACAAGCCAATTTGTCAAGAGTAGTGGAAAGTACAAGGAGTGCTAGAATGAAAAGTAAGGTATTGTAAGTACCCCCACCCCATACTTGACATCCACATTGTCCCCAATGTGAAAATCAAGCATAAGAAGGAGAAAAATACTTACAATGTAAAAGGAGTGGAAGCTCAATCCTCTGTCGGTGGTGGAGGTGGTGGATATGGATACATTGGTGCGGAGGGATCGTAGAAGTGGCCGAACTGGTGGTAGTACATGTCCCTCATCTGGCCATCATAGGATGAATGCCTAGCGTCCGTCTCCTCCCTGTAGCTCCTGAACTGTGTGCTCAGGGTGTCATAATCGGTGCGGAGGGCACGGTAGTCGGTGCTGAGGCTCTGGAAGCTAGTGACTAGCTCCCTGAAATGGCGTGGAGCTCGGCGTCCTCGTCTAGGGCCTGGAGCATGTGCATAAGAGTGTCGAGGTGGCTGCATGTCATCCTCCGTCTCCTCATCCTGCCTACTAGTCCTGCTCGGTCCTGCTCCATGCGTGTCAGTGTCCATGGCGTCCGTAGCATGCCCGCTATGGGTGTCGCTCTCAAACTCGAGCATAGTCTCCTGTCCTCCATCCTCCTCCTCTGAGTAACCTGCATCATCATCATAATAAGTAGGAGGTGAGAACTCCTCAAGCATCGCCTCAAAGGTCTCCTTCCAGTTCCTCTTGTTCCGAATGGTGTATTCGGATTTCCATATGATCTCGGATGGCTTCTTCTTCGGATCTTTGTGCCATGGCATCGGCACATGAAGAGTTCCTCTCCCTCGAGGAATCAAGACCTGTCGAACCACCAACCTCTGCGAGCCTAAAGGAAGGGCACTCTCAGCTAGAGTGCATCCCGAGAAGTCATAACCTAGAGTCCTAGCCACGTGAGTGACTAAGCCTCCTGCACAAATGTAGCCCTTAGCTTTGTTGGCTATCTTTCCTAGATAGTCAGCAAGCATGGTGGCAATGTCGGGAGTGGTGGTAGATGTCATGCAGTAGAGGATAAAAAGCTCATCAGCCTTGAGCTTCTGCGGGGTCTCGGTCCTGGCAAACAAACTCCCACTGAGTATCCTATGTACTACCTTGAAGGAAAGGTTGTACATACTTGTCTCCTTGGAGTTTCCGGGTCTCCACTTATCCCCGCCGTACTCTCCTACGGAAATAGTCTCCCAAAAATCACTAGCACTGAGGCCTCTAGCAAATGTGCCTGCATCTGAATGAGAAAAGCCAAACAAGTCGCCAAAAACATCAATAGACAAAGTGTGGTCTTGGCTCATGAGGCGGAAAGTGACCATCCTTTCCCTAGGATCGTGCTCAAATGTGCTAAGGAATTCTAGGGTGATCTCCCTATAAGCATCTTCCCTGATCGTAGCAAACTGTCTCAACCCTGCTCTATCAAGCATCATATCAACATCCTCTCGAACATATAATGAATCTAAGTCATCGAGCACTATGTAACGAGGAGGGGTGAATGGGCGATCTATAATGCGTTCATAGCGTTTCTTATGCTTGGATAGGGGAGGGGGAAGCCTAGGGATGTTGGTAGGTGGTGATGGTGGTGGGTTAGGGGCTTTGGAAGAAGATCCCTTCTTCTTCCCCGTGTTTCTAGTTATCCTCTTGACAAGATCCATTCTAAGTCCTAAAAATCGACCTGTTCTTCACAAAAATCGGCCGATTTTTCTGGGCTGGGTCGATTTTTCTCTCGATTCCAACGATTCTCACAATTCTGTAAAGTTCTGTTCAATCTATCACCACACACAGTTCTCTATAATGAATCCTAAGCAAATTCCTCTATCAATTCCAACAACAAATCACTTCCTAAGCAACTTCGATTTCAAGTGAGAAAACTTAGGTTTTGGAAAGAAAAACCTGAATTCCTTGTGGAGTTGTCGATTGTCGTGCGTGTTGTTGTTAGATCCGTGTTCCTTGTTGAAAGTTCTTCAGTTTGGAGCCAAGAATCTCTTGAAATGGTTAAGGAATGATGATGTGAGGGTGTGGCGATTTTTCGGCGTTCTTGAGGGAGGGAAATCGCGAGTTGAAGGTGTGTGAATGAAGAAGATCGAGTGTGAAGTCTTTATATAGGGTCGACAATTTCTGAAGAAAATCGGCCGATTTTTCAGGTCGATTTATTTGTCGGGTCGATTTTTCTCTCTGACCAAAAAAAATCGGACGATTTATTTTGGCAGGTCGATCTCCAGGTCGATTTATGTTTCTGTTGAGAAAAATCGTGCTACCTCTTCATAAATCGGACGATTTATTTCTGGTAGGTCGATTTTAGTTTCTGTTGAAAAAAATCGAGCTGAATCTTCAAAAATCGGACGATTTATTTCCGATAGGTCGATTTTCTTCCTTGTTTTCTTGGATCTCGATGATATAACTCGATTGTGCTCCATCCTCCATGAATCTCTCAAATTTGAACCTAGTTTCCTGCGATTAATGACACAACAAACCAAGAGTGCATCGAGGAACATAAAAAGATAAAAACGAAGAAACAAAGCGATTAATCTATCCTAACTAAGTGAGGGAAAGAAGGGAAACTATACTATCATTGGGTTGCCTCCCAAGAAGCGCTTTATTTATCGTCTTTAGCTGGACGGTGTATGATGTTGTGTTCAATGGAGGAGGATAGGAGCTATCTCCTCGACCGGAGCTTCCGGTGTGTATTTCTTCAACCTTTGACCATTAACCTTGAAACTTCTGCTTTGTTCACCCATACTTCAACTGCACCATGGGGAAAAATTCTTTTAATCACAAAAGGTCCTGTCCAACGGGATTTGAGCTTACCTGGAAATAGACGCAGCCTTGAGTTGAATAGGAGGACTTGGTCTCCTTCCTTCAAGTCTTTCGGGATGATGTGCTTGTCATGCCAGCGCTTTGTCCGTTCCTTGTAAATCTTTGCGTTCTCATACGCATTCAGTCGGAGCTCATCTAGCTCATTGATGTCTAAGAGCCGTTTCTCTCCGGCTTCTTTCATGTCGAAGTTGAGCCACTTGATAGCCCAATAAGCCTTGTGTTCTAGCTCTACGGGAAGATGACATGATTTACCATAAACGAGATTATAGGGAGTCGTACCTATTGGCGTTTTGAAGGCTGTCCTGTATGCCCATAGTGCATCGTCAAGCTTCATTGACCAATCTTTCCTTGTTTTAGAGACGGTTTTCTCTAAAATCCCTTTAATCTCTCTATTGGATATCTCAACTTGTCCGCTGGTTTGCGGATGGTAAGGTGTAGCTATCTTATGGGTCACCCCATACTTTGCCAATAGAGTCTCGAATCGACGGGCTGTGAAATGCGTTCCTCCGTCACTAATGATGGTTCGGGGAGTTCCGAACCTTGGGAAGATCGTCTTGTTGAGGAACTTCACCACTACCAATGCATCATTAGTAGGGGAAGCGATTGCCTCCACCCATCTTGAGACATAGTCTACGGCAAGGAGTATGTACTGGTTGCCGCATGAAGATGGGAAAGGTCCCATAAAGTCGATGCCCCATACATCAAAGATCTCTACTTCTTGTATGTTGTTGAGAGGCATCTCATTCCTCCTGGATATATTACCTGTCCTTTGACAAGCATCACAAGAAACAACAAACTTTTGTACATCCTTGAAAAGTGTAGGCCAATAAAAGCCGGAACGAAGTACCTTAGCACATGTCTTGTGGGAACTAGCATGTCCACCACATGGTAAAGAATGGCAGTGTCGGATGACACTATCTATCTCGTCTTCGGGAATACATCTCCTGTAGATATTATCTGGACCTCTTTTGAATAAAAGGGGTTCGTTCCAATAGAATTGCCGGACGTCTCTAAAGAATTTCTTCTTTTGAGCATATGAAAGTCCGGGTGGAATCTCCTGACAAACAAGGTAATTTACAATGTCAGCAAACCATGGATCATTACCTTGTGATATGTGTTGAAGACACTCTTCAATTTCGTGCAGCTGCTCGTCAGGGAAGGAGTCTTCTATCGGAAGCTCATCTGATTTGCCGGTGAGCTGCGGGAGACGACTAAGGTGATCGGCGACGGAGTTCTCCGATCCTTTCTTATCACGGATCTCTAAATCGAACTCTTGCAAGAGTAAGATCCATCTTAGAAGCCTTGGCTTCGCATCCTTCTTCGTGAATAAGTATCGGATTGCGGAGTGATCCGTATAGACTATCACTTTCGCACCTACAAGATAGGAACGAAATTTCTCAAATGCATATACTACGGCTAAAAGCTCCTTTTCCGTAGTTGCATAATTGTACTGAGCCTCATCTAGCGTTTTGCTAGCATAGTAGATGGCATGAGTGCGACCATCTTTCTTCTGACCAAGAACGGCTCCGATAGCGACATCGCTTGCGTCGCACATGACCTCGAAAGGAAGAGTCCAATCGGGTGGTTGGATGATTGGTGCCGAAATTAATGCTTCTTTGATCCCGCAAAAGGCATCTAAGCAATCTTTCGAGAATTCGAAAGTCGCATCTTTCATCAAAAGATTAGTCAAAGGTTTTGAAATCTTGGAAAAATCCTTTATGAATCTCCTGTAGAAACCTGCATGTCCTAAGAAGCTTCTAATTCCTTTTACTGATGAAGGGGGTGGTAACTTCTCAATGGTCTCTATTTTTGATCGATCTACTTCTATTCCCCTTTTTGACACTAAGTGACCTAACACAATTCCCTCAGTGACCATGAAATGACACTTTTCCCAGTTTAAGACTAAGTTAGTGTCCTCACATCTCTTAAGAACTAGTGAAAGGTTATAGAGACAGTTATCAAAGGAAGAACCATATACCGAAAAGTCGTCCATGAAGACTTCCATGATATTCTCTACGTATTCGGAGAAGATTGCCATCATACACCTTTGGAAGGTGGCTGGAGCGTTGCATAAACCGAATGGCATTCTTCTATAAGCGAACGTACCCCATGGGCACGTAAAGGTTGTCTTCTCTTGATCATCCGGATGAATTGGTATCTGAAAGAAACCGCTATATCCATCTAAATAACAAAAGTAGGCATGTTGGGCTAACCTTTCCAACATTTGATCGATGAAAGGAAGGGGAAAGTGGTCCTTCCTGGTGGCCACGTTCAGTTTGCGGTAGTCGATGCACATTCGCCACCCTGTAACTGTCCGTGTAGGGATGAGCTCGTTGTTCTTGTTGGCAACAACGGTAATGCCTCCTTTCTTGGGTACTACTTGTACCGGGCTCACCCATTTGCTATCAGAAATAGGGAAGATGATACCTGCATCAAGTAGCTTAAGGATTTCTTTCTTCACGACTTCCTTCATTGCCGGGTTTAACCGTCTTTGAGGTTGGCGTGAAGGTTTGTAATCCTCTTCCATTAGTATTTTGTGCATACATAGAGAAGGCTTTATTCCTACTAAATCATCAATGGTGTAACCTAATGCTTTCCTATGTTGCTTCAAAACATGCATGAGCTTCTCTAATTCATCATCATTCAAATTTGCATTGACTATGACTGGGTATGTGGAATTAGTGCCAAGAAATGCGTACCTTAAGTGCGTGGGAAGTTGCTTCAATTCTAGTGATGGAGGTACCTTGATTGGTGATGAATCGTGACTTTCGGATGTTGTGGAGGAGGTCTCTATAGGTGTGGGTACCTCATCATTAGATTCGGAAGCGGCTGCGGTGAAGTCCGGAGAAGCCATAGAATCACTCAGTAAATCGACCCCTTCTGTAATAAATCGGTCGATCTTTTGCACGATTTTTCTTTCTGTTGGAAAAAATCGTGCTTCCTCTTTCTGAATCGGGCGATTTATTGTCGTCAGGTCGATTTTAGTTTCTGTCGGAAAAAATCGTGCTACCTCTTCATAAATCGGACGATTTATTTCTGGTAGGTCGATTTTAGTTTCTGTTGAAAAAAATCGAGCTGAATCTTCAAAAATCGGACGATTTATTTCCGATGGGTCGATTTTCTTCACAGTTTCCGGAGTCCACTCTAACTCTTCAATTTTTACTTCTAGCTCTTCCTCCACAGCATTTAATGCTTTCACATCCTCATTGCAGTCATGTTCTATCCCTTCCTCCATGATGCTCATGCTAAGAACCTTTTGAAGAGAGTCTTTCATTAAGATCGAGCTTACTATTTCTCTAGACTCTTCTTCCTCAACAACTTCAAAAACGTCGTCTTTCAAGGCTGGCTCCTTGATTAAGGAAGATAGTATGAACTCTATCTTTTCTTCACCGATGTGGAAGGATAGTTGGCCGTTCTTGCAATCCACCATACACCCAGATGTGGCGAGGAATGGTCTCCCAAGGATGATGGGAACTGGGTAATCTGCAGGTATGTCAAGAACAACAAAATCTATAGGTATGTAAAACTTACCTAGCTTTACCGGGATGTCTTCTAATATTCCCACCGGCTTAGTGGTAGAACGATCAGCCATGTAGAGTGTGATCTTCACCGGTCTAGGCTCTCCTAGACCAACTGCCTTGCAAAGAGCTAGAGGTATGATACTCACACTTGCTCCAAGGTCACAAAGAGCATCATAGGTAGCTTCTCCCAAGGTGATGGGTATGCAAAAGGATCCTGGATCGCGGAGCTTGGGTGGCATATTCTCCGTCATAGTCTTGATGAGTTCGGATGACTCCATGCTCATCTTGACTTCACCTATATCTTCCAACTTCCTCTTGTTGGAGAGGATCTCTTTGAGGAATTTCCCGTAAGCCGGCATACCTAAAATCGCATCCATAAAAGGTATGTTAATATGGAGCTTACTCATAAGTTCAACAAACTTACCGAAATGTTTATCTAGGCGTGCTCGCGCTCTAGATTGAGGAAAAGGTAGAGGTGGTTTGTAAGCTGGAGGAGGAACATAGACTTCTTCCTTCTCTTTTGCCTCTCCTTCTTTTGTGGAGGTATCAACTACTTTAGGTTGAGGGTCGGCGGTTGTCTTCCCGCTCCTAGTAGTTATAGCCATAACCCTTCCCTTTGGGTTATCTTCCGTCTTGCCGGGAAGCTTCCCTTGATCTCTTGGAACTTCTCCAGCCTTGTTGAATACTTGGTTTTCTAAAGCTTTGTGGGCTTTGTCAACCGAAGTTATGTAGCTCTCCAATCCTTGTAGCTTGCCTAGGATCGTTTCTAGCATAGGATCCGGCTTGTTTGATCCGCTTGATTGTCCTTGGCTTGTAGACGGAGTAGAAGAAGATGGAGGTGTTAGAGCCTTTTCGGCATATGAGTAAGGATTACCTGAACCTTGCTGATTTGACCTCCAATTGTTGTTATTCGAATTCCTATTGTTGTTGTTGTTATTCCAATTGGAGTTTCGGTTGTTATTGTTGTTGTTGTTGCTCCAATTGGAATTCCGGTTATCATTCCTTTGATTGTTGTCTCGCCCCATGTAGTTGGCTTCTTGCTCTTGAGTCCTTTGAAGACTCGTTTTGAGCACTTCCCTCAATTCTTTGATGTCATCTTTGAGGGAGAATATTTGTGTTTGAGCTGCTTGATTCAACTTGGCTCCCGGATCGCCTTGATTCCGGCTATTTGATTCCACCTTCCGATGGGAATACTTCTCGATCACTTGGGCTTGCTTCTCAATGAAGTCCCAAGCATCATCCTCTCTCATATCCATGAATGTACCGCAAGATAGAGATTGGAGGTTGAATTGTGTCTCCACATCCAACCCTTTGTAGTAGATCTCTAATAATTCCAGCTTGGAAATGCCATGGTGTGGGCAATCCAACAAGAGATCTTGAAACCTTTCCCAAGATTGAAACAAGCTTTCGTTAGGTTTCATAGAAAAAGCATTTATTTTACCTCTTAATTCCGCCGTTTTGGATGGCGGAAAGAACTTGGTGAGGAATTCCGAAGACAGTTCCTCCCATGTAGCTAACTTCGCAGCCGGAAGTGTTTGGTACCAAGCTAGAGCCTTGTCCTTCAAAGAAAAGAAGAACGGTTTGATCTTGTAGTTGCTTGTAGTAGCCTTCTTTGGCTTCATAGTCTCCATGAGAATCTCAAAATTCTGCAAGTGTTGATGCGGAGATTCAGTACTTGCCCCGCCATATTGACTTTGGCGAACCATAGTGATGACTTGTGGTGAGAAGCTAAATTCTTGGATGTCTTCAGCACCGAAATCCACACCTAGACGGCGTGGTTGCTGAATTGGATCCATCCGTTGCCCCAAAGTTCGGGGTCTATCTTCGTTATTAGCAGCTCTAACATTCCTAGTCGTAATGCGAGGGACGACCTTAGGTGTTGGAGTGTTTCGGTTAGGACGAAGTGATGGATCAATCTCTTCAAGTTCCGGCATATCCGGATCAATTCCGTCATCATCGGACGAGTCATCTCGATTGGATTTAGCTGATGTCTTGACTTTCTTCTTCTTGGAGGTGTTCGACTCCAATTTCATGTCCAAAATCATAGCTCTTAGTTCATCAATTTGAAATTGATGACTTATTTCAGCTTCCTTTCGAGCTTTCTCACTCAGTTGGAGTTGGCGTTGAGCTTCGTTCAATTCAGCCTTGTAGTTTCTCTCATCGTTTTCAGCCATTTTCTTCTCCTTCAACTTTCTCCTCAAAGTTCTTTCTAATTCGGGGTCGAAAGGAATTAGATCTTTGGTGGATCTAGTCTTTCGCATATACCTAAAGAACCTGCAAAATCACTCAAGCAGACAAATCAAATCACAAGAGCAAGAGCTCCCAAGCTAGACAACCGAAAACCGGATTCGATCTAGACCAAATCCCCGGCAACGGCGCCAAAAACTTGTTCGCCCGAAACGGTATGCGTCAAAGTTTTAAATTTATATATCTAGAACTCAAAGCAAAGCGAACCCGCAGTGTACGGATCGGCTGTAGAAAGGTAAGAATTCCAGAGTCGAACTCAGGGATTTGGTGAGAATAAATTCGAAATCAGTTATCTAGCAGAAGTGTAAAAACTTTTTGTGATTTAATAAGAGAGAAATGATTCCAAGGATTCAAGTATCCGATTTAGGCTTTCGATTCAAGACACTTCTATAGATTTAGGACAGAATTTATATTGCCAAGATTAAATGCTCAAAAGTAGGATTCGTACGATGAAGTTCCAAAACCTATATGACTAATCTGTAGGTTCTCTCTATAAGGGTTGTTGAGGCTGCAATATAGAAAGATCTAAAGATAAGAATTATGATCAAATTAACTATCTAAAACTCCAGGATATGACTCTCCAAAGTAAAGATTAGAAAACACATTTAACTTCTTAATAAAGGATGATGAGTCTCTTTATTACCCGAATTCTTGCAATCTTAATCTATTAAATATAGAAAGAGGTTTGAAGTACCTTCATACATTCAATTAGAGGGTAGAAAGATGAATCAAGATTGGGGTTTAGGCAAGGATTGATTTTGATTAAAGATTAATTCAATTAAAGTTCGTCAGAAGAATAAATCGCCCTGTTCATAAGAAAATCGGCCGATTTTCCTCAAGAACAGCCCGATTTTCCTGTTTGTCGCAAAACCAAAATCTAAACTCTCAGGATCCTAATGTTTGAATGAGTTCAGTCTATCATCATCTAAGCCTTAATCATCAACTATTCTCCCCAGAATCACAAGGTATTTAGCCAACCATTTTCAAAATCGAATCAAATTAATTCTTGAGTGAAAAATCGCAAAGAAACCAAATCTTGGACGAAAAAATCAATAACTCGTCAAATCTGTAAACAATTGTCAATTCTACTCAATGTATCTCTTAAACAACTCAATATTGTGTTCACAAATCACCACCAAAACAATGGAATAGAGAAATCTCACAATCAAAGATCAAGAATGACTTTCCGGCAAAAGCTCTTCAATCTCTCTCCAAGAATCGTTGATTTCTCACAAACGTGTAAAGATTCTCCTGTGCGACCTCCTCGTTTTCGTTCGTAGGGTTCTCTTCCATAGTTTCTTGCAGATGGGCCGTTTGGCAAAACTCCTCTCTAGCCCAAATTAATTGGGCTTTATGTCGTCTTTTCATTTGGCTGAATCGTGAAGAAAATCGACCTAGTCGATTTAGGTGCAGAATCGTTCGATTTCATCCAATGAAAATCGTCCGATTTATATATCTGTTGGCACGATTTTCTTCAACAGAAAGTGTTCTTCTTTTGCTTCGTTTCCTATGCTTCTCCTTTGTAATTCCTTAGCATTTTGTGATCCTTCAAAGGCTCCTTTAGCTTCCTTAACATCCTTGGATGCTTCTTGCTTCATTATTGCTTCCAATTCAACTCTATTTACCTGTAATTCATCAAAATCTCGTGTAGACCTCTATTTCCGACAATTGATTGAATAGAACATAAAAGGTACGCAAAATCCCTCTAAATGCAAGGTAAATAGAGATAATGTGCTGCAATATGCATGAATATGATGGTACATAATTCATGTCATCAGTGGGCCTGTGGTAAGGGGTCATCAGCAGCAATAAGTTGATTTAATTGTTGCAAATGATATTGTGAAGTATCAACATCAGGAGACGGAGACATGCTAAATTCCGGGGAAACACGAGACGGGGAAGAAAAAGGAAAAATGGACTCATCAAAGGTCACATGACGGGAGATTATGATTTTGTGAGTTGCCAAGTCTAAACATTTGAAACCCCGGTGATGTTTAGGATATCCGAGAAAGACGCATGGGCTAGAGCGATGTTGAAGCTTGTGGGAGATGATGGCACTTTGATTTGGATAGCAAAGGCAACCGAAAACCCGGAGGTGAGCTAAGGAAGGTGTAGTGAGGTACAACACTTGAGTAGGAGATTTATTTTGAATGGAAGAAGATGGGAGGATGTTGAGTAGATAACAAGAAATTTCCACGGCATGGGGCCAAAAGGAAACTGGAATGGAAGCATGAAATAAAAGCGAACGCATCATGTTATTGATTGTTCGAATTATTCGTTCGGCTTTACCATTTTGTGGGGATGTGTGGGGACAGGAGAAGCGAAAAACGATGCCATTATTAGCAAAGAATTTGTGAAAATGGGTGTTGTTGAACTCACCTCCCATGTCACATTGAAAACTTTTGATGGGTAGTTGAAATTGTGTGGTGACAAATTTGTGAAATTGGACAAAAAGATCAAACACTTGAGACTTAAACTTGAGTGGAAAAATCCATAGAAAATGAGAATAATCATCAAGAAAAAGCAAATAGTATTTAAAACCTTCCCTACTAGGAATAGGAGATGTCCAAAGATCACTATGAATAATGTCAAATGGAGCAACAGAACGAGTTGTAGAACGATCAAAAGGTAATCTATGATGTTTTCCTAATTGACAAGCATGACAAAGAGGAGTCATATTTGACTTATTACATTTAATGAAAGATGAAAGGCGAAGATAATCCAAAACAGGAGCGCCGGGATGACCAAGACGGGCATGCCAAAGGCTGGATGACTCGACGGAAAGAGCTTGATGAACTCGAGTGGGAGGACGGGTGACAGGATAGAGTTCCCCGGAACTATTACATCTCAGACGTGTTATCCCCGTTTGTAGATCCTTCACAGAAAAACCAAAAGGGTCAAATTCTACTGAGGCATTGTTATCCGTTGCAAAACGTCTAGCAAACACTAAATTTTTGACTATTTGTGGGGCAATAAGTACGTTGGATAGGTGTAGTGGTAATTTTGTGGTGGGGATAGTAGTATCTCCAATACCTGTAGATGGAACACGCATACCATTCCAAACAATTATCGAATTTAATGAACCATTACGCGAAAAAGACGAGAGGGAACCTGAATTATTCGTCATGTGAGATGTCGCTCCCGTGTCCATGTACCAAAAATTATCCGTAGGATTTAATGTCATTGTAGCAAAAGATTGGTCCAATCCAGTGGGCTGAGCAGCAAAATGGGCCTGTTGTTGCATATGCTGATTTGGGCCGGGCCCAAGAATACCTTGCTGAGGAAAGGGACAAGGAGGTGCTGCTGGTGGGCCTGCTGCATATTGGGCCTGAGGCCAACCTTGGGGAGCTGGGCCGCCTGGAGTGGGATGAGGAAGTGGAAGCCATCCAAAGTGTGGATGCCACACAACCCTAGCCGGCCGCTGCTGCTGCTTCCCCTTTCGACCACGACCCCGCCGGGACTGGGTGGACTCCGGCGTCGATTGGGAGGAGCCGGACCTGGGCTGCGCGGTGGAGCCGGACTGTTGGGGCGACGAAGAACCGGAATGCGAGCCAGAGGAGGGCTGCTTACGGGACTCGGCAGTGAGGGCGGTCTCGCCGGCTTTTTGAGCAGTTATGCGAGTTTCTTCCAGGAGGAGTTGAGAGCGAGCCTTGGTGAAACTCGGTAGGGGATCGGTTTGCTGAATAAAACTCGCGGCAACATTATACTCAGCAGGCAAACCCGAAATTAGTTGAAGAACAAGACGGGTTTCGGGAACCAGAGAGCCAACACCTTTGAGTTGATCTGCCAAGGACTTAAGTTGAAGACAGTAAGCATTGATCGAAGAAAATCCGGATAACTTACAGTTGGAGAACTCATGCTCGAGATAGACGGCACGGGTGTTTTTGTTATCTTGAAAAATATCTTTGATTCGATTCCAAGCCTGAAGAGCGGTGTCATCGGAGTCAAGAATTTGCAAGAGAATCTCCCGGGAAACCGTGCTGTAGATCCATTGTAAGACAACAGCGTCAACTTGAAGCCATAACGAATCTTCAATATCCGTAGGTTTAGGCACCTTCTCATCAATATGATCAAGGACATTGTGAGCTTTTGCGGTAACGCGAAATAAGGTGACCCATGAAGCATACGGAGTGTTATGGTCAAGAACAAGAGCAATGTTGTTTTTGATGTTGGAGATTCCAAGGGCGGAGTGGAAAGAAGGTTTCCGTTCGGCGGCCATGGAGGAAAAAACGAGAAGGGGAAAACGTGTTTAGGGTTTGAGGCAAGCGGAAGAGAATTTTTGGAACGAGAAGTCTGATACCATGTGAGAATGAATATGAATTCCCCTTAGGGTTTCCGTTCAGCAGACGGCTCATATTAATAATAACGTGAGTTTACATAATTACAATTAGGGCACCCTATATTTACATATATTTACATAAACTATCAAGAACATCTCATAAGATGAGTGAGAACATAAAAAAACATTCGATGAAAAATCAATCTTACTTTTGTCACATTTTCGTACATTGATCTTAGGTACATGATTGTGTATCCTTCACGCACGATTGTGCACTTTGCTTTTATAAAGGGGTACATGATCGTGCACATCATGATCATGCACAATGACAAAATTACAATGTGCAAGATCGTGCATCTCTAATTGTTCGTTTGCATCACTTTGTTGCTCATTCATTCATTTAGATCAACAATCAAGCAATACAATAAAATCTAAGTGATTTGAAATGTACATTTTTGTAATGAACTTGTATAATTGATAATAAGGTGGGTCTTTCAACCGGGGTTCAAAACTCTAAAATTGCACAGCGCATTGTTTTGGTGGATATATATTTAGGATGAACATGGTGCACGGTAGTGTTGCTCGTGAAAAAAAATGTACACGATCGTTGATCATTGTTGCACAATTATGTCGTTCTTGCAAAAAAAATTGCATGGTTCTTATACAACGTGTACGATGGTGTACCCTTCATAAAAACGAAGCGCAAGATTGTGCTTCTAAGATCCATGGGCATGCGGATAAATAAAAAATATTAAGGTTTGGACATAATTATATACGCGAACACATTTAAAAAATGATTTTAAATGTGAAAAAATAAACATTAAAAAGGGACATTTTCGTTTATTAGAAAGGGAAAGAGTCTACTAGACTGACAAGAAAGAATTAGTACATGTGAACGATGGGGGAAGGTTAAGGAAGAGCCATTGAGGGAAGGGGTCAGTGAATGCGGATCCCTAACGTCTTGTCCTAGAAGATGGAGTCCGGAGAGTGATCAGTCCAATGTTGAGAGGTGAAGTTCTTGATCGTAATGATAATGTTGTCTGTACATGTAATATCCATGGCAAGGATGTTGAAGATGAGATCATTTCGTGTCTTTCAAATGTAGTAGATGTAAGGTGTGATACTGGAGACACAAACACTATTGATGAGGCTTTGTTTGGAACATGTAATTGATTTGGAAACATGTACTATTAATGAGGCTTTGTTTGCAACTTTTGAAGACTTTAATAACATACTTGAAGTTGATTGTGCATATTGTAATCGATGTGACAACATGTATTATTATGATGCCAACAAACGTCAAAGACTATAACAAAGGGACATTTTCGTTAATGTTGCCGTTGATGTACATGTAAGTCAAGATTAACATTGATCTTAGTCATATTTATATTCCCCCACCCACATTGTACACAAAAGAACCCTAATTTCGGTTATCAGAAGAGGATACCGTAAATTAAAGGTGTAATATACAAGAGGCTATAATGACAACGTCAAGAATATTAAAATATTATACGATATCATTACCATATTTTACACGGATACGAAGAGGAATGAGTCTTCTTTGTTGGCATGGTTTAACCTACCGACTACCGTCACTCGTTTCCTTTACTAGCTATGCATATCCTTCGCATGTTTGCACACTACAACAAATATATAAAATTGAATGTAGAATATCCGAGATACATATTCATAGAAAATTATTTATTTAAGTCGATGAAATAATGGACGTTACGATATACTGACTTCTTATGACCAAATTGAATGGATTGGTCCTTTTATCATTGATGTAGAAAAACTATACCCTCTTTTTTCTGTTAATATAAATATATTATTTTACCCTTAATGAATTAACTTCTTATAAGTTGCCTAACCCTAGCAAAGTCATTTTTATGTTAACGAGAATCCACAACAACAACCATCCCCTTCTCAATGAAGTTGACGACACATACGCTCTTTTTATGACAACGCTTGATGCTTGCAGCGAGATCCAGTATGCACCATCGTTGGATGCAAGAACATGCTCAACAATATGGAGTTTGTGAATAAGAGAATTTTTCAAAACCTAAGCGCTTATATTGCTATTTACTATTGACAACTATTGTTGGATGCAAGAACATGCTTAATAATCTAAAGTACCAGTTTAAAAGGTAATTAATTAGTCCTGGACACATTAATAAATGTAAATATTGTATATAGCTTTTGGTGTACTTGACATATTTTGATTTGAACCGAATCTTATAGATATACGAATTGTTAAGAAGGTCTCCTTACACCGATTCCTAGAGAAGAGAAAGGATAGGTTGGAAATTTTTGAAATTTCGAGTATTAGATATTGATCTAGTATATTGATTTTTTGATATTATACTTTTAAGATTACACATTATGTATTAGATCTTATTTTTATTGAAGACCAATTTTAAGTGTTTCTGGTATTATAGTTCCAAGCATAATATTTCTTATATACATCTCATGTAATAGTATTTGAGTATCTCATTTAGCCAAAGTAACCGGTGATGAAAAGAAGAAATCATTTTACTAAGATACGTTGACGTATATATTCAATATTGTTACCTATTATATCTTATTTTATTGTGTCTATGTTGGTGTATATATTGTTCAGGTTTTACATTTCATGTATCATATTCTAATAAGATATCTTAGTTCATGAGTAGGTTTAAAATTCGGGTAAATGAGAATATTAGTGTATTAAGACACTTTTTCTATTGTAGATACATACTAGGTCCCTCTATTTTTGGGCTAAATTTTTAAAGATTAAAATAAATAATTAAAGGGATATAAGGGGAAAATGTAATATTCTAAACCCCTTAAAATCACCCAATTGTCAGATTCCACATCCAGTTAGGGTTTCTCGCAATGTGCTTCTTGATTGGGAGGAACTGCTCGGAACCGTCTAAAACCGTCTCGTCGAAGGAGACAATTATGATCGAAGTAAGGTATGTGAACTTGCAAGTTGTTTTTTCGATTTGATTACAATTTTTGAAGGTTTGAACGGATTTGTTGCACCTTCGATCTGGTGATTGGAAACCATAGCCGCCGCTCGATCTGCAGATTTTGCACCCTCCTTCGATTAGGGTTTTCGTGAGGACCGCCATTGATGAAGGCCGCCACTACCTGCATTTTCTGTGCTCAACCATGGCTGCATTTTCTGCGTTTTTTGGGCTCAACGAAAACTGGAAGGAAGACAACTGCCAATAGATTGCCAAATCTGAACTCGCTGTCAACAAATCGCCATATCGAACTCACCTCCAACAGACCCACCGCCTCTAGCCTCACCGCCAACAGTTTGCTAGATCTAGACTCGCCGCCAACAGTTCGCAACCGTCGTCGCCTCTGTTTGGAACAAAGGCCACCATTGAACTCGATATGTGCAGCGAGCAACTCACACTGCCAGGAACCGCTGAACCGTCGCCCAAATCCACTCACCAAGACACCTGAGTTGGAGTAGCTATCGTGCTGGAGTCGAAACCGCCGGAGGGAGCATGCCGCCAACCGGTTCGCAACCTGATGCCAACATCAGAAACCAATTTGGGTAGGGTCAATTTTAGTTATAACTACAAATAACTACCCAATTGTTTTATTTGCGTTTATGACCCAAGTTTTTATAAATCTACAAATATGCCAATGTAAAGTTATTACACGTTTTTTGACCCAGATTTTATAAATGCAGGAAAGGCTCAGAGTTTTGAAAGTTCACAAATTTTTCCGATTTGATTAATTATAGTATTTGACCTATGTATCAACTAATAATCACTCGATGGGCTTGGACTTGTGTAACTCGATAGGCTTGGACTTGTGTAACTTGACCTTGTGTAAATGAAGGACTTTTGGGTTTGTGCAACTCGTTTGAGTTTGTGTAACTCAACCTTGTGTTAACAACCGGACTTGTGTAATTTGAAATTGAACGATTTTGTTAACTACATAATTTGACATTATAATTGAAATTGTGTATAAACAACGTGTAATTGGAATTGTGTAATTGAAATGTGTATTAACATTGTGGAAAAGAAATTGTATATTAACATTGTGTAACTGAAAATTGTGTATTCATACTATGCATCGACTAGATAATACACAAGTTCAATTAACCCATCTGGTATAAGGGTAGAAGGGAGGGCCTGTCACACAGAGTTTGATACTCACTAGCTACAACATTTGTATTTTGGATTGGGCATGTGTAACTCGTGTGGGCCTAATGGACCTGAATTGAACTTGGGCATGTGCAACTCGTGTGGGCCTAATGACCCTGAATTGAACTTGGGCTTTATTAAATCGATTGTTGTTAACAAATAAGAGGGGTCTAGTTTATCACATAAGAAGCAAATGTGTCTACTTGATGCTACAATAGACCAAAAAAAGCCTACTTAATTAGCCAACTCACCCATTTTCAATCCTATTCAATCGTGATTAATTAAGCTTAATTGCGATTGATTAAGCTTAACTATGCTTATCGGATCTTGATGTATATTCAAGTTTTGGGTGTTTAAACCCTAACTTTCAAATTGTGCATAATGGACCAATTTCGCTTGCACTGTTGTGCTCATAATTCAATTTAGGGCATACAGAGAGATTTTCACTTTTTCCTCCGACATGTTATTTTTACCCTTCGATATTAATTATGCCTAAAATATTAAATAATACAAAATGATCAAAATAGTCATTATTCCGTTTCTTAGCGGATAAGAAACCCAGCTTAGGAATGCGCATTTCTTGAGACGATCATATATTTATGATCCCGATAATATTCTGAATTTTTTGTTTCAATTTCGTAATGTTTTAATACCGGAATTTAGAACCGTGTTCAGTTAAATAGATTAACTAACCTTAGATAGATAGATATATAGATAGAAAGACACACAGACAAACAAACAGACAAACAAATAGAGAGAGAGAGAGAGATAGATAGAGACAGATTATAAAAGACGGTTGTGCTGAGTATCTCCATCTCCTTTTTCATTTCACTTTGCAGAATAACCCAATTAAGGGGTGAAACTATTGGTTAATAATATCGATCGCTGGAACAAATTTCATGTAAGTCCTCGTGAGTTACTTACCTAGTTGTCTCGCAGAATAACCCAATTGAGGGGTGACAAGTTGTTGGCGTATTGAGTGTTATATCCTTATATGTTTAATAAATATGTCGTGTATATCATGAATATGTTATATCTTGATAAGTAATAGGCTGATATGATAAATATAAACACCACAACTGACCGTATCTTTACTGATATGTGATTATTGGTTTTAGATTAAGTTATTGGGTGTGGTGTGCACAAATGCTGTTACACTTACACGACATATTTACACTTTCAAAGCGGACGTCATTAGTCACGATGGATTGGCTATATAATCATTATGCCAAACATGGGGCAAAACATACGCCATTGGTCATGATGGGTCGGCTATATATTCATTATGTCAAATGGGGTAAAGTAGACGTCATTAGTCATGATGGTTCGGCTATATATTCATTATGTCAAACATGGGGCAAAATGGACGCTATTTGCTAGCCACGATGGGTCGTTGTATATTCATTATATCAAACATTGGTCAAAGCAGACGTCATTATGTCGACTATATATATAGGGTCAGTGTCCAGTAAGAACGTGTTTTACGGTAGAAATAAGAACAATTATGAATCGTTGGATCAATAATATACACGATATGTTTATATGGACAAATTTCTTATTCTATAATTAATGTTGTACGGATAACAAAATATATGTTCATATACACGGATATAGTCTCGTGCATATGAAAATTATTGTGTGTAGTCGCGTTGTATTATATAGTGGAATTGTAGTCATGCATCAATTAATTTGTGCATAAGAATATAATCGTGCATGTAATAGAATAGAGTCATGCATGTAATGTTATTGTGTGCTACTAACAAGCACTACTTGTGCATGTATATTTACAAATAGATTTGTGCATGTAGCTTGAGCGTACACTACTAACTAACACTACTAACTTAATTTAAACGTGTATATTTTGAACGTGCACTAGCTACTAGCGGCACTAACTTAAACTTAAACGTGTGTAATGTGTAATTTGAACGTTCACTATCGCTACTAGTAGTGCTACTAACTTAAAACGTGTATATGAAGTAGTGTATAATAAAGAATAAGTCGTGCATGTATATTATATGTTATTTTTAATGCTAGAACATGAAGAATAAAATAATGAATATGTTAATCTGTGTACTTAGTTTGACAACAAACACATTTATTTCTTACATGGTAACTGTAAATATATATCCAAAAATACATATGTAGTTAATTAGTATATAAAAATAAGAATGAATCATGAATGTCGATTGTGTTTAATCATGTGGACGAGATTTGTTCTCATTTTTTTACCGTAAGTTATGTTCTTACTTGATCCTAACTATATATATATATCATTATGTCAAATGTAACGCCCAAAATTTTAATTCCGGTTAGTGAGTGGTTATCAATCTTCCCGCATGCGCGACTCATTCATTCCGCAGGCACGTGACGAGATTTTTATCCCGTTTCCGTGTCGACTTTTCGTTTTCGGCCTCCTTTTGCTTTTGACCCCTCGTTCTCTTAATGACCTTTGGGTACCTTGACCTTTCACTCTACCCCCAAGTGTAACACCCCGAATTCTCAGAACTCGGAGTATTACTGGTTAGGACCTCACAATGGGTCCCGACCTCAGTTTGACAACAACATTACTAGGACCTTGCAACAAGACACAAATAAAGAAACCGAAATTCATAAAACCCTGTTTTTATAGTAATGAATGCAACACTGTCTAGCAGCCTACGGTACTTAAACAAAAGAAAGAAACAACTGTCTTAACCAAAAGAAAGGAAAGACAAACAACCCCAACCCCACTCTAAGGAGTACGGAGACCCGGCTGACCACTACTTCCGGATCACTCAGCTGCTGATCTAACCTACGGTAAGTCTAAAACAACAACAACAATCACCGTTAGCTAGTTATCTAAATATTAGCAGAGTAATGGTAGCACAAACACACTCAGGTAAACATAAACACTCAACATGCGTCTAAACAAGTCCGTTTTATTATCTTTCTTTAAATTACTCATTCACTCTAATGATACTTATTTTGTGACACGAGGGATTCCCAAACCTCGCCTCCGCCCCCGTGTAACCATCAGGAATGGATCCGATGCATCTCACCTTGTACCTGTATGGTCTGGGTATAGAGAACCTCCCAGTCTCCTGTCAGAGCTGGGCAGTGATGTCACGGCCCGTTATACATACACTTGGGCCTTACGTAAAATAATAACAGTCGTCCTAGCAAGTTATTATTATTAAATCAAGCAATAACACACACCACTACTATCACTCAACTAACACTCAGAAACCGGCTAAGTAAGTCGCAAGGACTTACCTGAGTCAAAATACACTCTAACACGTCTCAGATAGTCCGCACTCGTGGTAACTCAAGTGCCTGTCAAATGAAGGCATGTGTATCAAAATCACATCTCTATGTCCAACCTCATGCGAAGGAATTACGGAAAGGACGATTCTCATGCGGTAAAAGACCGTTTTACCCTTCGTATAAATACTTCTCCGGTTGCTTCTTGACCTCTCATATTTCTTTTGGAACATTTTTCTAATCTAGGATTATTTCCAAAACAGTTTACTAAGG
>BSUD01000006.1:14330625-14341632 GCA_033239045.1 Fagopyrum esculentum | reverse complement strand
ATGTACCGCAGGGTAGGAGCCACATCCAAATCATACTCAACTCAGTAACATATATTTCGATCATCCAATTATATGTTTATTTCGATCATACATATACACGTACTGCAGGTGGGGAATTTATTCTGAATCGGATCTTACATATATACATTTACAGTGGAAAGAAAAAGCGAAGAATCCGGTTACCGGAGTGCAGTCCGGCGAGAAGGTCTTAGGCGGTGCGCTAGTGTTCCGGCGAACGTCTACTGCAGAGTTGCAACCACGGTAACGCGGATGAAGACTCGGTGGCGCTGGTGGTCGACGGAATGGTGGTGACTCCGGCTGTTTCGATTCTCCTCGCTCCAACACTGCAGACAGGCGCAGTCTTCGGTTGAGGCGTCGCAGCGGCCGGTGCAGAAGACGACGGGGCAGCGAGGCGGCGTGCTGGCGTTCCCGAGGGTCCGCACTGGTGGTCGGCTCTGCTGCTGCGTGAAGCCGGAAATCCTGCTGGTGAGTTCCGAACAAAGGAGATGCGGGGAGGAGAGTAGCGGGAGAGGAAGGAGAAGACGACGCTTACCGGGATCGACAAAGGCGGCGCGGTGGCGGCGTTGTGCTCCGGCTGGTCTCGTTGGTATAGGTGGTGGTATATCGTGCGGCAGGGCAGACGTGAAGCGATGCGGCCGAGAAGAAAGGGTTTAGGGAAAAATTAGGTTAGGATGTGGGTTAAGTTGGGGATTAGGGTAGCTGATAGAGAGATGGGCCCGCTGAGGTTACAAGGCCCAACTCTTTCTCACCAATTGGATGGGCCGACTATTGGGCCCAGAATTGGACTGGCCAGGACATAATACACGGAGCTGAAACTAATCCTCGATATACACCCGGAAACGTTAAAGTACGAAACTAACAATTACGGAAATATTTTCGGGATTAAATCCGAATCACGTCTTTTATCATTAAATTTTTAAGGTACGGAAATATCTCCGGTTATATCTTTTATTATTTTATGCGAACTAAGGTCGCATAAAATAATAAAATTTAAAATTTATTTTAACTATTTAAAGGTTAAAGGTTAGCGCTCGGAATCCGGTTAAATTCAGTATTAAACGGCGTTTAAAATTTTCGGTTATTACACCAAGTGAGCAGCCCTCTGTCTCATCCCTTTCCCTTTCACGTGTCTCTCTTTCGCCTCTTCGTTCATGTTCTCTCTTCCTCCATCTTTGCCTTAGAAGAGCTCTTGATGATTCCTTCTCCATGTGTGAACTGTGCATCTATGGTAAGTAGTGGACTGTATATCCGGATTGTAGGGTAAACTCTTCTCTTCTTCTTTTCTTCTTCATCTTCTTCCTTCTTGAGCCCGAATGGTAGAAGTCATGGATTCTCAAGCTTTTTCCTTCCTTGTGTTTGCATATGTGTGGATCCGGTCTAAGGTGTAGTGTTGGTTGTGGATCCATGGGAGGAAGATACAAGATGGAGCAAGCCAACCACGAGGTACCAAGGAACTTCTGCACATCGAAGAGAAGCCCGACAAATCGGCCTTCTGGAGTTCGTTCGCACCCGCGGCATGACAGAGCCGTGGGTGCGCCATCAGCCCCACATCCGTGGGGGCGGCCAACAGTAGCCGTGAGGGAGGCGGCTAACAGCGTCTGACCGCAAGGGCGGAGATTCCTGGCCACAGGGGTGGCTCCCTTGAGCCACAGGGGTGGTTCTGGCACTTCTTCTGCTTTTCTCCGCGGCCGCGCTTCCTTGTTCTGCGACCATGTTCCTACCCTAGTGAGTACCCCTTCCTCGATCTTGTGTCCGACTCTTATCCTAGAGAGTTATATGATAGAAGAATGTTAGGTTTGATCTAGCATAGCCTTGTGAATGTCAAGTAGTGGCTTTGGACCTTAGGTGATTGTTTGAGGATTTTAGAATGTTCTAAGGCTTGATGTGTGTTGGATCTTGAGTTGGTTATTATGTTGTGAGTATATGGTTGTTCTTGTGAGGCTTGAGGTTGTGAGTATATGTTTTTGAGGTTGTGGACTAGGATGTGCGTATCCTAGCATAGCGTTGTTATCATTGAGATCATCGAGACTAGGCATGTTTCATTCTAGCTTATGTTGTTATGGTTTATGATCTTCCGAGATCATCGGGTCTAGAAGTCTAAGGAATTATAGCTTATGAGAGTGATGTTGATTTCGTGCCTTGTTTTGATCAGGCATTGAGTACCTTCCTACGGGAAGTTGAGAGCGGTATTTGTCAGTTTAGCTTTGAGACGAGGTAAGTCCCCAGACTTACTTAGCTAGCTTCCTTGTATTAGTATTGATGTGTGATGGTTGTGTGTGTTTAGTTATGTTTATAACAACGAAACCGGAACTAGGACGACCCTTATATTATATATATATTGGCCCAAGTGTATGATAACGGGCGGTGACATCACTGTCTAGCTCTTGCGAGAGCTATGAGGTTCGTTGCAAATATCCCAGGCAGGTAGACAGTCGAATGCAGTAGTATCATTCCTTGTTGGTAAGTAGGGATATATATAGGCGAGTTTCGGGGATCCTCGTGTCACAAATCTATGTTGAATTTATAATGGAATGAAGTAAATGAAAAGATAATAATCGGTTTGCGTGATATCATGTTGTGGGTTTTCGTGTTGATATGTGTGTGGGTCGTTACCATCTTTCTAATGCTTAGAATGTTAGCTAGCGGTTTTATACCGATTGCTGTAGATGTCTTGCAGTTTAGGGACGCCGCCGAGTGACTCGGAGGAGTGGGCAACAGGGGTTCCGTACATTATAAGATGGGGTTGAGGGTTTTATATTTCGTTCCGTTGTCTTTTGTACCTTAGTCGTTGTTGGTATGTTGTTTTGAGGACTCGGATGCGGATTCTGGTCCATGTCATTGTAGTCAAACTATTTGGTTTTGCCTTTTTACTTACGGTAAGATTCTTGAAAAACTTCACCTAGAATTGAATGAATCTCAATCATTAAATGATGATCCAATGGTTAGATTAAGTTTATCCTCTTTCCAAAACTTTTTTTTATTTACAATTACCTTTTATTGAGTTTGATTGTTTGTATATGATTTTTTTTTGAACTTCACCTAGAGTAATTCTAGGGAAACAAGACCCCGATTTCCGATAATGTATTTCACGCATGATATTTACGATTTAGATTTTTTGTTAAACTTTAAGACGATATTAAAATTTCGGTGTATATATATAGGGTCAGATTCCGGAGATAACCATTCTTACGGGAATGAATGAGAACCTTTAAGTGAAGTCGGATCTATTTACTTATATTAAAGCAGAAAACATTCGTACCACGTGCCATTCATATATTAACTTCATGACACATGTCATTTTCTCATGATTTTTATTTTTATAACTTAATTATTTAACTAATAAATACAAAACTACTAATAAAGATAGTAAATATATTGTTTCCATTTTTAATCTTATCATATTCTTCTACCTATTTTAAAGATATACTTGAATCTTTTTAATTTTATTTATAAATCGATTAAATAATTTTCTATTCTAACATTACCTTATAAATATATTATTGTTTTTATAAATAGTAAGTATTCACTAAATCAACAAATGTATAAATTATAATAATATTAGTGTTACATCTTTTTTGTTCTATAAAAATCATATTTATCTAAGATTTTTTTTAACCTGAACTTTAAAAAAAAATATTTTAACATTTACATTTCAATTTATCATCTTTCGAAATAGTTAATTGATTGATATTAACTTATTTTTATGAGAAAAAACAAAATAGGATATACAATATCACATAAATTAGCATGTTTTTATCGTTTATCTAAAATTATAATTAATTGAATATTAAAATTTTTATTTTTATTTTCTCTTCAAATTAATTAAATAAAATCATTAGCATATATCGAAAGTGTTTTATTTTTGATTTTTTTTAGTCAAACCGAACTTTGACAAGCTTGATTTCCTACATGATATTTAATATTATGATAAAATCAATTTCTATCATTTTATGTGAGGATGACTCACATATTCTACTCTAATTCTACCAACTTTTTTATATACAAATCACATTTTCTTAAGTTAGACTAACTGGAAACCATTAGCCCATATATGACACCTTTCGGGCCCATCAAGTAGACCATCAGCCCACCAAGGCGGCCCAACAACAAGGAAGTCTACCTGCGTGCTTTCCTTCAGCTTCTTTTACGGAAGATGACCCGTCAGCCCTCCCTTCAATTTCATTCAACTCGTTTTACGGAAACTTACCGTAACGGTAGATCTTCTTGCCTTCAATCTCACATCAGATCGTACCGGTTTCCCTCAACGAACTTACGTTACCCTCCTTCCAAAACTGACGATTGCCAAGAGTGGAACCCTAGCGCGCCTCCTCTCCAAAAGACACTGCCTCCCTTCGCCCAAAACCGACGACAACAGACGCGTCCACCTTCATCAGCAAGCAACCTAGGACTCCTAGTCGGCGGCACGCATCAGGCAACCACACTTCGCTCTCTGCACTCGGACGACCAAGAATAGGACGTCACCTTCTCCATTGATTTCTGCAAGCAACTTTGACCAACCTTCGGACCCAACAAGCTAGGACCGAACCCGTCAATTGTTGTATCGTCATCAGGCTACCTGGTCTTGTTTTCCTCTCGTTGCCACCTTGTCTTGTCTTCCCCTTGTTGCCACCTGGTCTTGTCTTCCCCTCGCTGCCTCGTAAGCTCAAGTCCAATCAGGCCCACTCGAGTTACACAAGCCTAGGCCCAATCCAAAATATAAATCTTGTACCTAGTGAGTTTCGAACTCTAGGTGGCATGTCATCCCTCCCAAACGAGTTACACAAACCCAAAAGTCCGTCATTTACACAAGGTCAATTTACACAAGTCCAAACTTATCGAGTTACACAAGTCCAATTCAAGCCCATCGAGTTACACAAAAACGTCTTACTACACCAATCTTCTCAACAAAGTCTGGGATTATGGGTTGAAAGTTTCTCAAAATCTCATAACCAATTATCCTCCATTAGCAACTCAGAAACAAATTTGGTTGAATTCACCTATTTCCAACGCTAATATAATCAATCTTTTATTTCTTTATTCGGGATAATAGATTAGTGCCAAATATAACATCGTGTAGACTTTGGAATCATTCATATCAGACATCTATTACTCTCTCATACATCACTATTTGTATAGAAATCATTATCTGATGCGGGGTTAAGCCGCACTTCCCGATCTAGATTGAAAGTCCTTCGACAGACGCAGATCTCGGATGGATAGATGAAATCTCAGGCGAGATTTTATGAAGAACATGCCGAGAATTTCAAAAACTCAGAAAACGGATTAGTGGATAATATGGAAAGATAAAAAGATGAATATGGAATCATAAATGATAAATATAGGAAGATATGAACAGATATTCCCACAAAGAACCTTGACCAATGATGTGTCAAAGCCCCTTAACGAAGAGGTTACCTTAACCCGCACTTCTTTAACTTTGCACAAGTCTTCTAAGACGAGCACAAGGATGAACTAGTATTGACCAGGAGCACCAACCTTCAAAAAGATTAACACACACAAGCACAATCTAGTAAGGATTTCACAACTATCAGTCGAAGGCTCTCTTTTTGATTGAATAGGAACGAATACAATACAAACTTCATAAGGGAAGCTGCAAGTCACACAAATATGAGGAAATATATCAAATCTAATTTATCTAACAATCTCCTCCTCTAAGGATATTTTTAAGGGAGACCCTTCTAGGAAAACTAAGAAATATATCTTTTTAAAAGATAATCTGGGAAATATATCTTTAAAAGATACAAAAATAATAATTCCAAAGATAGGATCAAAACTAATAATTTCCTTAAGATTGTTTGAGAGTTTAAGGAAAGAAAATATAAAAGATATAGTTGCCAAAGATAGAAGATCTTGGATGGATCTTTAAGTGTGCGTGAGAGAGCAAATCTCGGGTGGAAATCTCAGCCGAGTTCTGTGGATGTGGACCGAGATTTCTTCTCTGAGTCTCTTCCTTCATCTTGGCCACCTTCTATGCTTGATGGCTCTTCTTGGTCGTGGTTTGACTCTTCCATAAAAATCAATAATGTCACCAAAGTTTTCTTAAGAGTGAGTAAGGTCTCCTTGAGTGTAAAATGTTTTAAGTAAGCTCGTAACTTCATCTTGAATAGCCTTTGTTGTTGACCTTGTGATTGCTCCTTCCATGATAAAATCCAAAGAGGGTGTAGTTGGCTTGTTCTTTAATGCTTTAGCCTTTGATCTAGTAACGGGTCCTTGATGTAGTGTTGGAGATGGCCCCACATTTATCTTTCCATATTTCGGTATCTACCTTGATCTTTTTGTTTTTCAGTCATTTCCGGCATCACTTGTGTCAAAAGTATGTTCTCCGTGAAGACAAAGCTGAAGAGAAGATCTTATATGATTGAGGAACTTAACACGCATTCCCCCGATCAAGGCCGGAAACAAGTTCAAGAGATCAAAGGTTCATTGCAAGCTATACGGCTTGTGAGATGGCATGGATGCCGTCTCACATCCATGCCATCTCAAGCCGTCTGGATCACACATCACCACTATAGATGGAATTCATCAAGCCCAAAAATGTCAAGCCCCAAACAATGCGAGACAGGATGCTAGACGATATCAGATGGCATCCATGTTGTCTCATATGTCGTCTCAAGCCATCTGTATGTCGTCTCAACTACGCGGTGAAAGGAAATCATATCTTTCGATCTAATCTTTGAAAAAGATATATTTTGTGTAAGCCTAGATTCCGATTTTTTATCCTATATAAGCATATGTCAGTCTTAGGGTTAGATATCCGATCCGAGACATCAATCGACGATCAATCACTCACATTTCTCTTGTCCTGATTCTCATAGCCATCAAGTAACTTTAGAATAAAAGGTTCGCCTCGTTGTGCTGGAACCAAACAATTGTGAGTTTACATCCTTTTTGATTTTATATATCGAATTTGCCTTATATTTAATCATGTCTGGCTAATCTTCATCCTAGTCTAAGGATTGGATGATCCCTATAATTGTTTGATTTATTATTGCATATATGTTTGTGAGTTGAGAATGTGATATTGCTTCTTTTCAAAGAACTTTGTTTTCACCTTTTATTTAGTTTCGAAAGAAGTGGCGTTTATAATTGGTTTAAGGGATTTGATCCAACCTTTTACATCGCGAATGTCTAAGTATCGTAGAAAGTTTCGATCTTTGCACATTTTCTAGCTCATGTGCAAAAAGCGAGACTTTTCTTTGTGTTTTCTGAAATTCAAAGTTCTTGAAGGGTCTTCTTATTTACTTGACACAACTCTCGGAATAAGGGCGCAATCAAGTTAAAAGACACGGTCTTTGATTGTCTATGTCAAAGGTTATATTAGATAGTTACCTTCAATATTCACATATTAGTGTCCATGAATCTCATATATGCAATATTACTTTAATTCATTATAGTGAAATTTCTTGTTTCCATGTATCATTCTTCCCTGTATATTAATTATACATACTAAAAGAGAGTGCATGATTTGATGACGTGACACGTTGTGGAAGCAACAATTAAATGGAGCTCTCACAATTTTTTGGCCAATAAATCTTTATTTTTTATGCCAAAAAATCTTTTTTTTACTAAACTAGCATAATGTTATTCAAAATTGTACGTAACTTTTTTTGGTTGGAGATTCTCCAAGATTTTATTGGCCAATAAATCTTTATTTTTAAGGCAGAAAATCTTCTATATCTATATTTATAAATCTATTATACTTACTAAAACAGAGCACGGGTTGATGACGTGGCGCGCTGTGGACGCAGGATTTTTGAAATTGAGCTCCCACAATTAAAGCCAATAAATCTTTATTTTTTACACTATTTTTTAAACCATAAAATCTTTTATTATTAAAATAATAATTTTATAGAAACCAAATCTATTATACTTACTAAAACAGAGCACGGGTTGATGACGTGGCACGCTGTGGACGCCGGTTTTTTGAAATTGAGCTCCCACAATTAAAGCCAATAAATCTTTATTTGTTGTTATATCTTTTTATTATGGATTTTAATTAAATTAGTTTCGATTTCATTTCCATTTTAGTTATATTTTGTGTTAGGATTTTTATTCGAACGAATTTTTTTCCCGAACGTTCCATGTGATTTTTTTCATGGTTCCCTTAGAACTTTTTATGTTTTACAAATTTGTCGAAAAAGGTTTATTTTTTTGGAACTAAAAATTTTACGTCATGGGCAAGTCTATATCTACTACTAGAGCAGTATACATGACAGTTTACGTGGTGCGTTGTGAGAGTAGTATTTCGAAATGGAGCTCCCATAATTTATTTTGAAATTGTATAATTAACAATCGTTTTTCTATTGTTTCATCCCTTGATTTGATTTTTAACCGTAACCCCGTGTATCTGATCTATTTTCAAGTTATTAAAAAAAAATTGACGTGTACACCTTTTTTTATATTAAATTTATTTATTTATTGATTTTCTTCCACCCATCAGCAAATAAGTTATTTTTAGATAATAGTTATCGGACTTTGAAGTTAATTTTGAATTAAATTAAATTTTTTTAAAATTTTTTTAGCTTGTAGATATAGACCGTGTTATATTAATTAAATTTTTGTTTAATTATGTTAAGTTTCTTAGCTTGTAGATCACATAAATCTTTTGTAATTTTAATAATTAAAAATAAAATTAACTAATTAACTAATAGATTTATAGTCGAAAAATAATTAATTAAAATAAAAATTTTAATACACCAATAAGCATTATAATAAAAAAAACAAAAGAGTTGTTAAATAAAAAAAAATTATAAAATTAAATTGTTACCCATTGTGTAATAACCGAAAATTTTAAGTTCCGGTAATTTGAAATTAACCAAAGTCCGATGAGACAATCGTAAATAAATAAATAAGTAAAATAAAACGAGTTTAGTTCTATCATTTTATGTGACCTAGATTCACATAAAATGATAAATTAAATGACCGGAAATAATTTACGTATTTAAAATAAAAATAATAATTTACCTAATAAGGAAAATTATTCCGTAAAAATTTTCCGCAAAATGCCTACCTATCCATACGAGTAACGGGATTCGTTTCAGCTCGTTTTAAGGAAGTAAAAATGGGCCCAATCGTATTGTGGACTGCAACCCAGCCCATCATTAACCTCTAATTAAAAACCTATTTAAACTAACCTAATCTAACCCTAATCTACCTTACCGTACGTGTGCCGCCTTGCCCTCTTCCCTCTCCATCGCTGAACGAGTGAACAACGCCTCTTCCACCTTCACCAGGAGACGCTGCCGCGCCTCTTCCGCCTGCAACAGGAGACGCCGCCGACGCCAGCAGCCGCATGTAAGTCACCCTCCACCTTTCTTCTTTCCCTTCCGATCTGCTCGCCGGCCTAACACTCCTCGCCTCACCAGTACACCGCCCTGCCTCCTCTGCAAGAGCTCGTACAGCAGCCCCTCGAAGGGTTCGAACACGCCGAGCCACCGTGTCTTCGCTGTCGACCATCGCCCAACGCCGCCGCAGTCTCACGCCTCTCCAGACGGGAACACCGGTAAGAACTCGCCCACTCGAGTTGTCTCCATAGTTACAGCCTCCGAATGTTAACCCTTCGCACAACAGTGAGCCAAACGTTGCGACGCTGCTGAGCAGCTAGGGCCGAAGACGTGACTTCGCAACCGCCACCAGCGCAACCCTGCACGCTAGCCGACCGGCGACGTCCGTTCTGTTGAAGAAGGTGAGTCCCTGCTGCTTCTTTTTCCCTCCTTCTCTGTCTGTGTTACGACGTAAAATGACGAAGGGTTGTGTAACACCCCAAATTCTCAAAACTCGGGACATTACTGGTTAGGACCTCACAATGGGTCCCGACCTCAGTTTGACAACAATATTACTAGTATCTTGCAACAAGACACAAATAAGAAAAACCGAAATTTATAAAATATTATTTTAAAGAGATGAATGCAACAACATGTAACAGCCCACAATACTTAAACAACTTAAAAGTCTAACTGTCATACTACGAAGAAAGAAACGACAAACAAACACCCAACCCCACTCTAAGGAGTACGGAGACCCGACTGACCACTACTTCCGGATCACTCAGCTGCTGCTCTAACCTGCGGTAACTCTAAAAACACAACAGAACAACCATTAGCTAGTTATCTAAACATTAGAAGAATAATAATAGCACACACACACATAAAATAATAAACACTCATCATGCTTTCAAACAATCCATTTATTATCTTCATTTAAGTCATTCACTCTACTGATACTTATTTTGTGACACGAGGGATTGTCAAACCTCGCCTCCGTCCCCGTGTACCCATCAGGAGTGGATCCGATGCATCTCACCGTGTACCTGTATGGTCTGGGTATAGAGAACCTCCCAGTCTCCTGGCAGAGCTGGGCAGTGATGTCACGGCCCGTTATACATACACTTGGGCCTTAACACATAATAACCACGGTCGTCCTAACAAGTTGTTATTTTTATTATAACACACATTGCACACACACAACCATTATCACCCAACCAATATCCAGAAACCAGCTAAGTAAGTCGCAAGGACTTACTTGATCAAAATCGTTTTCTCAAATCTCAACTCGGCCGAACCCGTGGTAACTCAAACGTCTTTCAAATAAGGCATGTGGATCAAAATCACATCCATATGTCCAACCTCATGCAAAGGAATTACGGAAAAAGCTCTCTTACGGTAAAAGACCATTTTACCCTTAGTGCCGAAAATTCTCAAAGTTTATTCTTGAAATCTACTAATTTCTTTTATACTTGTCTTCCATAAATTGTGTCTCTCGGATAGCTACTTATAGGTTATAAGATCAAAACTCGAGTCAACTCGTCAAAGAGAACAACGTAACACCCTTCCCGGTTACCACTTTACTCTCATACATATCTATACATATATGTGTACTCTGTACCGCTCCATATATATATATATATATATATATATATTTATTTACCTCTTCCATTATATACATCCTACATGTTTACTTTTATAT
>BSUD01000006.1:14299827-14330423 GCA_033239045.1 Fagopyrum esculentum | reverse complement strand
TATATATATATATATATATATATATATATATATATATATATATATATATATATATATATATATATATATATATATATATATATATATATATATATATATATATATATATATATATATATATATATAGAGTTTGGCTCACATGTAAACAACCCTTATAGTGGTCAATGAGAACACACGTTAACCATAGGATTGCTTTGATCTAATGGTCTTAATTAAACCAAATTTTAGGGAATATTTTACTCCACTCTCCAATTAAAGAGGGTGCATTACACTCTCCATAATAATTATAGTTAAATATGGTATTTAGAGATTCTCTCCCTAATTGTTATTATCTTAATCTCCAGATTTAAATCCAAATCTGGTTTTCAACGTGAATTCATATTGCACTTTTTTTCATTTCTCAATTCATCATTCACCATAGTTGATACCAACAACATTTCTAAATCAATTCAGTTATCATCTCCATTCTTCTAGTTAATATTGTACAAAAGTATTCGTCTCTGTTCATGAAAATATTCGTCAATATACTATTAAGAATTCATTCATACCAATATTACTCGTTCATGTCCAACAAATTTTAGTCGATTATTGATAACTGAAATTAATAGTCAGTGGTATATAAATTATTTATTTATATAGTGAAAAATATACGCTCATAATTTGAAGAGACCAATGTTTCAATCTTCGGACAATTCGCGAACATATACGTATACGAAGATATTCGGCCATATTACTTAAAATATTCGTTAGTGTACTATTACATATTCGTTAGTGTTACTAAATATATTCGTACATATGATATAATATATTCGTTGCAAAATTTAGTTATTCAATTGTTTCCAATAAGTTGTCGCACGTACACGGACAAACCACCACAAATCGCCGGATAAAAGACATATAACCACCGAATATTTACAACATTTAGTGTCGAATAAAAACTAAAGTACAATAATTCATGTATATGACAATGAAATAACAAATTTTGTTCATCAGATCAAAGAAGGTTTCAAGCACCACAAAAAGATATTGAATCTTAATCTAAGCAAAATCAACGTCATTCTCATTTTGCTAAATACATTAACATACATCAACGAATAAAATCTCAATAAACAGTGAATACAAATCCAATAACACATGCTTCTCTTGTACTGTTAGGGATGAGGACAACCATGGATTCCGGTTGGTCTGCAATGATGACAAATTTGGAGTCTTACAAGAAGATTGTTGATGGTAATGATGTAATATCGACACGAGACTACGAGGATGAAGGAAAACGCGGCTTTTGAATAGCCTCGAGCGAAATTGATGGTGAGCGAGACGAAATTGGTCTCATAGACGGTTGAGTCGCGATGCACGAGACTGAAGGAATGTTGGAAGGGTACATGAGGCATTCGAGGGAGAGCCATGGCGAGTTCAAGTCCGGATCTGCGAAGAAAACCGGCTGGCCAAATCTGGTATGGAGACGACGGTGGTGCCTTCATTGGACGAACGACAACAACCCTAATCATCGTTGAATCGCCCTTGCTCGCCATTGAAGTCGTTTCACAAATAATCGGTTATTGAACGATGATGGAAGATGGAAGATTTGAATGAGAGATTCTAGGGCAATATAAGGTAACAAATCTTTTTATATATAATAATGGAGCAAATTAAGTGAAAATTGATTTTCACGTGCAGCCAATTCCCCACTCTCATTCTAGATTGTTTTATTTTTATTTTTTTCCCCTATTTATTATGGTTAATCTTGACCATCTATTACTCTAATCTTACGGATTAGATTTGTTCTCATTGTACACTATAAGGGTTGTTTACATGAGAGTATGATTCTATATATATATATATATACTCATCTCTTCCAACTCGTAAAACTATAAATACGTATATATGTACACTGTTAATACGTTTATGTTTGTATACTTATCTCTTTCAAATCCTACTTCTATATATACATATATTTATGTACATTGCACTGCTACAATTATCCATAAATGTAACCCTTCCCATCTATATTTATACTTATGTATATATATACTACTCTTATTTTAATATATATATACTCTCCATCCTATATCTATACAAAACATATACCTATAAACTGTATTGCCACTTATATATATATACACGTGCTTATCTATATCTCATTCTTATGTTTATATAGGATCCAAATGCACTGCATTGAGAAGAAGCACAACTCACCAGTCGGCACTTCCGTTGCGCCTTTGCAGAGGGTAAACCGAAGCTGGAGTCGATCGAAGCAGCCCCAAGGAGAGTCCTGTCAAGCCTGCGTCGCGCTAGCCAACCGGAGAGTCGACAATTCCGTTCCACAATAGGGTAGACACGTGCAGAAGGTTAGGGACGAAATAGAACAAGGGCAGTCGGGTCGGAGCTTACCGGAGGCGCCGTCGGCAGCAGATTCCGTCCCTCTCGGTTGCAACTTCCACGGCGGCGTCCGACTCTCTGTGGTGGACCGGCGACCAACCGTTCGTCTGGCTGTGCGACAGGGAGGTCGTGCGAGGCGGTTGTTTGCCTCAGGGAAGAAGAGAGTGAAGCGGCCTTCACCCGTCGATGCATCGCGTTGAAGATGTGGTTTACAGGGTTAGGCTCGGCGTCAGACGGGGCCTCACCAGGTGGTGTCTGCGGTCGCCGAACCGGCTGCGTTCCTGGATCCCCGGTGAAGGTAAGGCGGTGAGAAGAAGCGAGGAAGGGAAGCGGTAGCAGTCATCGGTAGAGAGATGAAAGGCTTAACGATTATTCAGATTAGGGCAAACAAGGGTTAGATTAATTAATTAGGGTTAAGGTAGATTATGGGCTGGACTGAAAATTTGTATATACTGGGCTTAAACCGGTGGGCCTGCTCATCTAAATTTAAAAGATGGCTGAACGTAAGCGTCGTTAAATTGTACGGAAATTCTTCGGTTTTCAGCATACGGAATTTTATTATTCAGTTTACAAATCTATCATTTTATATAAGTTAAGTACAATATTTATCACTTTATGTGAATTAGGGTCACATAAAATGATAGCATTTAGTGTTGTTATATATTATTTAAAAAGAAGAAAGGTTAGCGGGTCGGAAATCGGTTTAACCCGGTATTATGCGGAATAAAATTTTCGGGGTATTACATCAGTTCCCCCTTAAAAGAAGTTTCGTCCCGAAACTTAGAATAATGTAACCAATCAAACGACTTTCTTTGTATGTCTTAATTTCATAAAAAAAAAATTTCGTTTTCTACCATGCAACTACTCAATCATCATACTCAGACACACATCACATAAAACATAATCGCTCAATCCAATATAAAAACATGAATGGTCACCCAACACAACATCCGAGTACTAACTCGTAGATACAGAAGTAGCATCTAACCCCTCAGAGAACTCAGGTTAATTACGTCTAATACTCTCATCTATCTCTCAAGGGGCTTCATCGGCTCTTCTTCTAGACCACTAGAACTCTACAAAAGTATGAACCGGCTAAATTTTCTAATCTTCATAGCGAATGACGTGTCTCGGATTCGGTAGGTACTCTCTCAACGGTTTGGTTTTCTAAACTTACTTCCAGCTCTTTTGACGACTCTATCAACCCATAAACTTTCCCTTCCACTGGCCCATTTTAAAAAAAAAAGTTCCCGACTATCGATTCTGAAATAATGATCTTAAACTTCTGTCGGCACTTTACTAAGTGCCTAATGTTCTTTGTAATACAAACCGCTTGGTCCGGTTTCCTCAATGTGACCTAATTGGATCGTTACTTAATTAATGGGTTTTCCCCTACTTCTTGTCAAGCTTTCAAATTTATAACTTAAAGCAAATCACACCCCCAAGTGGACCTTTTCATATAGCTCTCAAATTCCTTAACTTGAAATCATAGTTAACATAACATTGATTTTCTTCATCTGTGGGTTATGGACCTACCACGCCTCTGGTGTAACACTCATTAACTACAATGGTGTCTTTCTGAGGGTCAACATGATTTACCCAACTTCTGCCTATACTTCCCTTCTAATAATAGCAAGATCCTCTTCAAACAAACCCTTACTCTCTTACTCAACCGTAGTCTGTTTTTAACCAACCAGTAAGCAACATCTAACTCGATTTCTCTCCATATCCTTAGATCATCCCAGAAGGTTGTCGTTGCCTACTTGGGGAATCCTCTAAGACATCGATTAAGTTAACTCTTAAATCCGCAGTCACTAATGTCTCTTCTTAACGATACCTACTCGTGAGTACCAACCATCACTTACACGTCCTCAGATGATGTCGGTCAGTCTATAATTGACTTGTCTCAATATCCCGGACTTACTCTTCTCATACCTATAATGGCGTTAAAATCTTGGTGAGTATCCTCTGCTCGCTTAATCTTTTCCTGCTTTGCTAATTCATTTTATCTTCCACACTTCTGTTTCCTTAGACTAACTCCACTTCTCGAGCCCAATTGGGCCATTCATCTTGACATAAATAGTCCTCCCAAGTCTTCAACGATAACTGACGAGTGTCTCGGTAGTTCTAATGACTTTAGTTATCATTCCCTTGCAGTTCCTCTTGAATGGACCGTCGGTGTTGATGACTCAGGTCCTGTGATAGTTGGGGTTACCTCGAACTTTCGACTCCACCAAGACCGTTCTCATATATACATTCTTTCGTTAGTGTTACCGACAATATTGCCTTCGTGAAACTCCGTTGTTTCTGCTATAGGGCTTCAACTCCTTGATACCGGCATTGAAATTTCTTTCCAACTCCTATATCTTTGAGGAGGTCAAAACCTCTTCACACTTGTATAGTCTACATCTTGCTTCTACACTCCCTTGTAGGTATCCATTCCCTATACCTTAGATCCTCATATCCGGGTCGACATTTTATCTCTTTTGGTCTCTCAAGCTCGTCTTGTGAATTCTTCTACTAGGTAACTCATCTTATACGTTCCTCTTCTCTACATTGGTCTCCAACTGTACGTTGATCATTACTACCCATTTTGTGTGGGAACTTCATTTACTTTGTACTCTTGCATAGATTTCCTACGGACATCCTCATCTCAAGACTTTATTTAAAATTAGCATGACCCGCCTTTTGATACATGACTTTCCTTCTCACCGGCTAAGTTATACGCTTGGTTTACACTTAATCCATCATAGTGTCCTCAGTCCGATAGTATGATTTTTATTAAACAACTAATGGTACCAATTGTATACGACACATCAGATGTATATGATTTTCTCACCAATCAAATTTTTCGCATTGCATTTATTATGTTTCCCTTATACTCATGTCGCTTTACCTTCTTTAAATCTTTACCCCCGTAAGATAGTTAAATCCCTTTGAGTTTTCCTCGTACACGCTTTACGAAGCACGTTGGTTGGTCTTATTACTTTATCAACTCTTATGTCATCAATCGAGCTTGAATTTTCATCGGAGTACCACCATTTCTCATTACTTTTATATAGACACATTTCGGTAATTATCTTATTGGGGTAATACCGGATCTATTTAGCAATCTTTAGTCATTCAACTTTACTCCTTCTCATGTCTATACTAGCCAACACGCAGATTCTATCTTCAATCACCTCACAACTCGATGAGACATATTACCAAGACACTAAGGTCATAATCTCTATGTTGCTACGTCTCTATAACTGTAGTTATTATGTGTGACATCTTTAGTAAAAAAGGCTTCCTCTGTAAACTTCGGGAGAGCACCATCAGTCTCATATATGTGGCATGTTAAGAACCTTCTGTCTTGATTGACGTTGGACATAATTAAAATCATCTGTTTCTTCTTATTTCTCTAGTTCTCCTTATGCAATCCATTAGTACTACTGTGAACTGTACCTGTTTTCTTTGCCAGAAGGTAAGAACTGCTCACAACCATTTCTTTGATCTCTTTAAAGACCTATGGGGTCATTCCCGACCGTCAAAGTACTGGTACTTGTATCGGTTTAACTTTACAATTGTTGTCGTTGATCTTTTGTAGAGATTTCCCATATGTCAGCAACATTCTTTAGTAAATCTGATGTTATTCTTCTTATCTACCAACCGGTCATCCCTGGTCAACTCAGACGTGTGAATTCTCCGTTATTATTAGTTAGTCTGTAGTTGGTCTTCTACCAGATCGTAAACTTACTTTTCTTCTATCTCTTTCGATGCGGATACACAAGGTGAAATGTATCTCCTCCAATCTCTCTGTTTATACTTCTTTAGCTCCTCCTACAATCTACACTTCTGTAAGATCGTTATACTCTTACGAGTTTAGTTGTATCATTCTTCTTCCATCAACAGACTTTTAAATCCTTCTAAGGTAGCTTGTAGGTACATCTCCGTGATTCTTTTACCTGAGTTATCGTCTATTTGCGGTTCTCTATTATGAACTTGTAGTGTTGTTAGCTTAAATCCCTTTTGAATGAGAAGTTATTGGGATCCCTCGAGTTCACCAATACTCTTCTCACACACTCTTCTTCCTTGGGTGTTGCTTGTAATGCTGTCCTTACAGAAGCTGATTATTGTTGTATCACGGTCTATGTCGAAATTCTCGTGTGTTCTACGAGATCACTCCACTTCCATGTTGTTCAAATCCGCCTTTCCCTTTCTGGTAACGCGTAAGCTTCCAAGTTGTAGTTCTTTAATTCTTCCTATTTGGATGGATAATGTATCTCGTGTTGACTTCCATACTTTTGACTGTCTCGGTTATCAATCTGGATTGTGGTGGCAAGTAGCTTGTTGAGAGTGATCATATCTTGCTTGCTTTGGACATCAACTTTCACTTCCTAGTCTATTAGTGAGCTTAAATTTTATGTCTCTTTTCTTGATCGCCACTATATCTCCCTTTTGACTTTCATGTCTATGGCAATTTTCGACGTCATCCTCTTTGTTTGTGAAGTCACTTTACACAACTTGGAAGAGCCTCTAAGTTGTCGTTCTCAAATTCCCTAGTTGGCGATCATCCCTTGCTTCTCCGGAACTACTCTCTGGTATATCCTTCATTTGATCCCGTTGAGTTGACTCAGGTTCCCCTTGCCATTTTCGTGGGTATTATCTTGTAGTCTTCACTCTTCCGTCTCCACGTTCCTCAACAAGCTCGAAGGAGTGGTCCGTCGTTAGTCTACCTTAATGCTCGTAAGCTGAGCGTACTTATCCTTACGTTGAAACCTTTTAATTATATTTAGGTGTGTCAACTGAACGAGGATCTCATACTATTTTCTCCGTGAAGGCATACTATAATTATAAATTCTACTAATCTTCGGCATATGCTTATCTACATTGTAACACCCTAAATTTTGCGCGCCTTCAATATTTATTACTTCTATCGATATTTTCTTAGCTTGAATATTTTAGCTAAAAGTATTTTACGACGTCGAATAACTTTCCCGAGTGTATTATTATTTTGGTTACGTTCGCGTATATTCGTATTAGTTTTTCGGAAAATTTCAAAAAGGTTTTCCGAACCAAAAATCCCGTTCCTATAGTTTAGATCGAGTTTATTGATTGCTGACTTCCTATTTAAACATTACCATTATTATACTTTTTTTTATTTATTTCTCTTCCACCTTCCTCACCTCTCTCTTCTTGACCTGTTGTTGGCCGATGAGCATGACTTCCCTCTGTTTGGAGCTGATGTAGCCTAGCCCTAGCCCCAACTCTGAAACTTCGACCTCTCGCTTCCCGGGCTCGACCCCTCGCTTCTCCCCTCGTCTGCAGACCTTGTTGTTGCAGTGACTCCTCGCTTCTGCCCCTCTCCCCATCCTCTTTTCTCTCATCTTCTGTGAATCCTTCATTCGCACCAACTGCAGCCTACAACCCCTGAAATCGGACCCTTCGACCCCTTCTTTTCCCTTTGGTCTCCTATCCCCCCAGCCTGCCCTCCTTCCATTCTCTCCCCATCTCCGGATCTCATTCCTCTCTGCACCTTTGGGATCCACCGGAGTCAAGATCAGCACAACCTGGAACTTCGCCAACCGGGAACACTCAGCCGCTGCCTTCACCACCGCTTACGCCGGAGAAGCCACCATTTTGGCTCGGCCTTGGCCTATGCAGACGGCCGCCCCTATCCTTCCTCCCTTTCTGTTGCAACCGGAACCGCCTGCAACCGCCTTCTCTTACCTTTTTCCTCTTTCTGTCGAGCTTCGCCAGAGAACCCTCGCCCTCACCGTGCCTTGCCCGCACAAGCCCTGCCAGAGCTGCCGCTGCCCTGGACTCTGCTTCCACCGGCCGCCCCTGCATCTCTCCCTTTCGCAGACGAAGGTCTATCTGCTTGAGAAGGAAACCCTTTCCCATAATTGCAATCGAGGCCCCCAAGTTTTGGTATAATTGCTATATGTGCCCCTATTTTATAAATTGCAGATTTGTACCCAGTTTTGGAATGTAACAATAATACCCTTGCAGATTTTATTTACATGGAATGACCCATATTTTATATTGCAAATTATGACCCAACTTTGTGCAAATTATCTTTTGTGCCCTTGTTGATTTAATTTCGGGTTATGACCCCAAGGATTGAATTGCGGCTTTTGACCAAATTTCCTTATTGGATAATTGCCCGGAAAAGGGTTTAACGAGTTTTAACTTTGGCTTTTGAAAACCGAGTTTTCCTTAATCTTATACATATTATATATTCCGTTCAAATTTAGCGTATGAGCTAAATTTGATTAGTTTTGTTTTAGGTTCGGAAGCGCTCCATAAAAGGCCCAACGAATCCTTACTCGACATCCGTAGACCGTCTTATGCCTTCGACCTCGTGTGAGTACCTTCTCCCTCGATTTAGTTATGGTTTGTGGTAGAATCATGTTAGGTTGGATCTAGCATAACTTAGGGAAAATGCCAAGTAGTGGCTTGGAACCTTAGGTGCGTATTTGAGGATGATTTGAACGTTCTAAGGATTGAGGGGTGTATGTTATCTTGTGAGCTTTGTTGAGGTTGTGAGTATGTGTTTGTTGAGATTGTGGAGTTAGGATGGAAGTATCCTAGCATGTGGTTAGTTGAGATCTTGTGAGTTTATGAGGGCTAGGAGTGTATCCTAGATTATGAGAGTGTATGACCTTGTAAATGATGTAGGACTAGAAGTCTTAGGACTTGTAGCTTGTGAGTAGTTGTTGATAATCGCGCCTTTTCTTGAACAGGATTTGGTTATATTCCTTCGGAGAGTGTTATCGGTTTCGTTTAGCTTTAAGACGAGGTAAGTCCTCGGACTTACTTAGCCGCTTTTATGCCTTATTTGGATATATATGGTGGTGTGTGTTTACCGCTTTTAAGCATGAAAATGGATTAGGATTTACTTGACCTTATTTATTGGCCCATCGTTACTACTATTATTATTATCGGGCGGTGACATCACCGCTCAGTTTCCCGAGGGAGACTGGGGGGATCTCTGCGACCAGGCCATACACGGTATACGGGCGGGCTTCTTCATCACTCCCACAGGGTATACGGGTTGGGCGCCGCCACACTCCTGTTGGTTACACGGGGACAGAGGCGAGAGTTATAAGACTCTCGTGTCACACTTGAACGAATGAATTAGATATGGAATAACCTAAGAAAATAATAAGTAACGGATGTGTATGTTTATGAGCATGTTGTGTGTTTGTGTTCTTATGTGTGTTTGTGCCATATTATTCTTATAATGCCTAGAATGTGAGCTAACGGTTTTATACCGATTGTTGTAGTTGATGTGCAGGATAGGATGTGGCCGAGTGATCCGGAGGAGTGGGCAGCCGGGGTTCCGTACATCTTAGGTTGTTTTGGGTTTTGGAGTCTTTCTGTTGTTGTTATTGTATATTATGTTGATGTTATTGTAAGGACGGCTGAAGTCTTTCCTTTCTTTTATTTTCGGGTTTCATAACATTGCATAAAAATGTATTTAGGTTTTGGCCTTTATTTGTGCCTTGTTGCAAGATCCGGTGAAATTGTTGTCAGGCTAAGGGTCGGGACCCATTGTGAGGTCCCAACCCGTAGCGCCCCGAGTCCCGCGGATTCGGGGTGTTACAGGCGAAACGAGGTGTTTCACCTCGGTTGAACCAAGAACATCTCGACCGAGGTGGCGTAACAGAAAGTTTTCGAAAACGATTTTTGTGCTACTTGTCTAGATATGATCTCAGTGAAGATTTTGTTTACTTACTGGTTTTAAATTCTTTGTGTGTTTGAAAGGTTTTATAATATGTTTAAGTTGCTAAATGCTTTGTTTGAAATTATTAGCATGTTTAATACTTTGTTTTTATCCAAATTATGTTGAATTTGAAGGTTGACACCGCAGGTTAAGTTCTCTCACATTCTTCTTGGAAAGACCAAGGCAATTCATTCTCTTCTTTCTTCTTCTTCTTGATCATGCTTAGCCCCTCATAAACATTTTGCCTCCCTTTACCTATCCGGGAATTTGGAAGCAAGCAAAGTGGTGAAAGCAAGTTAAAGTTGAAGGTGGCTGGAAGTGAAAGTGTTAGAAAGTAATTTTAGGTTTGGGGAAGTCAATCATGAAGATGAGTAACTCGGCACCATTCACATAGCCGGGTGTTTGTGTCTTGCCAAAGTCGGATTGAGCGATATTCCTAACGGGTCATGGTATGTGCATCAAGGGTTTGACGCATCTCAAGAAATTGATGATTGCGGATTTCCTAGGCTTCGGTTATTGTGCACCTCTGTCCATGCATCCCAAAAAGTAAAGTAAAAGAAAAAAAAGTGTGAAATAAGCAAAGCTTATTGGTGGAAGATGTTGCAAGTCAAAGTGAAAGTGAAGTTCATCCTTTTCCCGGATTCTAGCACCACATTACCTTACATACATCCCTACCCTACACGTTTCTTGACTTTTCTTTTGGGAAGCCCTTGAGACCTTGAGCTTGTTGATTGACTTAGTGGTTTAAATCGGATTATACATGATTAATTTTGATAATTATGATTTATTATGCATTCTATGATTTTATGCAAAGATGAACAACTTTCCTATATTTATAAAATGTTTTGAGCATATTGAGTTTTTAATTCCATAAAGTATTCTCTTAGAGTGATCTATGATAGTTGCACACCATAAAATGTTTTTGAAAGACTTTTCATTGATTTTATTGACTTATAATCCATTCTATCTTGTCTTTTATATGAGGAACTTGCTTGGGGACAAGCAAGGGCTAAGTATGGGGTATTTTGATAGCATGAATTATAGTCTATATTTTAGGGTTTGTTTGGACGTTTTATCTTTCATATTCTGCATGTTTGTATGTACATTATGTGATTTTACTACCATTTCATCTACCTTTGCGAGAATCGAGGTCTACACCTAGTTTCGTTGTAATTGCAGGTAATATGGTACGTTTTGCATCAAAAAGGAGCAAAAGAAGTCAAGAGTCATTTGGAGCTACATCCAGGAAGCACAGCCATGGATTGAAGATTCACTTTGGAGCTGATTCGAGAGATTTCACATTCTGTCGTGAGTCACCTCGGTTGACCAGAGGTTCACCTCGACCGAGGCGATCCAGAGACGCCGACTCGACCGAGGCGAATACCTAGGACGCGGCGAGAATATTTTATTCTTGGAAGAGATCTTTTAAATTTGGAAAGTGATCTTATATTTTTGGGCTGAGCTTCTGGAAGGAAGGAGATATGCAAAATCATATATTTTACCTATATTTATGGGATAATATCTTCTTAAGATTTATTATCTTTGGAGGTTTATTTTTCCTATAAAAAGGGTTGGATTTCCACAAATCCAACATCACGCTATACCGTCGATCAGGGTTTACACACGCAGCAGCCGCAGCATACTCCAATTTGGGAGTTTTAGAAGAACCTTTTTGAAGGTTGAAGGAAGGTTGAAGATCATAGCTTTTTATAGCTTTTTGAAGGGTTTTGTAAGATTGTCTTCAATTCCTTTCCTTGTTATCTTGTCTTGTTGGATTGCTATCCAAGGAACGCTTTTGTTGTGATATTTGATTCAGTTATTGAAGTCTTTTCATTAAATTCTTCTTTGTTCAAATATTCGCCTTCTTCCCATATATTTTAATACTTTCATTATGATGATGAGTGGCTAATTTCCTTGTGTGATTCTAGGGTGATTGGCTGAAGGTTGTGGGAAAAACAATGATAGAATAATCTTAGATTCCAGTAGGATCCTGAAAGTTCGAGTCTTTAACCTTAACCCTAAGCATCTCGTTCGGTTGATGAACATCTCGGCCGGGGTGGAATTCTTCTGACCGAGGTGACTTATCCGACCTAAAACAGAAAGTTAAGTGTTAGAGTTTGCTAAATCCTATTCTTATTACACCTTCCTGGTTCAATGCAAGCTTAGGATGAGACTTACCCGGTAATTCCTTAGTTTGTCTACCAACGATCATAAGGGTAGGTAATAAAGGTTTATCCTTTATTGGGGTTTGAGTGTGCTTCCATCCCATCTTTGTGAGTTAGCCTGAGACTTACCCGGTAAAGGTTGATTCTATTCCCTTAGATGGTGTGTTAGTTTGAGGTTATAGTTCTTATCTTAATTCCTTGAGACTTACCCGGTAATAGGAGTTACGGTTTAGGATTAGTGTGTAGTGAGACTTACCTGGTGATCTACTCCACTTTAGAAACACCTTCCCCACGCAAAAATCTCAGCTTTGTCCGCTTATCTATAGATCTTGAGTTGGAACCACAACTTGATGCTTTAATCCCTAGAATTGCATGTTTGCTTTATTGACTTCTTATTCATCTTTGATTGTGTTAATTGCTCTTGTGGTTAGTATTGACATAAGCATACCGTATTGACTTTGTTTCACCGAGTCCCTGTGATCGACCCCTGGAATTTTCTTGCTTTTACTACGATTGACCCGTACACTGCGGGTTCGCATCCTTGTTTTAAGCTTAAGTCTAGGGTTATAAATTTAAAGCTTGCACACACCGTTTGGAGCGAACATATATATATATATATATATATATATATATATATATATATATATATATATATATATATATATATATATATATATATATATATATATATATATATATATATATATATATATATATATATATATATATATTATTCCGTTCAAATTTAGCGTATTAGCTAAATTTGCTTAGCTTTGGTTCTAGGTTCGGAATCACCCAATAGAAGGCCCAACGAATCCTTCTCAACATCCGTAGACCGTCTTATGCCTTCGACCTCATGTGAGTACCCTCTTCCTCGATCTAGTTATATGTATTGGTAGAATCATGCTAGGTTGGATCTAGCATAACTTAGAGCGAATGCCACTAGTGGTTGTGAACTTTAGGGAGTTATGGATGGATGATGAATAGTTTGGTTGAGGAACGGTCTTTTGCGATCTTCGAGGTTAGTAGTGGTATCATAGCATAGTTGAATTGAGATGTATGACCTAATAAGATCATATAGGACTAGAAGTCTAAGAACTTCTAGCTTGTGCGAGTGGTTGTTGATTATCGTGCCTTGTCTTGAACAGACTTTGGTTATATTCCTTCGGAGTGTGTTATCGGTTTCGGGTAGCTTTGAGACGAGGTAAGTCCTCGGACTTACTTAGCCGCTTTTATGCCTTATTTGGATATATATGGTGGTGTGTGTTTACCGCTTTTAAGCATGAAAATGGATTAGGATTTACTTGACCTTATTTATTGGCCCATCGTTACTACTATTATTATTATCGGGCGGTGACATCACCGCTCAGTTTCCCGAGGGAGACTGGGGGGATCTCTGCGACCAGGCCATACACGGTATACGGGCGGGCTTCTTCATCACTCCCACAGGGTATACGGGTTGGGCGCCGCCACACTCCTGTTGGTTACACGGGGACAGAGGCGAGAGTTATAAGACTCTCGTGTCACACTTGAACGAATGAATTAGATATGGAATAATATAAAAAGATAATAAGTAACGGATGTGTATGTTTATAATCATGTTGTGTGTTTGTGTTCCTATGTGTGTTTGTGCCATATTATTCTTATAATGCCTAGAATGTGAGCTAACGGTTTTATACCGATTGTTGTAGTTGATGTGCAGGATAGGATGTGGCCGAGTGATCCGGAGGAGTGGGCAGCCGGGGTTCCGTACATCTTAGGTTGTTTTGGATTTTAGAGTCCTTGTGTTGTTGTTATTGTATATTATGTTGATGTTATTGTAAGGACGGCTGAAGTCTTTCCTTTCTTTTATTTTCGGGTTTCATAACATTGCATAAAAATGTATTTAGGTTTTGGCCTTTATTTGTGCCTTGTTGCAAGATCCGGTGAAATTGTTGTCAGGCTAAGGGTCGGGACCCATTGTGAGGTCCCAACCCGTAGCGCCCCGAGTCCCGCGGATTCGGGGTGTTACAAAAGTGGTATCAGAGCCCTAGGTTGACAACAATGGCACTCGCAATCTTCTAAAGGCCGAATAAGGAATAAACAGAACCCCGCGGGTTCTGAGTTTTTGTTTTCAAAATCACATGCATGAGTCGGGGTAGAATGTACGGACCACCACTCCTTCCGCGGATCTCGGCAGCTTAGTTTATTGGATTTTGATATGTATATATATATATATATGTAAATATAGATATGGTAATGAGGTTTGTAGTTATGCATGATAGAATTGATGTGTATCTTTGTGATTGTAGTTGCATGATGGACGTGATTATATGTATAGTATATATGTGGACTATAATATATGCTTTGGACCTTGTTGTGTTGTAATGAATTACCGGATGTGTTATATTAGTATTTATATGGACATAGGACATATATAAGTTTATATACGGACTCTTATATATAGTAGTATATAGTATGGGACCTTATAGTTAGGACGACGGAAAGATATCATCACCTTTAAGACGACGTTGTTGGCTTGGGATAGCGTTGATATGTAGATGAGTATGCTCAAGTTATCGAGTTGAGCATCAAGACTTTGCAAGCACCCCGGTGAATTCCCGGACTCCTTTAAGAGGACGTCGAAGAAGAAGACTAGAGATGACGTAACCAAAGGACAAACAAATAAAAGAGAACCTCGTGACGACTTAAGCGAAACCAATATGGAGACTATACCAATATAAAAGCGACATGAAGACATGAGCGTGGTACCAAGGAAACAATGAAGGAGCATCAATGAGGCAACTAGAGACAACGAACGTAAGATTTTTTTCAAGTGCGGTGTCGATGAACTAAAGATGCGAATCAAGTAAAGAGGACTACCTTCTCGCTCGAGCATAAAAGTGGCATTTTAAGACGAGTTTTCGATAGGCGCTCCTAAGTATGGGATTCAAGATGAAAAGAGTGGTCCAAGAATTTTGAAAGATTGACGAGAACCGGAAGTTAAGCTTACGGAGGTACCGGAGGGTGTAGTGACGATCTATGCGAGATTCTAAGCGGGTGACTTATTCAGAAGTTTGAGAGTTACGAGGAGGATCACATGGTGAAAATTCACATAGTGGAATTACCGTCGGAGTCAATCGATTTCCATTATTTTGATGAGACTGATCAACGCTAAGAAGGAGGAAGTGTGTGAGGATGATGATCTTCAGAAGATGAAAGAGGAAACAAGGAGCACGATCGAAGAACTTAAGTTATCAACCAAGAAGGATGCAAGTGGAGGCTAATTAATGTCAGAATATTTGAGGAGTGCATTTGCAAAACATCATGAAGAGCGGTTAAGCCATGAAAGTGGGTCATATGACACAAAGGAGCCGTGAAGGTATGGTTATCTTACAGAACGGAAGGAAGAGAGGAGCGTAAAAAGAGCTAACGGAGTTGAAGCAGAGAAATGAGCTAGTGAAGTTAAGACAAAGTACCCCGAGAGGGTATCCTTTCAAGAGTATGGTAGCATGGAAGTATGGTAGGAGGGTAATTCGTTAACTTCGCAGAAGGTCAAATACAAGTCAATCGGTGACAACTGAGAACGCACAAGTGCAGGCTGTCTCTGGATGTGTGTAGATGGGAAGAGTAAACAAGACTATGGGAACATAGAGAATCGGGAACAAGATCTTGGAGTATTCGCGGTGGATCAATGTCAATAGGAAGGAGGTAGTTATAACAAGACCTCCGAGGAGGAGATTGTAGCGATCTTACGCGACCTTCTTAGGTCATGGGATTGACATATGGAGGAACACCACGGGTTACAACTTTTAAGTTTCGATCATGGTAAGGGGAGCTAGTGGATCAACTGTAAGATGAGGCTTCCATTGTAGTTGTACATAGAATACCGAGAAATGCATAAGGTGACCAACGATAGTAAGGGAAGTCGGAAGTTTTGAAGTTTGAAGTCGATGTGAGATGTACAAGAAGTACATGAAAGATTGAGGATAGAACCTCTACGGTCGGTTGGATGTTACATAAGAAGAGGGAGTAATTTCTACACCTACTCGAAGGAATGATGCAAGCTTTGGTAGAATATGAAGAAGGTAACACTAATATATTATAAGGCGTGATTAAGTCCTGCACTTAGGACCTTCATGACTTCACATAAGTGTGAAACCTCAAAAATATTATTAGAGCAGGTATCCCGAGTGTTGGAGATGAAGGATCTTTGAAAGAGGGCGGTGAACATTGTAGCCAAAGAAGTATTAAACCACGTGTTCGATGGACGTCACCTCAACAGATCGGGGTGGACCACTTGACAAATGTTAAGACAAGATTGTGACGATATCTTACGATATGTGATGGGAGAGGAAAAGCTAGAACCCGAGATAGAACGAATTCCAAAGCATCGGGAGGCGAATTTACCATTAAGAAGATTTGAAGTTATTATAGAGGACACCAGTCTGCGAAGAGAGAGACATCTATCTCCGTTTGTACATTGATTACTATAAGTTGAGCAAGAGGACAATGAAAGACAAGTATCCCTTACAACAAATGGGGGACCTACTCGATCAGTTGCAAGGGTCGGTAGTTTCTTCTAAGATTAACTAAGATTTGATTGTCACCGTTTGAGAATTCGAGACTCGGATATTACAATTACGGCGTTCCGGACCAACCAGGGTCACTACGAGTTGTAGTTACTCCATATGGGCTTACTGATGCCCGAAGGAGATATTTTGGGTCTACTCTCGAAGAAGAGAGAAGTCGTAGGACAAGTTGTCTCGGGATGGCAAACCCCGAGAGATATGGTAGGAGTTACAAGTTATCTTATATGTGCTGAGCTTTACCAGATATGTGAAGGGAAAAGTTGTGTAACACCTTTTATGGTAACCTACTACAAATGACGATGAAGTATTGTACGGGACGAAGAATTGACAATAGAGTTGTTGAGAGTTAAAAGGGGATTCATGGGTGCAACTATGTTGATTTACCTTGAGGTGTTATGGATTTGGGGTTGTACAAGTGATTCTCCAAGACAAAGGTCTTGATTGAGGATTGAGGAATGATGTAAAAGTAATAGCATACGTGTCTTGTTAGTAGAAGTAGTATGGAGTAAAGTGCTTCCTTCGCTACTTGGAATTGCAACAAGAATTGAGGAAACATAACATCAAAGTTTGGTTTGACAAGAACCAAAGCAAACGGTGTGAATAGGAAGATTCGATCTTCTTAGCAAGATACAAGGAAACAAAACATCATGGAAACGCTGCATTGAGGAAGACCCGAGAGGGAAGTGGAGTTTTGAGATATCGAACCTTTGTGAGATATTAGCATGAGTTAGGAAAGTGGTTTACCGGTTGGCGTAGCCGCCAAGAGTAAAGGGTGTTTACCCGGTGTTCATGTATATCAGTCGAGAGAGTACATACACGACTCGAGACAGATTGACCGTCATAGTGATTTGGTGGCAGACGAAGAGCCGATGAGGCTAATAGGAAGACGGAAGATAATATCTTTGGTTTAGTTTTACGTTGAGCTAGTAGCATCGATAGAATCGACAGGTTAGACTTAGTTCTTCCCTTGGTTGCGTTATGTGCATGTGTGATGTTATGTGTAGTTTGTGCGTTGTGCGGGAATGTGCTATATGACCTGCTATATCTTGCGGTACCGGTGGTAGTTTGAGTAGATTGTGTGTATAGATCAGAAGGTTTAAGCCTTCTTAGTTTGAGAGTTCCTACCTCTTCTTTTTAGACCGATAGGATGAGCGATGTTTAAGTTTCGGGGACGAAACTCTTTTTAAGGGGGAGATAATGTAACACCCTAAATTTTGCGCGCCTTCAATATTTATTACTTCTATCGATATTTTCTTAGCTTGAATATTTTAGCTAAAAGTATTTTACGACGTCGAATAACTTTCCCGAGTGTATTATTATTTTGGTTACGTTCGCGTATATTCGTATTAGTTTTTCGGAAAATTTCAAAAAGGTTTTCCGAACCAAAAATCCCGTTCCTATAGTTTAGATCGAGTTTATTGATTGCTGACTTCCTATTTAAACATTACCATTATTATACTTTTTTTTATTTATTTCTCTTCCACCTTCCTCACCTCTCTCTTCTTGACCTGTTGTTGGCCGATGAGCATGACTTCCCTCTGTTTGGAGCTGATGTAGCCTAGCCCTAGCCCCAACTCTGAAACTTCGACCTCTCGCTTCCCGGGCTCGACCCCTCGCTTCTCCCCTCGTCTGCAGACCTTGTTGTTGCAGTGACTCCTCGCTTCTGCCCCTCTCCCCATCCTCTTTTCTCTCATCTTCTGTGAATCCTTCATTCGCACCAACTGCAGCCTACAACCCCTGAAATCGGACCCTTCGACCCCTTCTTTTCCCTTTGGTCTCCTATCCCCCCAGCCTGCCCTCCTTCCATTCTCTCCCCATCTCCGGATCTCATTCCTCTCTGCACCTTTGGGATCCACCGGAGTCAAGATCAGCACAACCTGGAACTTCGCCAACCGGGAACACTCAGCCGCTGCCTTCACCACCGCTTACGCCGGAGAAGCCACCATTTTGGCTCGGCCTTGGCCTATGCAGACGGCCGCCCCTATCCTTCCTCCCTTTCTGTTGCAACCGGAACCGCCTGCAACCGCCTTCTCTTACCTTTTTCCTCTTTCTGTCGAGCTTCGCCAGAGAACCCTCGCCCTCACCGTGCCTTGCCCGCACAAGCCCTGCCAGAGCTGCCGCTGCCCTGGACTCTGCTTCCACCGGCCGCCCCTGCATCTCTCCCTTTCGCAGACGAAGGTCTATCTGCTTGAGAAGGAAACCCTTTCCCATAATTGCAATCGAGGCCCCCAAGTTTTGGTATAATTGCTATATGTGCCCCTATTTTATAAATTGCAGATTTGTACCCAGTTTTGGAATGTAACAATAATACCCTTGCAGATTTTATTTACATGGAATGACCCATATTTTATATTGCAAATTATGACCCAACTTTGTGCAAATTATCTTTTGTGCCCTTGTTGATTTAATTTCGGGTTATGACCCCAAGGATTGAATTGCGGCTTTTGACCAAATTTCCTTATTGGATAATTGCCCGGAAAAGGGTTTAACGAGTTTTAACTTTGGCTTTTGAAAACCGAGTTTTCCTTAATCTTATACATATTATATATTCCGTTCAAATTTAGCGTATGAGCTAAATTTGATTAGTTTTGTTTTAGGTTCGGAAGCGCTCCATAAAAGGCCCAACGAATCCTTACTCGACATCCGTAGACCGTCTTATGCCTTCGACCTCGTGTGAGTACCTTCTTCCTCGATTTAGTTATGGTTTGTGGTAGAATCATGTTAGGTTGGATCTAGCATAACTTAGGGAAAATGCCAAGTAGTGGCTTGGAACCTTAGGTGCGTATTTGAGGATGATTTGAACGTTCTAAGGATTGAGGGGTGTATGTTATCTTGTGAGCTTTGTTGAGGTTGTGAGTATGTGTTTGTTGAGATTGTGGAGTTAGGATGGAAGTATCCTAGCATGTGGTTAGTTGAGATCTTGTGAGTTTATGAGGGCTAGGAGTGTATCCTAGATTATGAGAGTGTATGACCTTGTAAATGATGTAGGACTAGAAGTCTTAGGACTTGTAGCTTGTGAGTAGTTGTTGATAATCGCGCCTTTTCTTGAACAGGATTTGGTTATATTCCTTCGGAGAGTGTTATCGGTTTCGTTTAGCTTTAAGACGAGGTAAGTCCTCGGACTTACTTAGCCGCTTTTATGCCTTATTTGGATATATATGGTGGTGTGTGTTTACCGCTTTTAAGCATGAAAATGGATTAGGATTTACTTGACCTTATTTATTGGCCCATCGTTACTACTATTATTATTATCGGGCGGTGACATCACCGCTCAGTTTCCCGAGGGAGACTGGGGGGATCTCTGCGACCAGGCCATACACGGTATACGGGCGGGCTTCTTCATCACTCCCACAGGGTATACGGGTTGGGCGCCGCCACACTCCTGTTGGTTACACGGGGACAGAGGCGAGAGTTATAAGACTCTCGTGTCACACTTGAACGAATGAATTAGATATGGAATAATATAAAAAGATAATAAGTAACGGATGTGTATGTTTATAATCATGTTGTGTGTTTGTGTTCCTATGTGTGTTTGTGCCATATTATTCTTATAATGCCTAGAATGTGAGCTAACGGTTTTATACCGATTGTTGTAGTTGATGTGCAGGATAGGATGTGGCCGAGTGATCCGGAGGAGTGGGCAGCCGGGGTTCCGTACATCTTAGGTTGTTTTGGATTTTAGAGTCCTTGTGTTGTTGTTATTGTATATTATGTTGATGTTATTGTAAGGACGGCTGAAGTCTTTCCTTTCTTTTATTTTCGGGTTTCATAACATTGCATAAAAATGTATTTAGGTTTTGGCCTTTATTTGTGCCTTGTTGCAAGATCCGGTGAAATTGTTGTCAGGCTAAGGGTCGGGACCCATTGTGAGGTCCCAACCCGTAGCGCCCCGAGTCCCGCGGATTCGGGGTGTTACAAAAGTGGTATCAGAGCCCTAGGTTGACAACAATGGCACTCGCAATCTTCTAAAGGCCGAATAAGGAATAAACAGAACCCCGCGGGTTCTGAGTTTTTGTTTTCAAAATCACATGCATGAGTCGGGGTAGAATGTACGGACCACCACTCCTTCCGCGGATCTCGGCAGCTTAGTTTATTGGATTTTGATATGTATATATATATATATATGTAAATATAGATATGGTAATGAGGTTTGTAGTTATGCATGATAGAATTGATGTGTATCTTTGTGATTGTAGTTGCATGATGGACGTGATTATATGTATAGTATATATGTGGACTATAATATATGCTTTGGACCTTGTTGTGTTGTAATGAATTACCGGATGTGTTATATTAGTATTTATATGGACATAGGACATATATAAGTTTATATACGGACTCTTATATATAGTAGTATATAGTATGGGACCTTATAGTTAGGACGACGGAAAGATATCATCACCTTTAAGACGACGTTGTTGGCTTGGGATAGCGTTGATATGTAGATGAGTATGCTCAAGTTATCGAGTTGAGCATCAAGACTTTGCAAGCACCCCGGTGAATTCCCGGACTCCTTTAAGAGGACGTCGAAGAAGAAGACTAGAGATGACGTAACCAAAGGACAAACAAATAAAAGAGAACCTCGTGACGACTTAAGCGAAACCAATATGGAGACTATACCAATATAAAAGCGACATGAAGACATGAGCGTGGTACCAAGGAAACAATGAAGGAGCATCAATGAGGCAACTAGAGACAACGAACGTAAGATTTTTTTCAAGTGCGGTGTCGATGAACTAAAGATGCGAATCAAGTAAAGAGGACTACCTTCTCGCTCGAGCATAAAAGTGGCATTTTAAGACGAGTTTTCGATAGGCGCTCCTAAGTATGGGATTCAAGATGAAAAGAGTGGTCCAAGAATTTTGAAAGATTGACGAGAACCGGAAGTTAAGCTTACGGAGGTACCGGAGGGTGTAGTGACGATCTATGCGAGATTCTAAGCGGGTGACTTATTCAGAAGTTTGAGAGTTACGAGGAGGATCACATGGTGAAAATTCACATAGTGGAATTACCGTCGGAGTCAATCGATTTCCATTATTTTGATGAGACTGATCAACGCTAAGAAGGAGGAAGTGTGTGAGGATGATGATCTTCAGAAGATGAAAGAGGAAACAAGGAGCACGATCGAAGAACTTAAGTTATCAACCAAGAAGGATGCAAGTGGAGGCTAATTAATGTCAGAATATTTGAGGAGTGCATTTGCAAAACATCATGAAGAGCGGTTAAGCCATGAAAGTGGGTCATATGACACAAAGGAGCCGTGAAGGTATGGTTATCTTACAGAACGGAAGGAAGAGAGGAGCGTAAAAAGAGCTAACGGAGTTGAAGCAGAGAAATGAGCTAGTGAAGTTAAGACAAAGTACCCCGAGAGGGTATCCTTTCAAGAGTATGGTAGCATGGAAGTATGGTAGGAGGGTAATTCGTTAACTTCGCAGAAGGTCAAATACAAGTCAATCGGTGACAACTGAGAACGCACAAGTGCAGGCTGTCTCTGGATGTGTGTAGATGGGAAGAGTAAACAAGACTATGGGAACATAGAGAATCGGGAACAAGATCTTGGAGTATTCGCGGTGGATCAATGTCAATAGGAAGGAGGTAGTTATAACAAGACCTCCGAGGAGGAGATTGTAGCGATCTTACGCGACCTTCTTAGGTCATGGGATTGACATATGGAGGAACACCACGGGTTACAACTTTTAAGTTTCGATCATGGTAAGGGGAGCTAGTGGATCAACTGTAAGATGAGGCTTCCATTGTAGTTGTACATAGAATACCGAGAAATGCATAAGGTGACCAACGATAGTAAGGGAAGTCGGAAGTTTTGAAGTTTGAAGTCGATGTGAGATGTACAAGAAGTACATGAAAGATTGAGGATAGAACCTCTACGGTCGGTTGGATGTTACATAAGAAGAGGGAGTAATTTCTACACCTACTCGAAGGAATGATGCAAGCTTTGGTAGAATATGAAGAAGGTAACACTAATATATTATAAGGCGTGATTAAGTCCTGCACTTAGGACCTTCATGACTTCACATAAGTGTGAAACCTCAAAAATATTATTAGAGCAGGTATCCCGAGTGTTGGAGATGAAGGATCTTTGAAAGAGGGCGGTGAACATTGTAGCCAAAGAAGTATTAAACCACGTGTTCGATGGACGTCACCTCAACAGATCGGGGTGGACCACTTGACAAATGTTAAGACAAGATTGTGACGATATCTTACGATATGTGATGGGAGAGGAAAAGCTAGAACCCGAGATAGAACGAATTCCAAAGCATCGGGAGGCGAATTTACCATTAAGAAGATTTGAAGTTATTATAGAGGACACCAGTCTGCGAAGAGAGAGACATCTATCTCCGTTTGTACATTGATTACTATAAGTTGAGCAAGAGGACAATGAAAGACAAGTATCCCTTACAACAAATGGGGGACCTACTCGATCAGTTGCAAGGGTCGGTAGTTTCTTCTAAGATTAACTAAGATTTGATTGTCACCGTTTGAGAATTCGAGACTCGGATATTACAATTACGGCGTTCCGGACCAACCAGGGTCACTACGAGTTGTAGTTACTCCATATGGGCTTACTGATGCCCGAAGGAGATATTTTGGGTCTACTCTCGAAGAAGAGAGAAGTCGTAGGACAAGTTGTCTCGGGATGGCAAACCCCGAGAGATATGGTAGGAGTTACAAGTTATCTTATATGTGCTGAGCTTTACCAGATATGTGAAGGGAAAAGTTGTGTAACACCTTTTATGGTAACCTACTACAAATGACGATGAAGTATTGTACGGGACGAAGAATTGACAATAGAGTTGTTGAGAGTTAAAAGGGGATTCATGGGTGCAACTATGTTGATTTACCTTGAGGTGTTATGGATTTGGGGTTGTACAAGTGATTCTCCAAGACAAAGGTCTTGATTGAGGATTGAGGAATGATGTAAAAGTAATAGCATACGTGTCTTGTTAGTAGAAGTAGTATGGAGTAAAGTGCTTCCTTCGCTACTTGGAATTGCAACAAGAATTGAGGAAACATAACATCAAAGTTTGGTTTGACAAGAACCAAAGCAAACGGTGTGAATAGGAAGATTCGATCTTCTTAGCAAGATACAAGGAAACAAAACATCATGGAAACGCTGCATTGAGGAAGACCCGAGAGGGAAGTGGAGTTTTGAGATATCGAACCTTTGTGAGATATTAGCATGAGTTAGGAAAGTGGTTTACCGGTTGGCGTAGCCGCCAAGAGTAAAGGGTGTTTACCCGGTGTTCATGTATATCAGTCGAGAGAGTACATACACGACTCGAGACAGATTGACCGTCATAGTGATTTGGTGGCAGACGAAGAGCCGATGAGGCTAATAGGAAGACGGAAGATAATATCTTTGGTTTAGTTTTACGTTGAGCTAGTAGCATCGATAGAATCGACAGGTTAGACTTAGTTCTTCCCTTGGTTGCGTTATGTGCATGTGTGATGTTATGTGTAGTTTGTGCGTTGTGCGGGAATGTGCTATATGACCTGCTATATCTTGCGGTACCGGTGGTAGTTTGAGTAGATTGTGTGTATAGATCAGAAGGTTTAAGCCTTCTTAGTTTGAGATTTCCTACCTCTTCTTTTTAGACCGATAGGATGAGCGATGTTTAAGTTTCGGGGACGAAACTCTTTTTAAGGGGGAGATAATGTAACACCCTAAATTTTGCGCGCCTTCAATATTTATTACTTCTATCGATATTTTCTTAGCTTGAATATTTTAGCTAAAAGTATTTTACGACGTCGAATAACTTTCCCGAGTGTATTATTATTTTGGTTACGTTCGCGTATATTCGTATTAGTTTTTCGGAAAATTTCAAAAAGGTTTTCCGAACCAAAAATCCCGTTCCTATAGTTTAGATCGAGTTTATTGATTGCTGACTTCCTATTTAAACATTACCATTATTATACTTTTTTTTTATTTATTTCTCTTCCACCTTCCTCACCTCTCTCTTCTTGACCTGTTGTTGGCCGATGAGCATGACTTCCCTCTGTTTGGAGCTGATGTAGCCTAGCCCTAGCCCCAACTCTGAAACTTCGACCTCTCGCTTCCCGGGCTCGACCCCTCGCTTCTCCCCTCGTCTGCAGACCTTGTTGTTGCAGTGACTCCTCGCTTCTGCCCCTCTCCCCATCCTCTTTTCTCTCATCTTCTGTGAATCCTTCATTCGCACCAACTGCAGCCTACAACCCCTGAAATCGGACCCTTCGACCCCTTCTTTTCCCTTTGGTCTCCTATCCCCCCAGCCTGCCCTCCTTCCATTCTCTCCCCATCTCCGGATCTCATTCCTCTCTGCACCTTTGGGATCCACCGGAGTCAAGATCAGCACAACCTGGAACTTCGCCAACCGGGAACACTCAGCCGCTGCCTTCACCACCGCTTACGCCGGAGAAGCCACCATTTTGGCTCGGCCTTGGCCTATGCAGACGGCCGCCCCTATCCTTCCTCCCTTTCTGTTGCAACCGGAACCGCCTGCAACCGCCTTCTCTTACCTTTTTCCTCTTTCTGTCGAGCTTCGCCAGAGAACCCTCGCCCTCACCGTGCCTTGCCCGCACAAGCCCTGCCAGAGCTGCCGCTGCCCTGGACTCTGCTTCCACCGGCCGCCCCTGCATCTCTCCCTTTCGCAGACGAAGGTCTATCTGCTTGAGAAGGAAACCCTTTCCCATAATTGCAATCGAGGCCCCCAAGTTTTGGTATAATTGCTATATGTGCCCCTATTTTATAAATTGCAGATTTGTACCCAGTTTTGGAATGTAACAATAATACCCTTGCAGATTTTATTTACATGGAATGACCCATATTTTATATTGCAAATTATGACCCAACTTTGTGCAAATTATCTTTTGTGCCCTTGTTGATTTAATTTCGGGTTATGACCCCAAGGATTGAATTGCGGCTTTTGACCAAATTTCCTTATTGGATAATTGCCCGGAAAAGGGTTTAACGAGTTTTAACTTTGGCTTTTGAAAACCGAGTTTTCCTTAATCTTATACATATTATATATTCCGTTCAAATTTAGCGTATGAGCTAAATTTGATTAGTTTTGTTTTAGGTTCGGAAGCGCTCCATAAAAGGCCCAACGAATCCTTACTCGACATCCGTAGACCGTCTTATGCCTTCGACCTCGTGTGAGTACCTTCTCCCTCGATTTAGTTATGGTTTGTGGTAGAATCATGTTAGGTTGGATCTAGCATAACTTAGGGAAAATGCCAAGTAGTGGCTTGGAACCTTAGGTGCGTATTTGAGGATGATTTGAACGTTCTAAGGATTGAGGGGTGTATGTTATCTTGTGAGCTTTGTTGAGGTTGTGAGTATGTGTTTGTTGAGATTGTGGAGTTAGGATGGAAGTATCCTAGCATGTGGTTAGTTGAGATCTTGTGAGTTTATGAGGGCTAGGAGTGTATCCTAGATTATGAGAGTGTATGACCTTGTAAATGATGTAGGACTAGAAGTCTTAGGACTTGTAGCTTGTGAGTAGTTGTTGATAATCGCGCCTTTTCTTGAACAGGATTTGGTTATATTCCTTCGGAGAGTGTTATCGGTTTCGTTTAGCTTTAAGACGAGGTAAGTCCTCGGACTTACTTAGCCGCTTTTATGCCTTATTTGGATATATATGGTGGTGTGTGTTTACCGCTTTTAAGCATGAAAATGGATTAGGATTTACTTGACCTTATTTATTGGCCCATCGTTACTACTATTATTATTATCGGGCGGTGACATCACCGCTCAGTTTCCCGAGGGAGACTGGGGGGATCTCTGCGACCAGGCCATACACGGTATACGGGCGGGCTTCTTCATCACTCCCACAGGGTATACGGGTTGGGCGCCGCCACACTCCTGTTGGTTACACGGGGACAGAGGCGAGAGTTATAAGACTCTCGTGTCACACTTGAACGAATGAATTAGATATGGAATAATATAAAAAGATAATAAGTAACGGATGTGTATGTTTATAATCATGTTGTGTGTTTGTGTTCCTATGTGTGTTTGTGCCATATTATTCTTATAATGCCTAGAATGTGAGCTAACGGTTTTATACCGATTGTTGTAGTTGATGTGCAGGATAGGATGTGGCCGAGTGATCCGGAGGAGTGGGCAGCCGGGGTTCCGTACATCTTAGGTTGTTTTGGATTTTAGAGTCCTTGTGTTGTTGTTATTGTATATTATGTTGATGTTATTGTAAGGACGGCTGAAGTCTTTCCTTTCTTTTATTTTCGGGTTTCATAACATTGCATAAAAATGTATTTAGGTTTTGGCCTTTATTTGTGCCTTGTTGCAAGATCCGGTGAAATTGTTGTCAGGCTAAGGGTCGGGACCCATTGTGAGGTCCCAACCCGTAGCGCCCCGAGTCCCGCGGATTCGGGGTGTTACATACATCACCCATCATTATAATCAAGCTAATAAGTCCAAAGAGAGTAACAACCTAAAGTCCATACTAAGCATACTGAGATCCGCGGTAGTAGTGGTGGTCAGCCGTACTTTTCTATCCCCAACCAGACTATGCATGCATTTGGAAACCCAAAACTTCATTTTAAAACTCAGATCCCTTTCGGGTTCTGCTCAAGTACTATTTGGTCTTTCAAAAGATTTCAAGTGCCATTGTTGCCAACCTAGAGCTCTGATACCATGTTGTAACACCCCAAATTCTCAAAACTCGGGACATTACTGGTTAGGACCTCACAATGGGTCCCGACCTCAATTTGACAACAATATTACTAGTATCTTGCAACAAGACACAAATAAGAAAAACCGAAATTTATAAAATATTATTTTAAAGAGATGAATGCAACAACATCTAACAGCCCACAATACTTAAACAACTTAAAAGTCTAACTGTCATACTATGAAGAAAGAAACGACAAACAAACACCCAACCCCACTCTAAGGAGTACGGAGACCTGGCTGACAACTACTTCCGGATCACTCAGCTGCTGCTCTAACCTGCGGTAACTCTAAAAACACAACAGAACAACCATTAGCTAGTTATCTAAACATTAGAAGAATAATAATAGCACACACACACATAAAATAATAAACACTCATCATGCTTTCAAACAATCCATTTATTATCTTCATTTAAGTCATTCACTCTACTGATACTTATTTTGTGACACGAGGGATTCTCAAACCTCGCCTCCGTCCCCGTGTACCCATCAGGAGTGGATCCGATGCATCTCACCGTGTACCTGTATGGTCTGGGTATAGAGAACCTCCCAGTCTCCTGGCAGAGCTGGGCAGTGATGTCACGGCCCGTTATACATACACTTGGGCCTTAACACATAATAACCACGGTCGTCCTAACAAGTTGTTATTTTTATTATAACACACATTGCACACACACAACCATTATCACCCAACTAATATCCAGAAACCAGCTAAGTAAGTCGCAAGGACTTACTTGATCAAAATCGTTTTCTCAAATCTCAACTCGGCCGAACCCGTGGTAACTCAAACGTCTGTCAAATAAGGCATGTGGATCAAAATCACATCCATATGTCCAACCTCATGCAAAGGAATTACGGAAAAAGCTCTCTTACGGTAAAAGACCATTTTACCCTTAGTGCCGAAAATTCTCAAAGTTTATTCTTGAAATCTACTAATTTCTTTTATACTTGTCTTCCATAAATTGTGTCTCTCGGATAGCTACTTATAGGTTATAAGATCAAAACTCGAGTCAACTCGTCAAAGAGAACAACGCAACACCCTTCCCGGTTACCACTTTACTCTCATACATATCTATACATATATGTGTACTCTGTACCGCTCCATATATATATATATATATACCTCTTCCATTATATATGTTCGCTCCAAACGGTGTGTGCAAGCTTTAAATTTATAACCCTAGACTTAAGCTTAAAACAAGGATGCGAACCCGCAGTGTACGGGTCAATCGTAGTAAAAGCAAGAAAATTCCAGGGGTCGATCACAGGGACTCGGTGAAACAGAGTCAATACGGTGTGCTATGTCAATTCTAACCACAAGAGCGATTAACACAATCAAAGATGAATAAGAAGTCAAATAAGCAAACATGCAATTCTAGGGATTAAAGCATCTAGTTGTGGTTCCAACTCAAGATCTATAGATAAGCGGACAAAGCTGAGATTTTTGCGTGGGGAAGATGTTACTAAAGTGGAGTAGATCACCGGGTAAGTCTCACTACACACTAATCCTAAACCGTAACTCCTATTACCGGGTAAGTCTCAAGGAATCAAGATAAAGAATTATGACCTCAAACTAACACACCATCTAAGGGAATAGAATCAACCTTTACCGGGTAAGTCTCAGGCTAACTCACAAAGATGGGATGGAAGCACACTCAAACCCCAATAAAGGATAAACCTTTATTACCTACACTTATGATCGTTAATACACAAACTAAGGAATTACCGGGTAAGTCTCATCCTAGGCTTGCATTAAACAGAGAGGTGAAATAAGAATAGGATTTAGCAAACTCTAACACTTAACTTTCTGTTTTAGGTCGGATAAGTCACCTCGGTCAGAAGAATTCCACCCCGGCCGAGATGTTCATCAACCGAACGAGATGCTTAGGGTTAAGGTTAAAGACTCGAACTTTCAGGATCCTACTGGAATCTAAGATTATTCTATCATTGTTTTTCCCACAACCTTCAGCCAATCACCCTAGAATCACACAAGGAAATTAGCCACTCATCATCATAATGAAAGTATTAAATATATGGGAAGAAGATGAATATTTGAACAAAGAAGAATTTAATGAAAAGACTTCAATAACTGAATCAAATATCACAACAAAAACGTTCCTTGGATAGCAATCCAACAAGACAAGACAACAATTGAGGGAATTGAAGACAATCTTACAAAACCCTTCAATAAAGCTATAAAAGCTATGGACTTCAATCTTCCTTCAACCTTCAAAAAGGTTCTTCAACTCTCTCCAAAATGGAGTATGCTGCTGACGAGGAGATCCGCTTACACCGAAAATACGCAGCATACGCAGCAGCAGCAGCATACTCCATTTTGGAGAGAGTTGAAGAACCTTTTTGAAGGAAGAACCTTTTTGGAGTATGCTGCTGCTGCGTATGCTGCGTATTTTCGGTGTAAGCGGATCTCCTCGTCAGCAAGATATTGGATTTGTGGAAATCCAACCCTTTTTATAGGAAAATGACCCTCCAAAGATAATAAATCTTAGAAAGATATTTTCCCATAAATATAGGTAAAATATATATTCTGCATATCTCCTTCCATCCAGGAGCCAAGCCCAAAAATATAAGATCACTTTCCAATTTTAAAAGATCTCTTCCAAGAATAAAATATTCTCGCCGCGTCCTAGGTGTTCGCCTCGGTCGAGTCGGCGTCTCTGGATCGCCTCGGTCGAGATGAATCTCTGGTCAACCGAGGTGATTCACAACAGAATGTGAAATCTCTCGAATCTGCTCCAAAGTAAATCTTTAATCCATGGCTATGCTCCCTGGATGTAGCTCCAAATGACTCATGACTCCTTTTGCTCCTTTTTGATGCAAAACGTACCATATTACCTGCAATTACAACGAAACTAGGTGTAGACCTCGATTCTCGCAAAGGTAGATGAAATGGTAGTAAAATCACATAATGCACATACAAACATGCAGATTATGAAAGATAAAACGTCCAAACAAACCCCAAAATATAGACTATAATTCATGCTATCAATATACATCCTACATGTTTACTTATATATATATATATATATATATATATATATATATATATATATATATATATATTTA